>VWZZ01002256.1:62657-97629 GCA_013399095.1 Psophia crepitans
CCCCTGTGCCGCTGGGGGGGCAGGGAGAGATCGGGGGTGAAGGGAAGGGAGGGGTCGGGGGAAGGGGTTTAAGATTTGGGTTTATTTCTCACTGCTCTGTGTTTACTGGGTAATAAATCAGATGAATTCCTCTCTGAGTCTGGGCTGTTTTGCCCTTGACAGCAATTGGTGACCGTCCTCTCCCTGCCCTTATCCCAACCCACGAGCCGCTCGTTATACTTCTCCCCTGCCCAGGTAAGAAGGGGGGTGACAGAGCAGCTCTGGGGGCACCTGGGCTCCAGCCAGGGCCACCCCATCACAGCCTTTCTCTTCTAACAGCCTCTGTAACCGTGCCCTGGGGTAACGGGGCGACGTGGGAAACGGCCACTGCTGCCAGCTCTCCTGCCAGCCCCGGTGGGAGCGTGGCTGTTCCAGCTCGGATGCTCGGAGCCGTCAGACCATCCCGTGGGGCTGCCTGGGCAGGATGCGCCTTGCCAAACCGGCTGCTGCCTCTTACAGTATCAATACGCTATCGATAGCTGTTCTCCTGACACAGCTCCTCCTTGGTTCGCTTGCCGGAGGGTCTTCTCCTGGGCTGCGGCCGCCTGCTTCGTGTTCAGCGCCCAGGCCGTGCTGCCGGCAGCCTTTGCGCCCGTTTTAGCTTCATAAGGGTACGCTGGGCTCCAAACTTGCCCCTTCCTGGTGCCTGGAGGGGATGGTGGGTCCTGGCGTTAGAGTTCAGACCCTCCTTGGCCATTGACTTCCAGAAGTAAGTACACCAGCTTTTCTCAGCCTCCGTTTCCCAGTTTTCCCAGTTTCTGCCACTTTGACTGAAATTGTGGGTTGCTGTCCCTGTGTGAGCCTGCGTCGGGAGCCTGGCTGGTGCTGCCGTCCTCCCAGCCCTGCCGTGGTCTGAGTTACGGGGTGAGGGACCAAAGCTCCATTACTGGAGGGCAGCATCCCAGCATCTCCGGCCTGGCTGGCCCTGGGATTATTTTTCTTTGGCTCACCAAGGCTTTCTGTCCGCCTGTGCCATGCTGCGTCGTAAACCCACACTTCCACCGGCTGCCTGCCAAGTTTCCTCTGCTCTTATCGCTGCTCTTGGCTGCGGGATGCTGCAGACCGCTGTGGTGCTTCCCCTTCGACGGCGGGTTCCCCACGCGCCTTCCGCCTTCCATCATCCTCTGTGCGCTCGCCCTTCCAAGCCATCCTTTCTGCCAGCCTGCTCGCAGTCGCTCAGGATGACAAAATCTATGGAAGCCTTGTCTTCTGGGTCCTTCCCGCCTCTTGTTTCTCCTACTGCTTGATGATATCTATGAAAAATGGCCTGCGTGGAAGGCCAAGGAGGAAGGAACCACATGAATGTTTTGGGTTGAGGCCTAGAGGGAAACGTTAGAGGGTTGCTGTTCTGGCTCGTGACACTTTTTCTTTTTGCTTGTCATCGCTGCGAGCTGCACAGCCTGAAAGGAACAGGTTCGGCGCTACAGCTGTGAGTGTCTGGTTGAGGGTCAGAGCATCAGCTCCTGGGAGAACAGGGGTTAGAAACCAGCAGAGACTCTGGCTCCAGTGAGCCTTGAGTCCACACCAAGCCTGGGCTGGGTGGGCGCTCCTGTCCTGGCTGTTGGCTGGGGTGGGCTTGTACCGCCCCGGGCACCCCCGTCCTTGGGGATGAAGGTCTCTGCGTGAAGTGGTGTCACTCATGAAGATGGATCCCACCTTGTGCACACCGGGCGTTACGGCCTGTGTTTAGGGGTAGCTCTGCTGAATGCCTGCTGTGCTGCGCTCTGATGGTCACTGCAGGGTTTCTGGGTGGCTCTGGCTGAAGTTAGGGAAGAGACATGGCAGTGACAAAGATGCAAGATGCATGTGCCTAAATGCCTCTTTTTTTTTTTTCCTTTGCAGCTCGACAGGACAGAGACAGCTGTGAACAACCTCAACCCAGCTTTCGCCAAGAAGTTCATCGTCGACTACCACTTTGAGGAAGTGCAGAAGCTCAAGTTTGCCTTGTTTGACCAGGACAAGTCGAGCATGCAGCTGTATGAGCATGACTTCCTGGGCGAATTCTCCTGCACGCTGGGCATGGTGAGTCTCTGAGGTCCCCTCCAGCAAAGGGACCCCAAATCACCGCAGCCACAGGGACACAGGGGTATTAGAGCTGCTACTTTTATCTACTCTAAAGTTTGCTGGGTCCTTCCTAGCAAAACTAATTTAATTTGCTGGTCACCCTTCAACTCTTGAGGTTGTTCCACGTCAAGGCTGTTGGCTACTTGCTGCAGTCTAAGGTAGTCATAGTGTGGGCTTCTGCTGGTGCCTGCAGAGAGACATCAGCTGGAAGCTTTTGGAGGTACCTGTATCTCACCATGGGTTATAGTAAAAGCCTTGGATTTGGACTTGGGAAAATTCCAGATGTTTAAAGTCAGGATGCATTGCAGTCTACCTTTCTATCTCAGTTTTGGTTTTCCTTTTTTTTTGAAAGCTTTATCCATTGCTGTTGCGTAGCAAATCATCTCTCCTACTTTAGCGTGTTGGTGTAGGAATGCGTCTTCTGCTCTTCCTGTGGAAAAGCTTTCAGGACACGGTGTGGTTTACAAGCCTTTGGAAGGTCTTTGTGTTCACGAGCCCAGACCCTGTTAGACGTTGGCAGCTATGTTCTCCAAACGTCTTTGTCTTCCGAGCTTGCTCTGACTCAGAGGCAGGGAACGAGGGGGATATTTTCCATTCTTTTGCAGCATCCAGCTGCTTGGGGCTGCTGTGGTACCTGGCGCGAGCGCAGGGCCTGGGAGAAACTGGCTCCGTTGTGCTCAGTGCTGGGAAACAGTGGGAAGGAGACACTGAACGGGTGGGTCAGCATGGACAGCCAGCCCAAGGTGTGCAGGGCGGCTCCTGAATGCTGTCACTTTATGACAGACTCGCATGTGGGATGAGTGACCTCACCGCTGCCAACCCAAGAGCTTGACATGTTCGAAGAGCACTGACATTTGCTGCATTGGCCTGGGTTTTTGGAAGTGCTCTGTGATGACCTAGTTCTGCTCCTGCAGAAGTTAAGAGGCAGTGCAGGCAACAGCCCAGGCCGGTGTTCGGTGATTTAGACCAAACCCATCCTTTACTGTTAGTTCTGTTGCTGAAACGCAGCCACCTCTGATGTGGAGCAGTTCAGCAGCGCTCCCTGTGAAGGTCACAGTCCTGGTGGAAGCTGCCAGCACAGAATTTATGGACATAAGGCAACAGAGCTTCAACCCCGCTGTTCCCAAATGTGAGTCTGCAGAGGTCCAGGGCTCTGCAGGCTTATGCCAGAGAGTGACGTTATCTGTGTGCATGGGGGAGAAAGGTTGATCCTCCTGCTTGTTGGGTCCCCTAGAAGAGCCCAACACTTCCTGGTGCTTTCAAGGGTGATTAGCTCAGAGCATGAGGCTGGACAGGCCATCTGGGGGCTGTGGTAACGGTGGGGACTGGGCAGCTCTTGGCAGGTCTCACATCCACAGTGCTCGCTCAGAACAGGAGATCATTTAGCCATGGTGGCTCACGGGCATGGTATAACTGTCTACTGTGTCTTTAGGCACAGCTGGTGGGCTGTCCATCAGAAAAGAGAGCTCTCAACTTCCGTCATCTCATGCAACTATTTACACTCTGCAAAAGAGAATGTGGCTTATGCGTGTGCTTCATTTTTGGTGAGCTTTTGCCGCACTTCCCATGTGAGCTTCTTGGTCACCTTTAGTCCACAGTGAGACACCAACTTGGAATGGGGGGATCTTCTCATTTTCCTTTTTTCCCTGAAATTCTGTTAGCTTCCTCTCCCTGCGGCCAGCTCGGGCTTGCAGCACAGCCCGGTCCTGGGGCAGAAGTGGACTGGAGGAGTAGCATGTGTGCAAGGGTGAGGAGAGAGGTGAACCAGGGCCGACAGGGGCTTCTGGGTTCAGCCACCCTGCTGGGGGTTTTCTGATGCCTGGGTTTTGTCTGGTGGGATGTTTCCATAAGCCTGCCAAGTTTTGAGGCACGAGCAGCTCTTAGAAGGGCAGGAGAGCAGCCGTGGGCAGCAGCAACCGCACAGCGAGCATCTGACTTTTCAGTTTTGAGTTTGCATCGGAGCTCTGTCAGATTAGCCAGCTCGTTTTGTTGCAGCTGATTAGGTCTCTGGTACGATGTAAAATCTTGGATCATTCGTAGGCCTGTAATGACCTCTAAACCAAATGAAATGTAACAGGGACCAAATTGCAGGCTGGAGAGTGTCCGTGGTTTCTGCTAGCCAGGGCTGCAAGGAGATTCTTGCCTCCCTGTACACTGTGACAGAAACTTCTGGTTAGGCTGGCTGGTGATTCCGGTGTGTTTGTGGATCAAAAGCACCGGGACATGGCTGGCTGGCCACAACGGGAAAGGGGGTTTGCCTTGAAATTGTAGGAACCATAGGATCACAGACTGGTTTGGGTTGGAAGGGACCTCAAAGCCCATCTAGTTCCAAAGCCCCCGCCATGTCTTTAAAGCACCGGCACAGGAATAAGAAATTTAGCTTTTATTTTGAAAAAGAATGAGTTTCTGTGGTAGTTGTCCATCTATTTGCTTGTTAGGTTTTAAGAGGGAAAGAACAGAGTTTTCCCTGTAAAATTTGGGCAGGTAGATTAATGGATCTCTTGGACAACTCTTCCTATTCACTGAGAACAGTGAAGAACTTTTCTTCACTGTCTCATTTATCACAGAATCCCAGACTGGTTTGGGTTGGAAGGGACCTCAAAGCCCACCCAGTGCCACCCCCTGCCATGGGCAGGGACACCCCCCACCAGCCCAGGCTGCCCAAAGCCCCATCCAACCTGGCCTTGGGCACTGCCAGGGAGCCAGGGGCAGCCACAGCTTCTCGGGGCACCCTGTGCCAGGGCCTCAGCACCCTCCCAGGGAAGAGTTTCTTCCTGCTTAGTTTAAAACTATTACCTCTTGTCCTATTGCAATCAGCTCTACTAAATGTCTGTCCCCATCTTTCTTATAAGCTCCCTTTAAGTATTGAAAGGCCACAATAAGGTCTCCCCGGAAAGAGGAGGACATTTCTGGGGAGCAATGGGAGGAATCCAAGTGTGGCTGAGTCACCTGGATGGCAGGAGCAACAAGTTAAGCCATTTCCTTACGTGGTCTTTTTAATTGCCACTATTTTCTGACTGTGTGATGTAGGACCAAAGGTGGAGGCAGAAGGATAGATGGGACTGCACTTTTTAAACTGCAACCCCTAGATCTCAAAGGGGTCCCCACTAGGCATGGGAGCAGAGTGCAGCTACTTCCAGCAGGTTGCTGGACCCCAACATGGGGGTCTGCGCCTGGTGGGGAAAACTTACGGGATCTGCAGATCTGAAAGAGACCAAAACTCGGTGAGCTAGGAAGAAAATCTCAAGCTCAGTTCAGCTCCCAGATCTTACAAACCAGAAGTGAAAGGGAGAACACGCCTTTGGGGGGTGCTGAGCTCGGTGCCTTGCTCAGCAGCAGCCGTGCAGGGGCTCTGTAGTGATGCTGGGGGAGAGCACGTGGCTTGTGATCAGGATTTGTCCATGGAAATGTGGCCCGAAAGGAAGTTGCTGTCAGGGATCACGTTAGAAGTATTTAAAATGGGGTTTGAAAGGTCGAGTTGTGATTTTCCTGGGAACAAATCATGGTCCTTCAGCTGTGTGAGGTCCTACTGACCTGCTCCACGAAAATAGCTGCTCTCTGGGTTCAACAGGAGATGATGATTCAGCCTCTCCCACCATCGCTGCTGCTCTGCACCCCAGGGACTCGGGTGACGGTGGTGACATTCACAGTGCCGCGGCCATCCCTGAGCATGATGCCTTTCTTCTTCCGTTGTGGATGCTTGATCTGAATTCACTAACATGAGCAATGAGCAGTTGCTTATGAGTCTGCTTTTGATCACTCGTACAATCACGATTTCATTTTCTTTGGCTTCTCTAGATCGTCTCCAGCAAGAAAATAACAAGGACTCTCCTTCTGGGGAACGGCAAGCCGGCCGGGAAAGGGATGATAACGGTACGGTCACTCCTTTGTGTTACCTACTGAGCGTGTAAGGGCGTGTAAAGGTTATTATCAGAGGATAATAACCTGCGGGCAACGCAGGACACTTTCCTGGTGTCCAGGAGACTGGGGCTTCGCTCAGGAACGTTTTTCCCTCTGCCTCCCATTTTCCTGCCCACTTTGGTCTGTTTGGAGGACGATGTCTTTGGGGCAGGGGCCGTCTTGCCCAGTGTCTGCTTGGTGCCCAGCGCTGTGAGTCTTCAACCTCTGCTTCGGTCTCTGAAATAAGAAAAAAAAAACCCCAACCCTCAATCTGGAGAAGTACGGAGTAAATCCATGCTGCTGCTGTTTGTTATCTGGTCCAACGTGCCTGCTCAGCCCTCCCTGGAGCGGTGGGAGGTGAGAGGGCTGATTCCTTTGCTGGTGAGGGGCGGTTTTGTTTGTGGGAAGAGGATGGGAGCTGTGCCGTGGCAACAACTCTCATGGCAACAGCCGCTGCTCCCGATGCAGACCCCTTCGGGCAGTGGCCTTCCTGCTGCGGGTATCTTTAGTGATGGGGTTTTTCAAGAAGAAAAGGCTAAATTTATGTACCTTTCCCTCCTGCCACATCTCCCATCCTTTTTGGATCTCTCCCATGTTAGGTGTTTTGTGAGACGCGCAGCCGGGCAGCAAAGGTGTGGAAGAAAAGGCCAGCAAGGAGTTAAACCTCCGTCAGGTTTGAAAGCACTGGAAGGGTTCAAAAGCGGTTTAAAAGCCCAGGACCTGGGTGCTACAAGGGCATCTCCATCGCTCTTTGCTCTAGAGGCTGGGAAGAGGCTGCCAGCTTTTCTCTTTTAATTGCTGCAGTTAGTACTTCAGCGCCAGAGGAAAAGCCGCAGTGAAGTTCGCAAGCGGTGCCGGTGCCGTGTGCCGTCCCCGAGGAGCGGGGGATCTGTGAGGGGGTTTTTTGCCCTGGTTAGGTGAGGATGGGCATCCTTCCCTGCTGCCGGGCACGGCGCTGGAGCACAGGCTATGGGCACCATCGGAGGAGCAGGCTTCTGCTTTGGACTCACTCATATAGAACATGGGGTTTGGAGCCAAACCCTGCCTTCCTCACCCCCATCCCCTTCAATCGTGCCCAAGTGTCCTTTTCCTTAACTTGAGATGCCCCAGGGGTGAATGCAACAGTAGTGTCCTGGCTGGATGGACGGGATCGTGGGGGTCCCTGGGTTTGAAGAGACGGGGTAAATCCTCCTTGAGCCACCCTGTTTGTAGCAATCAGTCCCGGGATCCTGCCAGGCACAGTGGAGGGGATGTTGTTACTGTCCATGCTGGCCAAGAGAAGATGCCACCAGCAGCTCGCAGTGGCGTGGCACAAGGACATACCTGGCTTGTGTGCACAAAGAGCCTCCAGTGAGCTCTACAGCGCTGGACACCAAGTGGACCTGCTTTTGTGGGGATCAGCAAAGGGCAAATTTCATCCACTTCCCTACAGCTCTTCTTCCTCACACTGTTTTTGGTGACTGTGCGTGCCCACCGAGGACTGGGTGGGAGAGAAAACCACTGCCGTGGGTTTGCGGTGGGGAACTCCTGACTTGGTGGCTACACGGGGCAGAGAGGAACACTGGGTCTGGCATGCGGTGAACATCCTCAGCGGCCCGAGGAGCGGGGCCCTCCCTGGGAAGGCTGGGAGGTTGTTGGGGAGCTGCGGCTCGTCCCCTCGCCCAGCTGCATCTCTGCCTCCTGGTCCCTGCAAACTCCCCGCTCTCCTCCGAGCCAATAACCCGCTGATTGCTTGTTCTGCAGATAATTGTTCCCTTGATTTCTGCAAGTTTTTCTAAAAGCCTTGCTATAATTACGCTGCGTATCCCCAGTGAAGGACACCCTCCTTGTGAGAGCCGTGCGTGGGAGCATCGTGCGTGAGGAAAATGTCCGCGCTGTGCTCCCGGCCGTGCCGGTGCCGGGTCCTGCCCGGGGATGATGCTGCGGCCGGGGGTGCCGGGGGATGGCTCAGCCCGCCCTGGGGAGTGGAGGAGGGAGAGGTGGGGAGCAGATGCTTGGGCAGGACACAGCCTTGAGGAAAAAAAAAAATGCAAGTGATTCAGAAAATGGCTGGTAACAGAAGTGAATAAATGTGTTTTTTTGTTATAAACGGTCCCTTTCTTAAAATACCAAGAGACTCATTAGACCACGTTCCAGACAAAACCGGCCCACTGGTGGTTGGCAGCCGAAGCCCTTCTGGAGCGTGTGTGGATAAAGTCGCTTCAACTGAAGTCATCCGGGCTGCACTGCTGCCTGCGGTAGCTCCTCAGGAGCAACGCTGGAGTTTTCATCCTTGGGGCTGTCTCGTCAGGTGATGGTGTGGAGACAGACCTCGAGTCCTTGGTGCCACCAGCATCTCCCCAAAGAAATGGGGCAGCTGCTTTTTGCCATGTGCAGCTTGGGACATAGAGGATAAGGTGGCACATCTTACTGACAAGGCTTTTTATGGCTCCTGCTTCCTCTTGGCTTGGTCCTTGGAGGCTTCTCCAGGTCCTGAACAAGCCCTGGTGCAGAAAACCCATGTGAGACCCAGGGAAGGGGACGAGTTTGTTACCAGAAAAATAATTTTAGACCTGATGGGAAGGAGACTGCTTGAGGTGTCCTGGCAGCTCATTCTCCCTTCAGATTGTCCGCTCGAGAGGTTTAATAGTACCTGTTGACTCCCAGCCCTGCAAATTAATGTGTTTCACATGGACCCAGCCCCAGCGATGAGGCTGTGGAGCTCAGTGGGTGTCCCGGGGGTTCTGGTTGCATCACCAGTATCGTGGCTGAAAGCCTGCTGAGAAAACATCCCGCTGTGTTTTAAAGCCAGCGTGTCGCTGGTTCCACCCAGGGGAAATCTGGGCTTTTCCTCCATCCTCCTCCATTCCAGGGAGGAGCTGGGAAGTAGGCTTTGGTCTCAAACTGATCTACCAAGGTAAAACTAGTTGAACTCCTCAATAGTGAAATGTCACGTGCATTAGGTCATCCAGTCTCTTAGCTGGAGTTGTGCAGGTGTCTCCAGAGCGCACGACCTCGGGGTCTGGATTCTCTTCTGGCTTTTGGCTTGGTGTTCACTTACTTTTCGTGCTGAAAATGAGTGCAGCTTTTCCTTGTCTTTCAGATAGCTGCCCAAGAGCTCTCGGATAACAGGGTGATAACCCTGAGCATGGCCGGCAGAAAGCTGGATAAAAAGGTGAGCGGGGTTGTGTCCGGGGGATGCGGTGTTAAACGTCTGTCCTTCGTAGGCTAAGGGATCCAAAGAAATCCCTGCTTTTGGGTATAGCAGTGACAGAAAATAGTCCTGCTGGAGAAGGCATTAGGGTGAGGCTGGAGGGGTTCAAGTCCTGACTGCCGGGCACGCCTGTGCCTCAGTTTCCCTACCGTCACACTATTGCTTTCTTCATCACGCACGGTGAGGTGGACAGGCTCTGTGTACTAGACACCAGGTTTACTGCTTCGGTGGCTGTCGTTCGGAAGGGTCTCTTGATGGAGCGGCGGGTATTGATGCCCCTTGAACACATGTCTCAGAAGTGCTGAGAGCTCCTGGCCTGTGGCCTTCAGCCCCTCTGGAAATGGAGCGAACATCTGCTTGTGTATCACTCAGTAGGGCCCGTCTTTTCCGAGGAAGAAGTGCTGATCTCATGGAGGCAGGTAACACATGAACTCTGCCTCGGGTATGGTACGCAGGAGACTGTGAGCCGTTCTGAACAAAGCCATCTGACCTTACTTACCAGGCAACCAGAGCTATTCCTCTTACACCAGTGCTGTTGCTAAGCGATCGATGGGAATATTATTTTCCCCTTCTTTGTAGTCTCTCTGGAGCCTGCGTTCTTGGCAGGATGGCCCTCAGTTTTCAAAGCAGGTTAAAGCAAGCATCCAGGCAGAAGGGTATTTGCTGGGGAAGATGATGTGGTTTGTCCAGCCCCATTGTCCAAACCAGATGGATGCCCAGTTTATCCGAGTGTTCTTCCACCTGTTGGGAACGGCTGTTTTCTCCTGCTTACCCTGCCCAGTGCGAGGAGCCAAATGCACCTGTTAAGGAATCCCCAAATGACTCCATTTCATAAATGGGCTGGAAGATGTCTTCAAGCTGGTGGTTTCCTCTGAGACACAGCCCATGCACCTTGATGAAGACATCCCTCATGCAACAATTTTCTTTCAGTGCCCCAACAAAACGCCTCTGCTCCCTTGCAAAGCAAGGGATGGGCTTTCACAGCAGGGTTGGTGCCCTTCCTTCGTGCTTCAGGGTCCCTTTGCCATTGTGATGAGCAGGGCCAAGGACCTGGGTCCTCTGCGCAGTGTTGGTACCTCGGGCGTATGTCCACTTGTATCACCAACTTCATTGGTGGCCTCACTTGCTCCATGAGCAGGAGTTGCTTTTCTAACCTGGTTTGCAACCAAATTCCTCTACCAGGTTATGCAAAGGTGACATCTTTTGATATTCTTCAACTGGGTCATGATACATGTGGGTCTGCTGCCCTTCAGACCCACAGTCAAGATACAGAAATTCAGCTTATGCTGGGACAAGGATGGTGAATAACCCTGTTCTTTCTGGGTCTCCCTCCGGTTTATCAATAGCTGTCAGCAGAAAGCTCCTTCCTCTGGTGTCCCTCAGTGACCGCCTGCCGTTGGCAAGAGCTAACGAGGTTTCTTTGCTGATTCTCATAACACAGTGCAGCCTTGCAGTGCTCAAAGTCCTGCTCATGGGCAAAGGGTGTTGGTGCCGCTTCAGAACACAAATTAAACTGGTCTCTGAGCAAGGAAATTGGACAAAACTCAGTATATCTGGGTCATCATTGGTCATGGATGAAATGCAACCATGGGAGCTGGATAAAACTCATTTAAGCTTAGGAAGGATGGGGAAGAAGAAGCAGCTAAGCAAAAAATGACCGGAGTAAGGCTGCAGCCTGGGAGGGTAACACCCTCCTGCACCACGTAGCTGAGGAGCATGGCCAGAGGCTCAGGCACCATGTGAAGGTTTGGATCTCACAGGGTTTTGCGGTGGGGCCATGCGATTGTCTTGCTGCACATGCCAAGCCAAAGCCGCGAGCATCCCTTACTGGGAGCTATGCTGCAAACCCAGCCGGGAGCTGTGCTTGGCCTCAGGCAGCTCCTTCTGCTGTGACCACCCCAAGGCCAGGACCTCTCTCAGACCATGGGCAGGTCCTTCTCCCCATCACACAGCCATGCTTTCTCCATCTGTGGCTCACTACCTTGCTTTAAATTCTGGAGCTGCACAGCGGGAGCATGTCAGCAGCAGAACCAGCTTGAGGTTCTTGTACCTTATGTCAGATCAGCCCTTGGCAGAGTTGCTTCAAGAAGAAAATAACTTGCAGAAGAGGAGGTATTTTCACCTGGGACCAGTCCTGGTGGAGACAGCCCCAGGGCCATGTGTGCCACCACAGCTGCGGGGATGGCAGCAGTGCAGTGGCTGGGCGCAATGCTTGGGCATGGCTGGGGGACAGCGGTGGGCCAGGACCATGCTGGAAGCCATGGTTTGGGGAGCCGCATCTGGTGGAAGCGACACCTCCGCCCTCCTTGTCTGTGGTGTGCGAGGACCAGTTTGGATAATTTAGATGCTTGGACCAGTTTGCAGATCGATCTGGTCTGCTGAGCTGCTCTGGTTGCTCAGTTTCCACCTCCTGCCAGGCCTGCAGGGATGAGATGCTTGTGGGTTTGATGTTTTAAAATAGCAGTCCATGATCCTGTGGCTTGGAGGCATCTCCCACCCTGCTTTGGATGGAGCGAGGCTGACCGGACTTGCAAACCGGGCTGTTCCACGTGGGATGGCAGCAGACATCCTTCAAAGCTCCCTGCCGTCATGCGAGCCGGTGCCTTGCCCAGCCCACGCTGGGTTGGCGCCGGTGAAACCGCGTTGGGTTGCAGGTTAAGCCAGCGTAGGCAGGGTCAGGTACCCACCGCCAGTTCCTTAATCCATCAGTGAAGCTTGAAAGCGCCGAGTCCTGCAGTGAGCTGGAACAGAGCTGTGCTATAACCGTAACCCTGCAGAAGGAATGGCTTGGTTTTCCCTCCTACGGACATGTGAAAAAGGGTAGGAGAAAAATAGCCTCATCTCACCAGAGAGCGTCCCTGCGAGCCTCTATGGTCTGCTCTTCCGGCAGAAGAATTTTGGTGGAAGTTTTTTTTTTCTTCTCTATGCCAAAACTCTTTGCAGTGATTTACTTTTCTGGCTGGCTTTGGAAACAGGATTTGGATAGACACATTCATGGGTTTTTCTGCTGAGGCGCCACTCGAGCCCGTCCCCGTCCCGACTGCCACCTCCTGGGCTGGCTGTGGACAGGGGCTCCTGGGCGTTCATCCTTCCTCCTCCTCCCCGAGCAGCCCCCTGCACCCCGCCGCCTCACTTGGAAGGCCAAAAGGCTCCTGCTCGAACCCATAAGAGATTCCTCCAGTTCTCAGCAAGACTCAGGCAGCCGCCTCCCTCTGGGAGGAAAACCCAGCTGGTAAATAATTTGTAATATTTTTGGCTTGGTTTCTTGTTAGCCACATATTAGTTTTTCTGAACAGGAGTGAAGTTCTACGTAGAAATGCTGGAGCTCCCCCGTGTCGGTGCCACCATCGCCACCCTCCCCTCCAGGCTGGGGGTGCTGCGAGACAGCCCCGTGCCCATACGCAGCGGGGACGCTGCGTACGTATTTCTCATATAGCAGCAGCCCTTTATCAGAGGAATATCTAGGCGACGCTGGCAGGGAAGTCTGACTCAGGGCTGCGTATCTCGGAGGGTGTTACATGATCGCTGTCAACACCAGGGCAGCTTGCTCCTTAAAGATTTCCTCTGCTCATGCTTTATCGCTGCGTGTAGGAGTTGGGTTCGTTTGCCTTTTTCTCCCAAGGCACTCGTGCCCTTCATAATTCTGTTTTCCCTTTGAAGCTTTGGATGTTTTTCCAAGCCCAAACGCAGCTGCCTCCCAGCTGGGGTTGTTTTCCGTGGCGTCTGCGTGCAGAGATCTCGCTGGGTGGTGGGGTGGCCGCCAGCAAATCCCACGGGCGTGCGCGGGGGTGCCGAGTCGCCCGCCACATCAATGCCGAAACGCGGTGCGAACATCAGCGGGAGCTGCCCGAGGGTGCTGCCTCTTGGCCAGCGGTCTCGTGAGGCCATGAGGGTGTCTGCAGGGCTGACACTGCTGAGGAAGGAGGTCTCTCTTGGACCGGCTCTTGCTGGACCAGCTGCTTGCAAAGCACCGTGTAACTCGTCCTGTTCTTCTCCCCCAGGACCTGTTTGGAAAGTCAGACCCCTTCCTGGAGTTTCATAAACCGGGTGATGATGGGAAGTGGATGCTGGTCCACAGAACGGAGGTGAGCGTGACTCTAACCCAAGGTGCTGAGACATCACCATCCTTACATCTGCTCCTTTTGTCCTTCATGGCGTTGTCTTGTCAGTCATCCAGAAAGCAAGGTGGGATGCAGGGATGTCAGAACCTCACCCTGCCTTCCTGGTGTCCGGCTGAGGCTGCCAGACTGCAGCAGATGAAGATTTACTGAGGCCAGTAAGGTCTTGAGGTCTTTTCTGTACCGCTTACTCCCGTACGTACCAAGCAGAGAGTCTTTTAACCCGTGATAACCCCCTGGCTCAGCCCGGGTGTGGGCTGTGCCCTGGACCACTCACCCTCCACATGCAGGAGCAGCGGGATGAGCAGTGACCTGGGGGTGACGGTGGAGAGACGTGGTGGGATGTGACCCAGGGGGATGGCAGTGGGGGAATCTTAGAAACGAGCATTTGCCAGATCCCCAGCTGACCTGGGAGGATGCTCAGGCAGCTCCAGCTTCATTGCACGAGCACTCGGGCTGGTGTCTGACAGCTGGAGCCCCTGGACCGGGGTCCCGGTGGGTACAGTCGGGGGCAGCTGACCCCTCCCTGTCTCCCAGTTATACCCGCTGTGATATTTTGATCCGAGCTCCCTCCTGGTTGTGTTGTCAAGCTGCTAAAGCCAGTGGCATTACGAATAAGAGGCACAGCATGGGCAGGGAGAAGCACGCCCGCAGGGGCGTTCCGTGGAGAGGCAGAAGGCTGGCTTCTGCTTTAAAACCAGGCTAATAAGTACGTTTCAACAGCTTTTTTCACCCCTCCTCAAAGCTTCTTTCAAGGCTTTTTTCTTTTATTTTCTTTTTTTTTTTTTTTCCCCTGCACGAGGCTCCTGGCAGCAAGAGGAGGGGATGAAAACTGCAGGAGGAGCTCACAGCAGCCCCCGTGTCGGAGCAAAGGGATCCCATCACATCTCATCTCCAACCCTTTTTTTCCTCTCCCCATCTCACCTCCTCTTTTTCTTGTCCTCTCAAGGCTTGGTTAAGGAGCCCGTTGTCCCGCCGCGGCAAATTGCTGTGACAAAATGCAGCGTGAACTCATGAGGAAGGAGAGGGTGGTATTTATTTACAAAGTCTCTCCATACGTTGTTTTTTTCTTTTCCCCCTGCTGTGCAAAGGCCACGAGGATTTTCCTCACTCTCACGCCCACGTGCACACGAGCACCAAGACGAGCACCAGGACGTGTCCCCTCTGGTCTTGACACAGGCAGCCCTTTTAACCCCAGCTCTGCTCTTTACTTTTCAGTGCTTCCCCACACACGTTTCTGTGCGTATTTAATTCATACCAACCTTAATATTTCTCTCCTGTTGCTGCGGGAGCGGGCTGGGACCTTGTGTGGTTCTTTTCTGCTGGTTTACTGTGGGTAGCTGCTCTTTGACCCACCGAGACGTGCTTCTCAGACGTGGGGATCTGGAGTGACCTCCAGCCCTTCCTCCTGGAGGAGGTGTGGGAATTGGGAGCGCGGCTGTGGACCAGCCGTCGCTGGGATCGCTATGAGCTGGACATGTTTATGGGGAGATGTATATACTGATTTTTTCCTGTGGGTTGCTGCCCAGTTCCTCCACTGTCCTGTCTCTCTGGATAAGGGTCTAGCCAGGTTTTTCTTTCAAGTGACGGGTGCCCCAACAGTGTCCTTCTTACCAGCCCCGGATGCACCCTGCTGCCCTTGGCAGAATCCCCTGCCAAGCAAGGACCTTTCTGTGTTGCGGCCAGACACGAAGAAGTAAGGTTCCCCATCCTTGCAGCTTTCGGTGCGGGAACGTAACCAGCTCTCAGCCTGGTGCTGGCGTTTCTCATGCCACCGCGGAGGTGTCTGGCAGGGAAGGATTAGTGCGCTCATCACAGCCTGTTATTTAAGCGCAAGTGTGAACACCCGGCTGGGCGCCGTGCGATGGGGACGCCGCATCCTTTCCCCACCCACCCTGGGGACCCGGCGGCTGGCAGCGTGCAGGCACCACCTCGGGGTGCGTGGGCTCCCCCTGCTCTTCCCAGCCTCCTGGAGGAGGTGTTTACAAATTCTCGACTAAACTGTGCTCGCAGTGTCAGGGTTTCCCCCGGTCTCGCGCAAGAGCCTGTCTGTGAAACCAGACGCCCATCGCAGGTCCCGCGCGGCTGCGTGCCTGCAGCAGCAGCCATGGACCTCTTCCTCCCTGGGCTGCGCTGGTGCTGCTTCGGCTGCAGAGGTCCAAGGCCCTCTCTGCCAGATATTTACCCTGCACAGAGAAGGGTTAATCTGCTGCCCGTGGCCAACCTTCCTAATATTCATGGGAATCTCTCTTTTTGAGCAAAACGCCTTCGTGAAAAGTGTTTGTCTCCTTCTTTGGAGCTATTCCAGACCCATCTGGATGCCATCCTGTGCAGCCCAGTGTAGGGCACCTGCTTTGGCAGGGGGGTTGGACTCGCTGATCTCCAGAGGTCCCTTCCAACCCCCACCAACCTGTGATTCTGAGATTCCATGAAGGAGGGGCTTCGCCTGCCCTGCGGCATCTCCGATGTAAACAGCATGTGCCTGCAGCCCGCAAGCCTTTGCTTAGGTTTCACCAAGCGATTACATCCTCTCAGGAAATGTCAAAAAGCGTCAATTAATATTTCTCCAGCTCGGGCAGCAGATGCTGCGCAGCTGAGGCGAGAGAGCTGGACGTGCCCGGGGCTGTTTGGCTTCCCCAGCTGGCTGCGGCATCCCACTGCTCCATCGTCTCGGTGGTCAGACCCCGGGCGGATGTGGGCTGCGCTGGCGTGCTGGGTGGTAGTAGGCAATGAGTAGGGTGCAGGTTTGTTTAATTGCCCCTGGAGGTGGCTTAAATCACCCAACGTGATGCAAACGCATCTGTTGTAACTCACAGCCTAAGAAGGGAGAGCTGCTGTCTCTGAGCCGAGGAGGAAGAAGAGGGCTGAGGTGGGGCTTTCTGCAGCTTGCCTGGCCTGCCCCACCAAGAACCTGGTCCAAGGTCGCTCTTGGAGATGTGTCCCTACTTTGTGCCAGTTTCTTCCCGCAGACGTGCCTGTTGTAACGGCATCCCTCCCTTCCCCCCCGCCCCCGCAGGTGATCAAGTACACCCTGGACCCTGTCTGGAAGCCGTTCACTGTGCCCTTGGTGTCACTGTGTGATGGAGATGTAGAGAAGCTGATAAAGGTAATGGGGGGCTGGGATCGTGGTGACTGGCCTCTGGGACTGGTCATTAAACATCTAAAATCCCATGGCTGCTTTATTTAAAAGAACTCCAGAACACAAACCAACCAGATCAGAACCACCCCCAACATCAAAACCCCACTTGTTTGGGATCTCTAACAGGAGGCGTTGGGAACCTCATCAGGTCTCCTCACCGGAGGTAGTTGCTGTGCCTGAGGGTGGTTTGTGCTCCTTTCGCCCTAGGTGATGTGTTACGACTACGACAGTGATGGGGGACATGACTTCATTGGGGAATTTCAGACCTCGGTGGCCAGGATGTGTGAAGCCCAAGACGCATTGCCGGTGAGTGCCGACACGTTTTCAGGGAACGAGGAAGGGGCTCCTGGGGGCTGATGGTGGATTTTGGTGCTTGCACTGAGACCTTCAGCCTGTGCCAAGAAGCAGCCGAGTCCAACCTCCTTTCTCCCACTGTTGTAGTTGAAGCACCTGAGCTAGAGAGAGGGCTAAAACTTGGGCTCTGCTGAGATGCTGAAGCAGCACCCATGATTTGGGGGATGCCTCGTGGTTTGGGGGGTGAGAAGGGGTGGTGTGACACGCTGCTGGGGCTGCATTTGCTACAGGGACAGCCTGGTCCAAAGGGGAGCCAACTCCTGTGCAACTGTGGCCAAAGGTGTCCACATCATCCACCCAGAGTGGGCCAAAAGCCTTGGCAGATGCCACCTGCTTGAAGGCATGGTGTGAGGAGGTCCTGAATCAGCAGGGCTTTTCCCTGCCGTCATCGCTAGAACTACAAGCCCAAGAGGAGGTCTTGGACACAACGTGGGGATGTGTAAAACACCATGTGCGGTGCAATGAGAGAAGTTTCCCATCTGGGGAAACTGAGGCACAAAGGCATGAAGTGTCCTGCCCAGGACTGCGCAAGCTGGTAGTGCCAGAGACAGGCATTGAGCCTGGTTTTCCACTGGATTTGCAACCTAGCAATAAAATCTTCTTTTCTCTCCATCGGACCCTGATTGATGCTGGCTAGAAGGGAGTAAAACTCGCCCTGCTGTGTGCCTGTGCTGTCACGGCCCCGTGCACAACGTGGGTCCCACAGGGACGGGCGCTCTCTCCCTTCCCCGGGAAAGCTGTTCCCCAGCAGATGCCACTCTCCGAGCGGAGCTGCCGTGCGCTCCGGGAGAAGGAAGGTGGCTCCAAAAGCAAGTGGCCACTGCTCAGCACCGCTGTGTATCACCCTTCAGCACCCCTTCTCCCTGGGGTGGCTCCTCGTGGCCTGTCTGACCACGTCATGATGAGGGTAAATACAGAAGCAGGGACAGAGATGCTCTTGCTGTAGACCAGGCACCATCTGGCAGGAGCAGCACCATCCAGCCACAGCCTGGCCAAGATGGGGGAGAGGCTCACTGCCATGCCCAGGGCCATCGTTGGGCTGCTCTGAGCAGGTCCAGGGCCATCGCTGGGCTGGTTTCAACATGTCCAGGGCCATCGCTGGGCTGGTCTGAGCAGGATCAGGGCCACTACCAGATGGTCTGAGCAGGTCTGGAGCCATCACTGGGCTGGTCTGAGCAGAACACTGGGGGAGGGGGCACAGACTGGCCATCACCGTTCCATGTGCAACCCGTATGGACCCATGTGGGAGCTACCCGCTAGTGGGCCTGGGCTGGACCGTCTGCCCGGGTTTATCCAGAGTTCGGGGATTTTGCCAATAGATCTGTATTTTGATTTTGTTCAGGCTGTGAAATGCAACATTCACATTCAGGAAACTTCAGATTTTAGTTTTTAAATGTTCCCATTTTTCTGCAGCTGGAAGAATGGACATGAGCTTCTCTCCATGCTCCCCCTGCTCACTCCCACCACCTCCTCCAGACCAACCTGCGTGTAAACTTGCTTCTTGGACAAGAGTTTTTATTCCATTTTAGATTATTTTTTTTCTAATCGAAATACCGGAGCAATTTTCTGAATATTCAAAAGGCATTTATGTTTTCCCAGAGGTTTTGAGGAAAAGTGATGGCCTGCCCAAATTATTCATCTGTTTGACCTATCCCATCCTGTTTGCCCCATCCCATCCCATAGACCCCTGTAGCCTCGTCCTGAGCACGGGGAAAGCCCCTGGAAAGGAAAAGCAGCCCCTTCCCAAGGAGGTCCTGTGTCTCCGCTGCCATCAGGAAATAGCAGTAGCCCACTGGGATTCACTTACGTCTCTTCAGCACTTTGAAGCGCGTGGAGGGAGGGTTCCCGCAGGATGCGGCCGCTGGTGGCATCAGCAGCCACCCGGCACAGCCCGGCTCTCACACCGGTGTCTGTCTCTCGTGTGTTCCAGCTCGAGCTAGAGTGCATTAACCCCAAAAAGCAAAAGAAGAAAAAGAATTACAAGAACTCTGGGATCATCATTGTCAAATCCTGCAAAGTGAGTATGATGCCAGGATGTCTCCTTCTGCTCCTGGCCAAGCCTGGGTCTTACCGAACTCCCCCCATCCCTTCCCCCTCCTGCGCCGTTGCGTTTCCAGGAACAGGACCTGCGGACCATGAATAAAAGTGTGATCTCCTTTCTGCTTGGGTTTCACTCCACTTGGAGCACCTGATACACCGAGTCGCTGGTGCCACCCCATGCTCGGGTGGCCGCACACCCGCGAGATGTTGGTCAACATGGGCAGCTTCTGCATGAAGCCCAAGCTGCAGGACCCTACCAACTATCTGCTGTCTTCCAGGAGGCAAGGGTTGGGTACCAATGGGAGAGGTCCTTCTTCTGAGCTGAGGTGCTGGTGAAGTCCTCCCTTCACGTGGCAGCAGCACAGCGCCACACACCAAGCGCCAACATACCTCTTCCCACACCAGATCTGCAGGTGGTGTGAGATCATTTTGGCCGTGTGGAGAGGATCTTCCATTCACTTCACCATCACGGGCACTTCCAGCTCTCAAAGATCCTTGTCCAGGCCTCCCACCCCAGCTTTTGACCAACACGTGGCCCTGCTTGGCCCCACGTGCCTTGTGAGGCACCAAAACGCTGCCATGGGAGACCCAAGTGGTTCTTCCCATCTGCTTTGCTGTGTGGCTGGAGGTCCCCAAAGGCCCAGACTCGCAGTGACCACAGGCTTGGGCACTTCCCATGGTTTTTTGTTTGGGTTTTTTTCATTCTGCAATGATGAAGATTGCAGAAACATTTATTACTTTCCTTTCTTTCAGATAACCAGAGATTTCTCCTTCCTGGACTACATCCTGGGAGGCTGCCAGCTGATGTTTACCGTAAGGGCTTTTGCTTCTCTTAGCCCAGTAACCATAAAACGTACATACCGGTCAAAACTGGAGAGTGAGGTTCTGCGTGAGATTTGGCACCGGCTTGGGTGGCTTTTCAGGGCAACGAGAAGCTGCCTCGTTTTGCTGTTAAACCATGTGGTTTTGGGGCTTCAGGGGTTGTTACTGCGCTGCTCAGGTGCGCCCAGCAGCACGGAGGGAGCTGGCAAGACTGTGGTGGAAGGTCAGACTCCCACAAAGCCCTTCTGACCCTTCACAAAATGTTACCGACATCTCTCCCCATCGCAGGGCTTAATCACCCTCTCGTTTTCATGGAAGCTCTCCTTATTTTGAAGCAAACCGAGAAGCTTTGGGCTGTTAATGAGATGGTTTTCTGCCTTTTTACTGGCATTTCCACCTTCTTCCAAGCTGGGCCGTGGCTTGCCAGGAGGGACCTGCCACACTGCAGAACTGGGGTTTCTGATTCCTGCAAACTTTCCTGGTGCAGCACCCGGAGAGCTGCGGGCACTCGCAGTATTTCAGTTTGTATTTTTGTTGTTTCATCTAAAAACATGGTGGGGGGAGAGAGTAGGAGGAGGAGGAAGAGTTGCCATAGGAACGGGAGCGATTGGGAGAGCTTTTTGTGTGCTGCTCTGCCGCTGTGTGCTAGGGTCTCGGTGCTGGAGCGTGAATAGGAGAGAAAATCATTGAGTTTATTGGCAGCGCGGAGCTCTTGTGTGAATTAGGCTTGAATGCAGAAATCGTCCTCCCCTGGTAAAATTCTGCTGCTTGTCGGAGGGTTTCTCCCCCTCCCGAAGCATCTGTGGTCCAGAAACCTGGCTGGGTTTGCAGTGGGTGCGACACTGCGGAAACGCCTGAGCCAGGAGGAGGATGGTGGCACACCCCCCCCCACCTTTGGAAAGGCCACTGGTGTCCTCCCCTCCCGGGGGGAGGCCACAGAGAAGAGGGACATTGTGCCCGGCCGCTTGGCTTGTGCTGGAGCAGGCCAGCTGCGTCCCTCTGACATGTGTGGCCTGAGTGCTGCTCTTGGTGGCATTGCCTGCATGAGCAGGACACACCCCTGTCTGACTCCACTGAGCCCCCTCCCCGTGCCTCAGTTTCCCTCTTGCTCTCCGGCAGTGCCCATGGTGGCTCAGCAGGAGCTGGGCACACGGGCATGGGTGGTACAGCAGTGAACCGCAGGTCGGTAAGGCTGTAAGGCTGCTTGATGAAGAAGCTGAGTTTGGGGTGGGAAGGGACCTCCCAGCCCACTCAGCACCACCCCCTGCCATGGGCAGGGACACCCCCCACCAGCCCAGGCTGCCCAAAGCCCCATCCAACCTGGCCTTGGGCACTGCCAGGGAGCCAGGGGCAGCCACAGCTTCTCGGGGCACCCTGGGCCAGGGCCTCAGCACCCTCACTGTACAACACTTCTCCCTTATTTCCTATTTAAACCAAACTTCTTCCAGTTTAAAACCACGTCCCCTTGTCCTGTCAAGCCTGTTTTACCAGCCACCCTTGCACAGGGTGGTGGCACGGCCTGGGCTGTGACATCTTCTTGCCCCAGCCGGTCCAAGGTCCCATCTCGGCCAAATCGACATTCGTCCTCTCCCGTTCCGGATACGGAGCAAAATCCCTCGCGAATCCCCTGAGCTCGATTTAGCCGGCAGAGTTATTTTGGGGTTTGCCTATTTGCAAAGCAAACCAGACCAGCGCAGTCACGCCGCCTGCTCGCCTCTTCCCAACTCTTCCTTCCCAGTCATGTCAAATCCGGTGGCTCAGCGTCTCGCCTCTCCTGACCGGATTTAACAGGGCCTGAGACAGGCATTTCTACAGATGTCTTTAAATAGAAAATCTAATTGAGGAGGGAGGAAAACGAGTGCCTTGCTGACAGAGTCCCCTGAGAGCTCAGCAGATATTGGGCCCTGGGGAAGCCCGGTGAAAGGTGGCTGCAGGGAAAGTTCCGCTCAGGGTCATGACTTTTTGGCCAAAGACATTGAGATCCAAATGCCCGGGTGGCCCCGGCGGCTTTGGTGTCCATGGGACTACTCAGTTCCTGCGCTTGGTGCCTGGGAGATGGGCAGCGAGAGTCCTGAGCTGGAGATGGTGTTGGCTGCTTTGGGACACCTTAGGTGGTGCTGCTGGTGCAAAATGCGGGTGTAATTGTGAATAGCTTTGCCCAACCTACTATTAAGTCAGGGGGGGTTTATTAGGGAAGGTGAAGAGCTGGACTTTGTTAAACTTTTGAAAAAGTTTGAGGTTTGGGTCTTGAGGGGACTGTGTGTGGACCTCAAAGGCAATGGAGGCTCGGTGGCCAAGTCTGTAGCGGGGTGTCTGCTAACGGAGGGTGGCTCAGCGCTTCTCTCTTGTCTCCCAGGTCGGGATTGACTTCACAGCCTCCAACGGGAACCCGCGAGAACCCTCCTCTTTGCACTACATCAACCCCATGGGGACAAACGAGTACTTGTCGGCTATCTGGGCTGTCGGCCAGATCATCCAGGACTATGACTCGTAAGCACCTCGCCCTTCTGCCTCCACCCCGGCTTTGCTGACGTTTCCGTGGCTTCCCGAGGGGCTGCGTGTGCCTTGATTTCCCATCTGCAAAGCCGGGGCTAAATAATACCCTGCTTTTGAAAAGCTCCTTGGGAGTAAATTGCCACATACGTTGGGATGCAGGAGGAGGAGAGGGTAAGGACAGGGTTCCTCCTCTTCCCCCACAGCCGCTGTAGAGGAGAAGGGTGCGTTAGCAGAGGTGGCGCGTCCTTCACTGGGGGCAGCTGGAGAGCAGCTGCTGGTGCCTTCTCGGCGCAGAGGCAGATGCCTTCAGCTTGCTGGTGTTTGCTGTTGGCAGCTGCACCGCCAAGCTGCCTTGTTCCCCAGCCGCCCTGAGGTGTGCAACACGGAAAAGTATCATCTTGGACACCGATACAGAAAACAGAACAGAAATCTGTTGGTCTCGCCGTGCTGGATAGTTAAATTTTTTTAAAATCTCCAGGGTTACATGTCTGCAAGAGACTCGGGTGTTTGGGTGAGAGGATGCTCCTCGAGGTCACTTCCAACCTTAATGATTCTATTCTATTCTATTCTATTCTATTCTATTCTATTCTATTCTATTCCCATGGGTGATGAGGCAAAACTGGACTCTTTTTTGCCTAAAGATCAAAAGCCAAAGGGGAACATATACTCTGCCTCTGTTCAGCTCATGATTTTTAAAGGCACTGTGTGGTGCCTTTAAAGGGAAGGCTGGCACCTTTTTCAGCTGGTGCTTTTGCTGGAGTTGGGCGTTGGGCAGCTGGTAACACGGGGAGGCTGTAGCAAGAGCCGTGCAAGCCTGCTCGTGTGTGTGTAAATACATTTTTCTTCTCTTCTCTAGAGACAAGATGTTTCCTGCCCTGGGATTCGGCGCTCAGCTCCCCCCGGACTGGAAGGTGAAGCGTTGTGGCCATCTGCGTGTTTGAGATGAGCTTGTCCTGATAGTGCCTGGGCAGGAGCGGAGCTGCTGGGGCTCCCCGGCTGGCTCGGTCAGGGAAAAGCTGTCGGGCAGGGGGGAATGGGTGGATGCAGGATTTCAGCTGGTGGAGAGTGAGATGTGGCAGTGTGGGTGGGTGGCAAGCCAGGGATGGGGTGCAGGCAGCACGTTCCTCCCTTCTAAGCTGGCATGAAAGCAGCAGCTCCCTGGCATTAACGGGCAGAGCCAGGCGCTGATTCATTGCCCTGGCAGGAGGCAGGAACAGTTCTGGGAGAGGGAAAAGGCCCCTGGACAAGTGTGTCAGACGGCAGCAAGGTCTGGAAGGGGGCTGGGAGCTGGGTAGCCTGGGCGTGATGTTGCACGGGCAGAGCCTGTGAGGGCTGGAGCAGAGGGGTTTTTGGGAAAGACCCCTTGATCTTTTGGTGGGTTTCGGCACCGAAGGGGTTAGAGGCACCGTGGTCCTGCAAGGGTGTGAGCTGGAGCATCCTGCTCATCAGGAGGGATGCTGTGGGCAGGGCTTGGGGCTGCTCCTGCAGCCACGGTGGCTGATGGGGAGCATCATCTCACAGCTGAGATGTGCCGGGACACCACCATCTTCCATTACTGGGTCTTTTGGCTGCACTTTGCTCACCCCCTTAATGCGCATTTTCTTTCTGCTCGCCCGGCTTCAGGCTGGGGCTGAAACTCATCAAGCCTTTTGTTTTCTCTGGGAGGAGACCTTTGCTCTGGGCTGAGCGCAGCAGGGCACGTAAATCACGAGCGGACGTGAATCGGGCCGGGAAGCTCATCGTGGCCAGCCCTCGAGGCTGGGGATGTCCTGCCCACCCCGGCTTTGTGCTTTTCTCCGCTCTCCTGGCAGCCAAAATTCATGTGACTGAAGTGGGAGCTCTCGCTGTTTGCCAGCCGCAGGAGGAGATCCCTCCGCGTGCACTTTGGAGCTGATTCATTCTCCTTGGCCGGCAAATGTCTCTGGTCTGTCACTTCACCACTTTCGGTGGGAAAATCTTGGTAGGCAGCTTCCAGGGACTGACAGCCAGCTGCCACCAGCGATTTATTACCTGGGGAGAGGGATGGGAGTGGAAAAGGCAGTGGGGATGGAAAGGGTACGGCGGCTCAGGCTGCTGGGGGAACGGGGTCATGGAGCGTCCTGCCCCGCTGCCGACGCGCGTGGGTCAGTGCCCGTGGGAAAGGCATCGCTGGGCTGGGAACAGCCCTTCTGGCAAGGATGGAGGGGGGTGCTGGGGCAAGGATGCTGGCTGGGGGCTGTGGGGCAGAGGGACGCTACTCCTGCCCCCCACCTCCTCCTGCCTGCCTGCCTGCCGCAGAAATATTGCCCACTGCTCCCATGGGCCTGGGGATGCTCTGTAAGAGCTACTGGAAGAAACACCTTGTTTTCCCCCAGAATGATGTCTAAGCTCACGCAATCCCCAGCAGAGAGCAGCTCTCCCTCCCCAGGTGCTTGCCCCGTGCCTAAAGGTCACCCACCCTAACGCCTGGAGTGACCCATCACGTTAGCAGTGGGGCATCCCCCGTGCATCACCCTGCGCTGCTCCAGCCTGGGGCTTCATCCCTCCCCAGCTCGTCCGGCCCACGGGGTCTGTGCATCATCATCTTGCTCACTCAATTAAGGTATTTTAGCAATCAAGGCTCGTTAGGTAGATTCAAAGCCGAAGCAGCGGTTCTTTGTTGGAACCTGTGCGGTGTGTGACGGCGGGCAGGCTGCGGGGAGCTGCGCGGCCCATGATGCTCCCCGGGGAACACGACAAGGGGCAGCTGTTGTAGACCAGAGTGAAAATGGGGAAGATCATTAAGAGATAAGAGTCGTACAAATCGCTCCCGTTGCCATGGCTCCCCCAACGCTTCCCAGGCGCCCGTTGGAGCGAGATGTTTTGCACACAAAAGTCTCGTTGGAAATGTCAAAGAACATCTTGCCATGTAACAGCTCTGCACAGAGCCCCGAGCGGTTTCCCAGTAGGGAACAGGAGAGGGAAGCAGATGGGCTGTGGTTTCTGGGGGATGAGCAAAGGCGGCAGTGGAGAGGGTGATGCTTAACATCAGAGCTCCACTCGTCACCCCAGGTTTGGGAGATAGAACCATAGGGTCACAGACCGATTAGGGTGGGAAGGGACCTCAAAACCCATCTAGTTCCCACCCCCCTGCCATGGGCAGGGACACGCCCCACCAGCCCAGGCTGCCCAAAGCCCCATCCAACCTGGCCTTGGGCACTGCCAGGGAGCCAGGGGCAGCCACAGCTTCTCGGGGCACCCTGGGCCAGGGCCTCACCACCCTCATCGTAAAACATTTCTTCCTTACATGTAGTCTGATGGGGTCAGCCAAAGGAAAGGTCTTTGCACCCACAGAGCTTGGCCTCTCCAGCCAAAGCTGGTGGCTTCATGAACGTGCCACCTCCAAAGCTTTCCATCCATTTGCCTTTTTTTTCCCCTGAAACATAGGGAAACTGGGTCACGGCAGGGAAAGGATCACTGGGGGAGGTGGCAGGGTTGGTTCCCTGGCACAGGCTCCAGCCCTGCATCTGCAAGGCGTGCCTGTAATTCCTGATGGGAGAAGACGGAGCTGTATTGTCCCCATCCAGAACTGGAAGAGGACACAGGCTGGCTGCAGAGGAACGTCTTACCCTTTGGGGTGATTTGAAAGAGTTTCTCCCAGTAGGTTACCGGCGAATGCAATACCTGTAGGTGCTCCATAAACATTTAATTGGACTCCAAGGAAACTCTTTTTCAAAGTATGAGCTGAATAGGGAATGAGATCCCCCTTTTTTTTTTTGTTATTTTGAAGCCCTCCTGTTGGATTTTCTAGCACATATATATATATATCTAAACCCCCCCCCATATATATAAAAATATATATAACCTGTAGAAACTCCAGAGGAGGTTTTGCAACACTTCTGCCACGCAGGGGGTCTGCTCTGTAGCTGGTGAGGAACACAGCTCCAAACCATTTCGTTGCTGCTTAAAAGAAAGAGAAACCCCTCCTTTGCAGTGCGAAACATGGAAATATTTTTGCTTGCCTTAGCTATAAATACTCGCGTGGCAGAATTTTGAACATCTTCTAAAAATAAAGAGAAAAAAAAAAAAAGGCGAGCCCTTTACAACTGAAAATCAAGACATTTGAATCTGGATGTGTTGCCCAAAACTGAGGCTTCTACGAGAAAGGGGATATGCAAAACCAAGTGCCGGGTTTCACACTACGACTCCAACCTGGGGTTACTGGTGGCAGGGAGCGTTACTGGTGGTGCTCAGCAGGCGTGGAGAGACCCAAGCAGGCTGTTGACGTTCACTGGTCCGACAGCTCGTCAGCTTTGCAGCACGGGGAGGACTTTTGGTTGACCTACTTTTGTTTGGTTACTATTTCCCACCCCACAGCCTCTGCAAAAATAGTTTTCTGCTGCTTTCGACACAATGCCCAGTATAATTGGAAAGTCTGAATCAGATGCGTGTTGCTTTTGCAGTCTCAGGAGGACTCCTGCTTCACATGGCGCTGTAGAGGACAGTCGTTTTGCCAGCGTTATGAGTATGCATGTCCTGAAGCGATCCCCTGGCTGAGAAGCTCAGCAACCCTCCACCCTTCTGGGATGGAGAACATATCCTTGTTTTGTAACTCTGGCACAAACAGAGTTGGAGCTTTTTGGTTTAGAGCCCTTGAGCTGGTGGCCTGAAAGCCCAAATCACCCCCCTTCAACCTTCAGAGGTGCTGGAAGAGGCAGGCGCCGTGTCCTTCGATGCTCCTGAGAGTCTCTTTGCTTCTGAAGGTGCCTAAATTACACATAGCAGAGTGAGGAATTCCTGACACACACACCACACCCCCCATCTGATGGTTGTTCCCTCAGCAAGCTGTTGACCCACCCCAACATGGGCAAGGTTCATGCTGGAGGCCAGGAGTCCTGACCCTCTCTTGCACCCCCGCCCTTCGGCTGCCCTGCCTTTGCTGGCAGAGACAGCTTCAAAGCAACTATTGCCCGTCCGTTTGTGGTTTCTGCCTGCAGGCTCTTCCCGTGCAAGTAGGTGAGAGAGGTTTTGTGGTTCACAGTCAGCACCGCAGTTTGGTTTCCCTGGATGGGCTAGTGCAACAAGCCAGGGATCAGGGTGTGCAGGGCTATCTGCTGTTACCAGGGTCCCACAGGAGGTCCAGGACCTCCTCCTGATTTTGGATCCCTCAGCTTGAAAGGACATAGTGGAAAACCTGAAGGATCCTGCACCTGCCTTGAAGGAGGGAGGTGCAAGGATGGATGGGAAGAGGGATGGTTTCATGGTCAATGGAAACCAGCCCAGGTTGTGCTGGGACTTGCTGTCCATCACACCCAAGCATTCACATCACCTCTCCTGTGCTGCCTCTCACCCTCATGATGACCCAGATGGTGAAGCCAATCTGCTGGCTTTCTCGTGGTAGCTTGTGTGCTAGGTCAGGTCTTCAGCCTGGCTCACTCTGTGCCTTTCTCCCTTCTGCTGCACCACGCCACTTGCAGAGAGACAGGGAACCAAGATGCTCTCCATGGTGTTAACTGAGTTTTCTCCCTGTATAACCTGCAGTAGGATGAAGTCATTTCTCCTAGTGACCGGTGAGATGGCCCAGCTGGCTGAGCGCATCCCATCTGCGTGCTTTCCCTCTGGGCAGCCAGTGGGAAGCCATGTGGACAAACCTGCTTTGATAGCTGTAGATGAATGCATGATGTGGTAATTTCAGGTGGCTCCATGATGGGGGATTGAGGAACCAGTCCGTCCTCAAACACTGCTCAACCCTGACCATATTTTTGCTTGCTGCTCCTCGCTGTTTGGGTAGCAGCGGGCTGGGAAGGGATGCTGACCCAGCAGGAGGGACCATAATGTCTGACCACCAGGTCCTGCCCCAGGGGAGCATCAGGCCCAGACCAGCCTTGCAGCATCAGCTAAACTGACAGTGAGCAACCTGCTCCTAGTGTTAATCTGGGTCTTTTCTTCCCCACAGGTATCCCATGAGTTTGCCATTAACTTCAATCCCACGAACCCATTCTGTTCAGGTAAGCATCTACCAGGTCTTTAAGACTCCTTAGATGCCTTCAGTGTCTTCTGTCCTTCTCTCTGTATTTCTCCAGTAACATCTCGGGGATTTTTCAAGGTCTGTTCAGAGACAGACACTAATGGTGCAGCAGAGCACATGGTAAGGGTGCACTGAGAGGAAAGCAGAGAAAATTTGGGGGTGTGTAGGAAGGCCCAGAGTAATATGCAACTGGATTCAGTGTGAAATCCGCCTTCGTTCTGATGTCTGGTGTGTCCTACCAGCCGTCTGCTCCTCCAGCAAGCCTGCAAGAAACGCTGGGCCTGCTTAGCAGATGGGGAATTCAGACTTCATGCTTTGTTTAGCATCTGAGAGCTGGTCACTGTCACGGCTGAAGAACTGCTCAAACCCTACGTGGTAAGGGCTACTGTGAACTAAAAAAGTCTTCTGGTTTGACCTCTGCCTTCCCCCAGCAAGACAGGGTCTTGGGCAGCCTCCCAGCCTCCCTCGCTGGTCCATGAAAGCTGGCTGTGAACATCTGCTTTTCTGCTGCCTTGGATTCGTTCAGTCCCTCTCCAGTAGCTGCAAAGCATTAACTGGACCTGATTTATTGCCGGTGTTTCGGGATGCAGAAGCCGCTGTCCTACAACTCTTATCAGTGACAGGTCCTTCCCAAAGGACTGATTACCAGCTGATTAATTGAGGCATTGGTCATATTCTTATTACACACCCCTGCATCCTTGCGGGAGAGCAGCCACTTACCCTGTTCTGGTGTGGCAGAAGCAGAAGGGTCTCTGATGACCTGTGAAACCCAGACAACCTGCGGGTGGATGAAACTTGTGGAGCTGGATGGAGTTTGGGGGGCGGGGGGGAAGTGGTTCTAACTTCAGCTCCTGTGATAGCGTTAGCTAATGATGTTTAATTGGACTTAATTGTGGCGGACCTGAGCTGTGGCATGTTGTAATCCTGGCTTCTCTGCTTTCCCTGAAGGTGTCGAGGGCATTGTCCAAGCGTACTCAGCCTGCCTGCCCCACATCCGCTTCTACGGACCCACCAACTTCTCCCCCATCATCAACCACGTGGCCCGCTTCGCCGCTCAGGCCATCCAACAGGAGGCCGCGTCCGTAAGTCCATAAGATCATCGTGATCGTGATTCCGATGACTTTGGGCAGGGGAAGGCAGGGCCTGAGCTTGGTTTCATGTCTTTCTCCTCTCTCCGGGCAGGGAGGCAGGGTCCTCCCGCCAGGACCATCCCTGGGGTCCCTGCAGCTGTGGGGGCTGAGTTGGCTGTCGGCACGTCAGATGGAGGACGTAGAGTCATTGCAGATGCTTCTTAGGAAGGAAAAAAATAACTCAAGAACTTGACAACAGTCAACAAAACTGCAGCTGCGGAAAATCAGAAATTATTGGGGAGAGAACTGATGGGGGGGTGGGAGATGCCATGAGGTGGGCGTCCCTTGGATTTGTACAAATGTCTTGAGCACTGTCAAAAGTGCTGGTCCCTTATCTCAAAGAGGATCCAACAGCCCTGGGAAGGGTAGCGAGAGAGTTGGCCAAGAGGCTCAGCTCCATGGAGTAGCTCCGGTATGAGAAGCAGTAAGGCTGGCACCTTCTGGCCTGGGAAGTCAGCTGGGAGTATCAGGGATGCATAAACTCATGACTGATGAAAAAGTAACTGATTTCTCCCCAATTCTTATGGGGAAGGCTTGCGAGGCCCCAGGAGCGGCTGGGTGATGGGTATCCGACAGTGCACGGTGGGCTCAAGCTGAGCGTGCCCTGCGAAGGTCCGGAGGGAAGGGGTGTGCTCACGGCAGAACTCCTGCCAAGGGCCATTCCCCTCTGCGCCGGGGCGAGCTTGGGCTCAGCGGTCCCTGACATGTGACAGGAAATGATAACTTTGCTCTCTCCCGATTTTTTTCCTAAACCATCCTCTGCTGAGCTCCAAGGGGCTTTGCCCTGAGCAGGCAACCTCTGTCCTTGTGGGTAAGTGGGGAATGACAGTCCTGAGGAGCGTGGTCCTTGCTTTCAAAACAGTCTCCTGCTCCTGTGTGCTGCAGGACTGTCCCGCGGTCCTGGGGCCCCCGGGACGGTGATGATACTGCCCTGGTATGGGGGGGAAATGCCGTCAACAGGGAAAGAGGTTGAGCATGACTTCAAACAACAGACAGCTGAAGGAAGCATCTCCCTCTCCTCCGTGCAGATCTCCTGGGGAGATCTGGGGGTGCACATCCAGCCTTGCAAACAGCAGAAGGGGAGAGCAAGCACGTGGCGTGGCATAAAGTGTGATGTTTGTGATGTGGCTGGTGGCCAAATCGGAACCTTCTGCCAGGAGAAGACTTTCTGCTATTCCCCTTTGAATAGTGGATTATATTTGAGGGGGAACTGCAGAAAACCATGGGATGGCTCAGTTTGATTGCTGCTTTGCACGCCACTTGGACAGGCAGCAGACTCAGAGCCAGACCTCATGTTCCCGTGCGGCTGCGCCAGCTGCTCGGCAGTCCTGGAAGTCCCCGTTAATTAGTCCATCAGACCATTCACATCCACATGTCAAAAAGTGCAGGGACCTCCTACAACCACGCTCGGTTGTGCCGGATCACGAGGGAGCCGGTGCCAGTGTGGTTTTGGAGGGTGAGGCAGGTGGCTGCAGGGATGCCCGTGCGTGCCGGGAGCTGCAGCCGTGGGTCCAGCCTTGCTGGTGGTGACCGGGATGTTCTCTCAGGGCTGTGAAGAGCATCTGATGGAGCTCACTTGGGTCCCTGTGGCAGTGGGCTGCCTGCAGAGGATGGCAGGTCTGGTCCTTGGGTTTTGTTGGCCAAATCCATCCCAGCTTGGGCATCAGTGTGTGCTCGGCAGGAACTGCCTCGGGGTACAACCTTTCCTGCCTCCTGCCTGGAGCAGAGCTGGATCACACCCGAAACCTCCTCCCCAAAGGGGACCTTTTCCAGCCTCCCCTCGCACGCTCTTGCTCTTCCCAGCTCCGGGCACAAAGAAATACTGAATTTGCTTTAATTCAGCACAAATCCAGGTTGCTCCTCATTTTTTTGTTTTCTCTCTCTCGGCATCGGTGGGGGAGGGAGAAGCCCACAGGCTCAGCACTGAGCAGAGACGCTAATCGTATGCAAATTGCACCCCTCCGTTGGCACTAATAGTTTAATCAAGGGAGATTTAAATAATGGGCACTAATAGTGCCGTCAGAGGCAAGCCTGGGTTGGCTTGGTCTTTTTTTTTTTTTTTTGGAAGCACAAAGCGTTATGGATGCGGGATGTCGCTCCCTGGGGGTCTTCTCCCCTTCCATCCCATCTTCAACACATGCAGCAAAGCCACCCCTGATGCTGCCGGCTTCGGTGGCTGCCTGGACCTGCCCTCCTCTTCCTCCCGCTCTCACTTGTTCCCAACATTTCAAATACAACCAAAAAAAACCTCGTAGTTTTTCCATGGCAACGCGGATCACAAACACTGCAGCCGGAGGCTCTTAAGGGATGGGAGGACTAAAAGGTGTTGGGGTATGGGGGGGGGGCTGGGAGAAACAGAGGGATTACACACGATTTGACTCTTGGGGGAGGATTAATAAGCTCTGGGGAATTAAAACACACCTTTCCAGCAGGGTCCCTCCACCCAAACCTCCCCTTTTCTCACCGCATGCTGTTTAATGCTGCCTAATCCCTTCAAGTCCTGCTCACGCGCATGAGCCTAATTGGTGATATCATTAGCAGACAATCAGGAATCATCCCCAAAGCCCTCGGTGGCTTCAGAGATCGGCCATTTTAGCATCAAAAAGAGGAGAAAAGGAGAAGGTGCTGCTGGTTTGGTGTGCCGGTGGAGACCCCAGCCCGGTCCCTGCACCAGCAGCTCCGGTCGCGGCTCGGCAGAGGTGGCACCCTGGCTGGGTACCAGCAGCTGGAGCCCGGAGGTGCCACCAATGTCCCCTGTCCCCCTGCTGTTTACTGACTCCTCCAAAATTGCCACCACTCCTTGGGGAACGTCCCACCAACGCTCTTGTGCTCCCTGGCTGGTCGCAAGGCTCCCCCCGAGCTCGCCCCGCTGCAGCCCCTCCCCGTCTTCGAGGCTGACCCCCAGCACCAGCTGTTATTCCACCCAGCCTCTGGAATATGTGAGATTTACAGTGGTAAACATTTGATGAGCTCTGCTCCCTCTTCTTCTCCTGCACGTTTTCCAGCATTTTCCTCTGACCTTGTTACAGATATCACCAAAACCAGGGCACAAACACAAACAGCCCTTTCTGGGTTTCTTCTTTTTGACCACGTACAGAGGCCAGGCGAGGAAGTGGGGGGGTCAGTTTAAAGTTGTTCCCATTATCAGCTGCTCTCCTCAAGGTTTTATTCTTCCTCCTGTACTGGTTCCCAGACAGGGTCAGGCCCCAGTCACTTGTCCTGCTCCAGCGACGACCAGTGCTGGCCTCTACGGAGGAGCGTGCAGGTCTTCTCCAGGATTTTAGTGTTGCCATCCAGACTCAGATGTTGGGGTCCTGCTCTTCAGACCTATGTCTCCCCAGGATTTGCACTGAAAAGTTCAAATTTAAGAGAAAAACTAAACAGGCAGGCAGGGCTAACACATCAAAAGGGGTCGGGGTCAGGAAGGGGCTGGCTGGCTGCCCTGGCTTGGCAAAACCTCCTCAACCGCATCCTCGGCTTGTATTTAAGCTCGACTCAGCCTGGTTTGGACTTGGAGTTTAGCACCAGAGAGTGTGGAGGGAAGACAGCGCTCGGAAGACAGCGCTTAGGGAAGGTTTCAGGAGATGTGGGCTGGAGGAAAACCAAGAAAATGGGCTTGGGGCTGCGTTCCTTCTCTTGCTTTTCCAGGACGGCTGCGCTAGCGGTTTTCAGAGGAAATGGAAAGAATGAGGAGAGGAACAAAGGGCTTTAATGTGCTTAAGTGCTTGTTTTCGTCAGTTCTCCAGCACACGCAAGCTGTGTAATGTGCCAAAATTGAACCATTACTTTCCCTGGAGGCGGAGGAGATGGGCTTTCCAAGGGTCCACATGCCCTAGATTTGCTGTCTGTCTGTCCATCCAGCTGTCCTCCCCCAGCTCTGGGGGACCAGCCTTGTTCTCCTCCTTTGCCCACGGGAAGGGGAGTGGGTGCCAACGCCGCTGCTCTGGCATCCCCTCAGCTTTCCGGTACCCTCTGCATCCCCCCTCGGTGCCTCCGAGACCCTCGGCTTTGTAGGGGAGACGGACAAGCCCTGAGCATGGGACGGGCCGCCCCAGACCTGCAGCCCGGCGCTGGGTTGCAGGAGATGCTCCCCATCAATGCAGGGACATGTCGATGGGGATCATCCCAAAACGTGCCCTGCGGTGTGCAGATGGGGGAGGTTTCACCTCCCAGCTGGGCTCACCTCCCGGCCCCAAACTCCTCCTGGCTGTGACACAGAAGCTCGGTGCAGGTTGGGTTGGGTTTTTTCCATCAGTAAGTTTAGTAACTTGGTAGATCAGCAAAATATCTGGGGTGGGAGTTGGTTTGTTGTTTGGTTATGATCTTTCAAAAACCAGGGCAACAGGAGCACCTGAAATTTCTGGGTGCTGCTAAAGGGGGTGATACTGCCAGTCGTGGCAAGGACCCGGGGGACCTGCATCCCCCTCAAACATGTAGGGCATCCCGGCCGCTCACACCCCACAGGTTCTGGCTGCGGTGTGAGGGTGCCCAGCATCCCACTGGGTCTGACCCTCCACCCTCTCCTCCGCAGCAATACTTCATCCTCCTCATCATCACAGACGGGGTGATCAGTGACATGGACGAGACGAGGCACGCCGTGGTGCAGGCATCCAAGCTGCCCATGTCCATCATCATCGTGGGGGTGGGCAACGCCGACTTCGCCGCCATGGAGTTCCTGGACGGGGACAGCCGGGTGCTGCGCTCCTACACCGGCGAGGAGGCCGTGCGCGACATCGTCCAGTTCGTGCCCTTCCGGGATTTCCGCAACGTGAGTGTGGGCAGCAGCGGGGGGATCGCAGGCAGAAACGGGGTCTCAGGCCTGGACATGACCCTGGATGTGTGGCAGCCCAGCTAGAGGCAAAAGGGAAAGGGCTGGCACCCTCCTGCCTGTCCCTGGCCCTAAACCTGGGCGATGCGGGCATGGACCGTGTAAATCAGCACTGCAGGCAGGGGCAACAGTGCTCCGCACCTCTGTAGCGGGCTCCATCTGAGCAACCCCCCCTGTGTCTGTCACCCTGGTCAAAAAAACCCAGTTAATTTGAGCAGGGTCATATCAATGACCTGGTACTGGGCTTGTGTCCCTTGCCATGGTCCCATGCTGGTGTCTCCCGCTCAGGTCTCACCCGGGTCTGACACATGCCGAGGGGTTACTGCGGAATTGCCCCAGCCCTGGGGGCAGCCCCCACACCCCCCAGTGCCTGCAGAGGTGGTAATGCCGGCACTGGCCCTGCACGTGTCCCCTCTGTGGAACGGCTTCAGGGGGAGGAAGGTTGATGAAAGAAATAAAGACAGGATGAGCTGCAGTTCTCTGCCCATCCCAGTCGGGCAGAGCCAGCGCTGGGCTGGTTGCTGCTGCTGGCACGGGATTGCCAGAGGACGCAGAGCAGCAGCCCAAGCTTATCTTCCCTCTCTGTGCCAACCGTGTCCTGGGGGGCACCAAGCCCGGCATGGCCAGCCGGGCCAGGGACGGGATGGTCCCACTCTGCCCTGCGCTGGGGCGGCCTCACCTCCAGTGCTGGGGGCAGGTTTGGGCGCCACAGCACAAAAAGGGCATAAAACTGTTGGGGAGTGTCCAGAGGGGGGCAACAAAGGCGGGGAAGGGTCTGGAGGGGCAGGCGTGTGAGGAGAGGCTGAAGGCCCTGGGCTGGTTCAGCCTGGAGAAGAGGAGGCTGAGGGCAGAGCTCATGGGGC
>VWZZ01002256.1:97682-114718 GCA_013399095.1 Psophia crepitans
GGGCCTGGGGGGGCCCTGCCAGCTCGGGAGATCCTCTGAAGCCATCAGCATATTGCCATTCCACCCAGTTACTCAGTGCCTGGATTTTCTAACCTACCGAGGATGTTCTCCGCCTCCCCACCAGCGAATTGCCTCCCGGGGGGAAGGCGTAGCACAGAATATCATCCCAGGCGCATAAAACACCACCTGCCAGTAGACTCTAGGGGGTATTAAATGAAAGGCCACGGCCTGCAGTCGGGGCCAGCCCAGCCAGGTTTGCTCGGCCGCTCTCACACCGGGGTTTGTTTCTTTTCGCCCGCAGGCCCCCAAGGAGACCCTGGCCAAAGCTGTGCTGGCAGAGCTGCCCCAGCAAGTCGTGCAGTACTTCAAGCACCAAAACCTGCCGCCCATCAACTCAGAGCCCGCGTAGAGCCGTGCCAGGCCGCGCCCTCTGCATGCTGCCGAAACCTGTCAGTCCTACCGAAAGTGCATGTTCCACATGCTTTTAAGAGAAGAATACCCTCCCCAAAACACTTTGTACTTCTTAATTTAATTGTTCAATTCTTAAAACTTATCCCAGAGAAGCATCTGGATTCATTTTGTACAGCCCCAGCCCGAGGTAACACTAAGCGGCCAGGCCGTGCCCTGGTCCTGCTCCCTTGAGTCACTTTTCAGTATTGAATGTACTTTGTATAATTTCAGTGGAACAGGATACAATTTTTACAATCAAAACTTGCTTTTTCCAAGCAATGAAATGCTTAATATATTATTATCGTTCAACGAACTGGTCATTGTATAGTTCACACATCGGTGTTGTACCTGTACCTCTGTCATGCTCTATGTTCATTTTTATACTGTGTACATGTTATATTTGTTATACTCAGGTTAATAAAGAAACTTGGACATTTAAATCAAGGCTTTCCTAGCTGGGAAGGTCTGGGAGTGTGCGCATGGGTGCTGGGTGTTTGGGTCACACCAACACCCGCTGTCCCGGTCTCTGTCCACTCAGGACATGAGGAACGTGGCAGAGGGAGGTTGAGTGAAGGTGGAGGAGAACACGGATGGACGGAGGAGGGCAGCATCCCCTCCTTCCCATCAGCTCTCAGCACCCGCCCGAGCCCAGGGCAGGGCTGGTGTGTGTTGCAGGCACCTGCATGCTTGGGAAACACCAGTGAAGCCGCAGGGAAGCAGCAAAGGGAGCTTCATGGTTCGCTGCTGCTTCGCCTCTAGAAATTTGGCCACATCTGAGTAAGAGAAGCTCCCCGCTGCCTGGGAGGAGACAGGCTGGGTAATGAAATCCTGCTCATTAGCAACATGCCATCTTCAGCGCTAATTGCTGCTTTCTTTGGCCATTAACTAGATGAAAGCATTTTTGAACCTGGCAGGTAGAGCTGTAGGTATCGCAGGGATCACCCGCCTCGCTCCTAACACAAGCAGACTTGACCTCCCTTCTCCCCACGAGCAAAAGCGCTTGTGGGGGGAGGCTGGTGTCTCCATGTAAAGCCTGGAGCCAATTGGCACACACGCGTGTGCTACAGGCTGTGCTCGCCATCCCTGCCACCCCCAAGTCACCGGCACACAGGTTGCCCTGCGCAGGCCACGGCTCGCCCGCAGCTCAGAGCCAAGCTGATGGGGATGCCCCGAATCAGCTCGGAGCACGGCGCTGGGTGAGGCCCCGTCCCTTGGGAGAGGTGGGACAGCTCCGCGAACCGTCTGCCTCGCAAAGCCCCCTGGAAAGGAAAAACCCAACCAATGCCACCCTTTTCCCAAGGGAGAAGCAGCCTTTGAAGGGTGGCTCATTTAAAAATAATGCTGTACATACAGAGCTCAGCTTCCAGACCAAAGTCTGGCTATGGAAAAAAAAAAAGAATTAAAATATTTTTTTTTTTCCTCCTTTCCTCACATGCAGCTGCACTGGCAAGTAAGCTCTTCTGCTAGTAGAGTGTTTGTGGGGGTTTGCCGGGTTTTTTTTAGCACCTCTCTGAAGCTTTAACAACTAGTACAGACAACAAGCAGTTTCATGAAGCTGTCCCTGGGGAGGGGATGAAGCACACACTATGCAGTCATGGCAAAAAAAAAAAACCCAACCCCAAAAACACCACAAAACAAAACCCTAAATTCACCACTGAATGACAGATGCTGGAGCCAGCCGTCCTTCTCCAGCGTGTCGGCTCCAGGCAAGGTTCCTGCCACAGTTGCAGCTTCCAGAAGGTCTGATTTATCCTCCGCCCCCCGCACTCTTCACGTCCCTCGGCGCGCTTCAGCACTTCAACGTCAGGCGGCTTTGGACTGGAAGGTGGCAAACGGGACCCAGGGACAGAGTGAGGGGCTCGGACAGCTCTGCGCTCTGCTGCTGGGAACGGCAGAGGTGACGCAGGCTCAAAGGCTCGTGCGAGCTAAAGGCGTTCCCCCCGTGCCCTGCTCCTGGGAACACGGGGGAAGCAGGGGGTTCTCACACTGGTTTTACCAAATTACGTGGCCACGTGGCCTCCTGGCCTTGCATGGCCCAGCACACCCACCGGTGCACACCTCCCCTGGGACCCCCACCTCACCCACCACAGCTGCCCGCAATCGGCTGCCACATCCCACTATAAATTTCTGCCTAAACCAGCCATGTTGACTGCACTTACACAAAATATCCCTCAGGAAAACAGCCCCAGCACGCTCACAGCCAGGGCAGGCTGTTCCAACTCCACAGAGGGGTTACCGATCGAGCGCAGCGCCAGGGAAGGACACCCACACCTCTCACCCCGACTCCTCAAAGCTCTCACGAGGGAAACTTGGAAGAAACAGGCACTTTTTGTGCACCACTACCATTTCGCTCCCTCGCTAAGTGTGACAAAAGTCGTCAGAAGCAAAGCATTAGGGGGGCAGCCAGGGATCCAGCTATCTTCCACCTGAAAGTGCCATAATTACAGTAGCTAAAGAGGCAGGAGCAACGCTGGAGCAAACACGAGAGGTGCCAGGCAGCCCAGGAGAAGGGGAGGGACCGCAGTGCGTTTGCAAGGATCCGACTGTGTAAACAGAAAGGGTACCTGGCTACGGACAGCTTCAGCATGAGCTTAACTCCCCCGGTTTCCTCTGGGGAAGCTCAGCGCTCAAGCTAAGGCGTGAGCCCTGCCGAAGGCCTCCACCTTGCACCGCTTTTATGCCAGCTGCCCTCTTCCAAGTCACTTGGCTAAAGGTAACGAAGATAACACGCTCGGGTAACAGCCCTTCCGCACGCACACGCTGCTCCCTCAGGAGCGCGTACGGATGGCGGGGTTGCTGTGAGGGACCATCACCAAGACCTTCCCACCTCCGAGCGGCCGAGCTGGGCTGTTCCAACCCACTGACCTCCCATTAGCTCCGTGCACGTGCAGATGACACGGACAGGCCCTCAGCTCTCACAGCCTACTTCTCGCTCACGCCTGGCTCTGCACCACCCATAAACACACCCATGCAGGGTTTCTTAAATCCAACATAACTTCAAAAACTACCCCAAAGGATGGCAGAGTCCTCCAGCTTCTGTGCAAAGAGGTTTGGCTGAAGCAGGGTACCCCACCCGCTCCCACTCAGGGTTCACGCTCTTCGGGACGCTGCTGCCGAAAAGCGGAGTGACCTGTCAAGCGCCGGGGCGGGAGGAAGGGCCTCCGAGCAGAACGGGCAACCACAGCTCCTCGGAACTCACTCAAAACAAGAGGCTTCCATCAGCACCTCTGCATTTGTAGGAGGCTGGCTGGTACTTCTGGTGACTGTGTGAGGAAGGGGCTGGCTGGGGAGAGCAGAAATTGCTTAATGGAATGGGAACAATTATGAATGGCACAAGCAGAGATTAAAAAAAAAATAAAAAAATGCATTCAGAGTGTCTTTAATCATGTAACACTAAAACTTCTTTACAGTGTCATGGCAATCTACACTTCACCATCTGCTTGATTTTTGTTCTGCCCCCATTTCTCAAATACAGCATAAAAATGACATTTTAAAACAGAACACATGGCTGTTTCTACAAGACTTCACTGCTTCAAGTGAGTATTTTTTTGCCTGTTAGTCTTGTATAAACTTCTTAAATCACCAGAATTCTTTCTTTTAAAAGATACGGCTCTCTCCTCCCTACCCTCAGATCTTCATTACATTACTAGGTGTGCCTTCTGGTTCAGGACGGCAGCCTTTCTTCCAGGCTCAGTATGCACCCCAGAAACAAAGTTGGGGGGGAAAAAAAAAAAAAGAATGACTTATTTTAGGAGTATCTGAGCATATTAAAGTTGAGAGGTTAGCTAGAAAGATTATAGTTGGGGCAGAAGGATGCATCAAGCATCCATCAGGGCTTTGGAAGATACTCTGCACTACATTACACACGGAGGGATTCTGTTATGGACCATCAAAGAAACTGTTGCTACGGAAGACAGAAGAGACGATCTTCCCGGTGGAATTAATAGTGCCTTCGCTATCCGAGCTGGACTCGGAATCGCTGCTTCCCGAGTAGGCGCCCAGGCCAGGCAGGATCCCGATGCACACGGCTGCTGAGGGACAGTGGACCGTGGAGCCTCCCACGGAGCTGCTCCCCAAGGGAACGCAGGATGGCTTTTCTGGAAGAGAGGCACACTGGTTAAAACGAGAGCGCCGGAAAGGGCTTTCCACCAGCCCAGGAACTGCCACGTGTCGCTCACCTGCTGTGGCCACATCAGCGGTGGATGATTGCAGGATTTAATTAAAGCATAAGGCAGCTTTATGCTGCAATAAAGCTATTCTGACAGGAAGGACTTGCTACCTCAGGGGATTTTATTTTTTTTCCCCCCTCATCACTAGTTTAAGCCCATCTCTGCGCTGGCATTACAGATTTTTATTCTGAAGTTGTCAGTTTGATGCTTGTCAAATACCAAACCCACTAAATAAGAATAAATAGCTCTGCTTTGTGTAATTGAATATTTTTCTGTGATATAACAGCATAGTTGGGGAAAAGTTTTATTCCATCGCCCTGCTAATCTGCATCTCCCATCTTCCATGGCTAATTAATTATTTCCAGTGTTTTGAAAGTTAACTGAACAGAAGGAGCTTCAGGAAGCGCCTTGGGTTGTCATTACACAATTGCAGCTCACCCTGTTTGTGTCAGAGTATCCTGACAGCTAAGACTGAAATGCAACTTCATCTTTCTTCTAGTTCCCTATAATCTTCTGAAACAAACTGGTTTCAGGATAGACAAGATCACTTCATAGCAGAAAAAGCTAAGGGTGAAGGTATGCAAATACATCAAATGCTACTGTGAAGAGGAACGGGATGATCTGTTCTCCCTGTCTCCTCTTGACAGGACAAGCACTAGGCTCAAAATGTAGCTACGGAGACTCCTATCAGTTATCAGGTAAAATTTTTTTAGTGCAAAATTAAAATAAACTGCCCAAGGAGGGTGCACAATCTCTATCTGTGGAGATTTAAGAGCAGCTTAGACAAACATCCGTCAGGAATGGTTTAGGCAGGGGATGGACAGACGACCTGCAGAGGTTCCCTGCAGCCCTATTTTCCACGCAGGCTGTCAGCACCGATAGTTACCGTTTCTGCTGCTGTAAGAGGGAACACTGTGACCGCAGCCTGCGCTGTCTCACGTACTGGAGGAGCAGAAAAGCAAATCCTCTATCATATTGAACACCCAGTCAGTTGCTGTTCAGGTGAGAGACAGACAGCTTCCCACACGCACAAGCCAGGACATACCTTGATTCTTTTCATCATGATCAGTGTCGAGTTTCAACCTCTTCACACTGTTACCGCCATCTGAACTGTGGGAAAAATAAGAAAATGTTTTGTTCCTCAGAAGCAACCACTTAATTACTGCGAAGTTAAAGTCGCAACAGACCAGGAACAACTGCCTGAGCTCCAGCCACCCCACGACATCAGGCTTACACGTCTGGATGATAACCACACTCGATGGTGCAACATTGGTGTCTTTCCCCTTCCTGGGTTTCCCTCCCCTCCTTCAAGCACCTAGAGAGCCTGTTCCAAAACATTGAGAAATCTTGCACCCAGTAAGGAGCCCAGCAGGTTTTACAGCCACACACACAGCTGCAGTGCCTGAACTGAAAAAGGGTCCTCTGAGTCCAAAGTGGTGCTGGGGGAAAGCAGCGTTACTTGGCCTTCTGACCCTTCACAGCTTCCACAGTTCTTCTCATCACTGCTCAGTTTCTTTCCCCTCCCACCGCCTTGCATGCTCCCAACCCTAAGCCATCCACATAAACAAATGCTTCCCAGCTTCAGCTGCCGTGAAGTCTGAGTGGTTTTATGCATTAACTCTTCTCTGTCCCTGTGAGGACATGCGGTACAGATGAAAGGTTATTCTGCATGAGGGGGTTTAATAGTAACACACCCTTTACAGGAAACCACGAAGCTCAGGGAGCAGACGTTGAACTCACGCCACACTTGGTTTTGGCCAGTTTGCAACAAAAGAGAACACGGCAAAAACAGAAGACTGCAAAGCAAGCCTGAGATGGCACTGACATGTCAATTAAGATGCTCTCTTCAAAAAGATGCCATCTGCAGACTTCAGATCTGCCACTAAGCACAAGCCAGCTCCTTCTCTGTGTCCTGCTGGGTTAAGTGCTAGTAGTTACAAGGAAAAAAAAAACAACACATTGTTGGCTGCTTGGTATCAGTTCAGGGTTTCTCTTCTCTGCCCTCCAAAAACCCAAACAACTACCCAACCCCCCCACGTTAGGTGGTGGAAGCGCTTACTTCGGTTTCCAGACATGCAATTACTGCTGTACTGGGAGCTGAACGTCACCCTACAAGATAAGCTTCTAAAATAATCTCTCATTCTCTGGGACAGATTCAAAAACACTGACTGAATTTCTAGATGTCAGTAATCATCTTAAGTATTAGACGGCTTATCTGTGGGAAAGAAGTCTGGTCCCACACGTCTCGTTTATCCATAACCTGCAGCACACCAGCAGCTGCGTCTGCAGGCCGAGATCAAAACAGCAAACCGCTCGCAAACCCAGCTGCCGTCTCCCTGGGATGGGCAGGGTGTTGCTGTGTTGCTGCACATCAGCGAGGAACGAGGAAAGTTTGCCTGATGCCCTCAGGATCAAATCGATACACAAAGCTCTTCTCCCGTAACGTGTGTCGTCCCCACGCTGCCCCCAGCAGCCATTAACACAACCCATTTTAGACCCAGATAAAATCGTCCGGTAAATTATGCAAACTGGGATGAAATTACACGAGTGAGGTGACAGTGATATCTACAAATAGAGACGTAAAATAGATTCACTCTAGATCTCCAGGCAGGATTGCCCAAGCTTGGCAGTCTAGAACGAAGAGCCTACCCACTTGCTTTACGCACGCTTATCTCTCTGAATTGCTTCATGTTTTTCCCACAGTTTGTGAGAGCCTATAGAAACACGGCTGGTCTTTTCTTATACCTCCTCCCTTTTTTCTTTAGGGCTAAGGTTCACGCCTCACTCTCTGGAGGCAGTTTTGGCCTGCCTCCCTTCACACTGCTAACCGGGTTCCGTTCCTTCATGAATTTATAGAGGTGTGAAACTAACCTTCTGTGTTTCACAGCTCCTGCCAACAGCTTTGCCTGAGAGAATTTGTTCTTGTTTTCCACTGACTTCATGGGCAATTTCTTCTCGGTTTCCTTCTTTGGGTCCATACTGACTCCCACTTTGGTGAGAGTGCTGTGAATTAAGGGTTAAGGATGGAGAGAACAGACACTTCCTCTCTGATATATTTAGCCACCTCTGCTGACAGCAGTGACCAAAGTTCATTCACATATTCTATCAAAAGAAACTTATTTGTAATGACATATAGCTGGCACCTTTGGCCAAGATAAAGGAGACTTCACCCACAGGGTTCGGAGCTCTTGGCTATTGAAACCAGCTCTCCTGGTAGAGACACCCAGGCAGCAGACGAGGAGCTGCTTTTCTGAAGTCAGGAAGGCGCAATGCACGACACACCCAGCACCCATAAACACACCCATCGTCCTGCCTTTTCCCAAAGGTCTTTGAAAAGCAGAAAGGTCAGACTGATCAAAACCCAAAACCAAGCAAGAGCGAGCCAATGCAGCACCTCTCCCTTCTACAGGGATCAACACATTTGTAACCCAGATTTGCTGCTTCAACCCCCTAATCCTTACCAAAAAATGAAGCAGCAGTATATGGGCTCACTTCCACTCCTCGAACCCTCCTTTTGCTGAGCCCAGCAGATTTCAGCTGCCTACCAGAGCAAAACAGTTCAATTTTCTATTTTGGTATTTATCACTCTCAACTTTTCAGCTCACCTCTTTGTAAGGGTCACAAGGTTTGAACACCAGCCCCAAGCGGAGGAGACAGATCTTACTAGGGGTCCAACACTCACCCAAAAAGACTGTGACTGCACAGAAACACTAAGTCACTGAAAACACTGTCAGCAAGGTGGGATGCAGCTGGAACCTGTAATGAGGTGGGGAAGCTTAAGCAGGTTCTGAGGCAGGATAAGGTGGCACTTGGTCTGTTATTAAGACACACTCACTCTGCACACACACCCCCGCCTCTGCCTGTGGCAGGATCTAGCGCTGTCCCTGGTAACAGTCAATGTCCAGCCGTACCCGATGAAGCGAGGTCCGTCAGAGACCCTGCCTGTTAATGAGGAGCCAGCGCAGTCACAAAAGCTTCTGCAAAAAGAAACCACACACAGCAAAGGCAGATCAACCCGATTTAAAAGGGTATTTGTTTATAACCTGAAATCTAGCTTTCTAGCAGCTGCTTCTCCGACTACAGCTCCACTGATCAGGAGATGTAACTACAAGCTGGAGCTTCACAGGAGCCCCACTTACTGCAGATAACCCTACCTCAGTTGAAAGTCTTCTCAGCCAGGCCCTGCCTGTTCCAGCCTATTTCTTTTTTAGGATGGCACAGGAGTGCCATCCTGTGGGCATCAGAAGCAACCGGAAAGCCCGTTGTGTCCAACACGCTCCGATGTTTCGACGCACAATTCCACACACTGCAGCGCTCAACTTCCACGTTCCGGTTCGGTACCTTGTTATATTCTAATACAGCACTACAAAAGCCTGGCTGAGGAACACAAAGAATTTTCTTTTAAAAGATACTGGATGACAGGCTTTCTACTTCCATCCTGCATGCCAGTCTCCTAGCACTCCCCAACCACCAGAGACACAGCGCATTTCTAACAGATTTTATGTGTGCTGCTGTCGTTAGCAAATGTAACACTGTACCGAGCCAAGAAGCATCCCATCTCAGGAAGGCTGCATTAGAAATAAACCTCTCCATCTTAAATATCAACAGCATGTAGAAAGCCTGCTCCCTGGAGGGAGCACTTTTCCTACATATACACAGGATTTAAAAAAGAGGATGTTGTTCTCTAACACTTCTTGGAACTCGCTTTAAAAAAGAGCAGTGGAGTCTGGGTAGGGTAAGGAGCAAAAGAAAACCAGGTGTCCATGCAGGAAGGGTAAAATTCCTGTGCATGCATGCATAGGCATTTCTTATGCTTGAGAAAACATTCAAATATTCCAAGGCATGTTTATCCTTAAGATGTATGATTTCATAATTATTCAATCTAAAAAATGAAAAAGAAAGAAAAAGAAATAAAAAGAAAGCTCTGTACTTGAATATAGACATAGGTTTTACCATGAAATTAATGCCTCTGGTAGATTAAATTGGATGTTACAGCAGGAAAAAGACCAAATAATCAAACTCACTGGGTTGTCATTCCTCTTATTAGTTTAAAAAAGCACTTGACCAGCAGCTATAGATCCAGCACGTTTACCCAGTGCCCACAGTTCTGTGTTACTGGAGCAATAAACCATTAGTAACAAGGTGCAGACACAAAAAACCCCCACTTTTTGAATTTTAAAAGAATACCACCAAAAATTTCAGACACAAAGTCACTCTACAAGTTGCTCTGAGATTATTTAACCATAATATTTCAAGCAATTAAAAAAAATTTAACACAAGAAATGAAATGGGCAGAACTTCTCAGTTTCTCCTGAGACGAGGTGACTATAAAACGTTCTCCCTCCCTCCACCCCATCAGCAATAAGTTCTGCAGTTTAATTTAGAGCAAGGTTTCAGATACAGAGCCAGATGATATTACTAGGATGACAAAGGGTGAGGTTAGATGTGCCTGTACGTTGTGAAGAGGCCCTGCTCGGTAAATTCAGCAATCAGGGTGCTGCGCGGCTAATTCAAGACAACGTAAGCTTCCCCCCGGGGCGGGTATGGTTCATCCTCAGCGTATGTGACCTAACTAGAGCTGTCAGCTGCTTCCAGAGCACAGTCTTACCCTGCACATCCCTGCAGCAGCCAGGCCCGCAAGCAACCATCACCAAAACTAAATATATTCTGCGAACATCCCATTATTAGATCCAACAAATCAAGAAAATGTTTCAAATGCATCAGTCAACTACAGCCTACTTCTAATGGGAAAAAAAATAAATAACATCAGTATTGCTTTTTCATAAACACATTGCTGAGATAACTTAGCCACTCTTCACAGAAGACGCCCCAAGCTGTAAATCATTAACTAATACAAGGTAACACAGATCTTTGTAGCATTGGCGCTCTTCAGCTTTATTTGCTGACTGGTTTTGGTCACCTCCTTGTGTCCACAAACTCTTTCTTTCATACTAAAGCATCCTTGAGAACTTGTGCTTTGTTCGGTGACGACTTAACAGCAATGGCTTTCATTAAGAGGCAAAAAAGCCATCAGGTTTGGCGCAGATTCAGTAAGGCCTCAAAAACCCCTCAACGTTTAGCTTAGCACCCAAATCCTCAAATCATTCCAGCCCCCCTTGACTGGCACTGATCAGAGAGACAAAGCATCCAACATTGTTTTCTAGCACACCTTCAGGAAGAGTTGGCGTTTAACAGGAAAGCCAAACTGTCCCGCTTTAAGCTCTGCCTAAAAGCCTGTGTTACCCCCAGGGGCTGAGCTCCCATGGGCACCAGCTTCCCAGGAGAAAGTCAGCACATCCGCGCAGCTGGTTTGAGGGTATGGAATTGCTCATCCTGCAGTTATCAGCCAGGAAGAAAGCAGCTAATAATTCAAGAATAACAGAGAAAAGAATTCAAGCAGCATTTTGAACAGGTACATAAAACCCGGCCAATTTGCAGTTAAAAAACCCAAACAACAAACATTTACTTTCCAATAGAGGACAAGAGCAAAAGATTAGAAAAAAGAAGGCTGGGGTTTTTAACATTCTCTTTCTAGCTACGACTATTTCATGCCCTCACTAACAGGAAAACACAACCACCAACAACCCAACCCCAAAACCAACTAAAAAAAACCCCAAACAGTGGGGATGGGGAGAAGGAAAGAAAAGCACTGAAGACATGTGGGGTTGGGGGAGGCAATCAGACATTACAGTGGGAGATCCAATAAAAGACATGAAAGGCTATCACTGCTCGTGTTCTGTAAAGCGGTTTTACAGAAAAACTGTCGGTGACAGCTACACGCCCAGTCCCTTCACCTCCTCTACATAACCACCAGCCATTTGAACGCAAAGGATATTCTGTATTCGTTTAGTTCTTTCAGCTCTTCTTCTCTTCGCTGCTTTTCTAGTAGCTCTTGCTGCCGAGAAACCTCATCAAGGAAATGCGTCTCATCTTCATCTAGGCCTCTGACCATGTTTTCTGAACGGAGGGAAAGAACGCACAGCGATCAGCTAAAGCCACTCGGGGAGCAGCCATTTACTTGGCATTACTTCACCATTCTCTTAGAACATTTTCCAACGATTTCAAACTGCCCCACAGACGTAGGTAAGCGTCCACATCTGACATACGACAGTTCTAATACTGCCGAGGGAGAACAACTTGCACAGAGTCACCGGGACCGCGGGGAGCGGAGCCCTGGGCGCCGGAGTGAACTCCAGCAGTCAGGGTGTTGTGCCGAGTGAAGGGTACAACGCAAACTCCACAAGCTTCTGGCTGGATTCTGTAATTAGGGAGTGAAAATACTTCCCAGTTAATGATACTGGATGCTAACAAGCCGAAACTCTTACACAAGCACCCAAACAACAAGAAATTAACACAGTTTGAACACAGGACTATTACCGCAGAGAAAAGCAAGCCACTACTCACAGGAAGCCATGAAATGCTATTGGACTTGCTGGTATAATCAAAGAAAATCGATCAAGCAGCCTTTCTGTAACGCCATTTGGAACAGGTTACACAAAACAAGGAATAACTGCATGTATTTGTGATCTCTCTCTCCACTATATCTCTCTCTATCTGATATAACTGTTGTTTTGGTTTCAGGTACCGAGTTCAAGCCTGTCTCTTCAGAATCTGTTCTTAAACCAACCAATAACTGGAAAAAACCCACATCACTTCTCCCCGTAAATGTTGCCTCAAAATAGAAGGGCATTTTCTTAAAGCAAGCAGTTAGTAACTTAACTGAGGTTAAGATCTATATAAGAAAAAAAGTGGAAGCAAGACAATTCTTAACTTCCAAATAAAATTAAATTATTTCTAAACGTGCTCCCCGACTCTAAGGAAAGTACATGCTACTGCAGTAGGGAGGTATTTTATTTTCTGTTCTGCACATGTTTGGCACTTCCCAATCAAATGTTTTATTTGGAAAGGTAATTTTTTTTTTTTTTAGAAAGATCAAGGCTTGCTGTTCATAGTCATCCTCAGAAATCTTACCCCAACCGTCACCTTTAGTCTTCATTAGGGTTTAAATCCCTAAGGGGATTTTTAGGCTCTTACAGGAGGTTGCCATTTAATTTTTTTGAATCTTCACCCACAAGTCCTACCCACTTTAATGGCAAGCTGAGCAATCCATTTACACTGTGAACTGGCAAGCTTCTGTCTGCCCGAAAAGCTCTGGAAATCAATTATTATTTGAGATTACTTTTTAAAGGCTGAGCCATACTCTTTCCAACTACAAGCAAGCAGAGCTCATTTGTAAATCTTTCAACAGTAACTTGTAGCATTCACTACCAGTGCCAAGGGCCCCCTCAAACAGGCAGCCAAAGGAGTGACACTCTGGACACAACTCAGGTTGGAGATGAGAAATTTCTTCTCGGAAAGGGTGGTCGGGCCTTAGAACAAGCTGCCCAGGGAGGGGAGGGAGTCCTCACCCCTGGGGGTGTTTAAGGACAGGTTGGATGTGGTACTGAGGGACATGGGTTAGTGGGGAATAGGGGGTGGGGGGACGGTTGGACTAGAGGATCCTGGAGGTCTCTTCCAACCTTAATGATTCTGTGATTCCATGAAGCGAGTGCCATGAATTCATTTCATTTTCCGCCTGCCTGATCTGCAGACTAAGAGAAGCAGCCGCAGAGATCCTCACGGCTGACGTTACTGAGATTCCCTACTAAGCTGCCTGCAGTAGGTTTTGTTCTCCAGATGAGTGGTCTCTGTTATTCCACAAGGACTGCCTCAAATGCAGCAGCCGGTTTACCCCTCAGCTCCTCCCTCTCAGGAATGCTTCTCCCTCCAGCACTTGCTTTACAGGTTTCCTGAACCGAAAGGAAGACGTTGCAGAAGTAATATAACTCAGCAAGGGAAACAATCGGTGCAGACGGTTCTTAAAAGCCTTTCCTGTCCGGGCTGATAGCAGTCGCTTTTCTGGTGGCTCTTGGGCAAGAATTGCTTAGTCACACCACCAAAGATGACTCGGATCAAAAGTTTACTGAAGTAAACTGGAAACTCTCCAGCTGGAAAGAATCCTGTAGGTACAGATGGAGAATTTAGCACATTAATGCTATCTGTATTTTCCACTTTTCACCACTAAAAATACAAGCAAAACTTAAGAGACAGGATATAGCTTCCACTTATCCTCAGCTTGGTTACCATAACAATTCAGAAAGAAAATTTTTCAAGTTGCATTTTAGAGAATACCAGAATTATTTTTCATTTAAAGTGCTACAACATTCTACTAAAATTATTTTATGCTGAAAAGGAAGATGTTCCTGCAATGCTGAATAACCCAGCAGAAAAAAAGAACTGCTAGTCTGTACACCGCTTTTATCCACACAAAAGCTTTAGAGTAACTAGGTTTGTGCGCTTATGCAAACACGATTCTTCCCAAGTCCCATCATCAATTCTGACTGACAGAGTGACAGTGCACTAAGCTCGTTTTCTACTCCTCCAAAATTCCCATGGATAGAAAAAAACCCCAAATTTATGAAAATTTTAAGGCAAGTTCAAGCATATTAGGGAATAAATCTTATCACAAGTGGCCAAATTAAGGCTGAACTTTGATGAGGTGGCCCACAGCCCACCCAGCACTGAAGTTTTGTTCGTCAGTTCCTCCCTCTTACCTTCTCCCAAAGAAATTTGGCTACAGGAGCGATTCTAAGAGCACGTACTACAAAACAGGAAAGGCAATCACAGCCACCAGCAATGTGCTCTAGCATCGGCAGGGCAGGGAGCGTTATCTAACAGAACCCAAAGACTGTGCCAGAGTTAAAGGCAAAACATGGTTTTGTTGTGTGTTTCTAGGCGAAATCAAGTTATGTGAGCTGGAGCTTAAAGAACAGCCGCCTGAGGGTGAGGCTTCCGGCAAATGAACCAAAATTGATCAGAAGCCACCTTAAAATGGAGTCCCACGGTATCACTTCACTTTAGACTCCATAGCTCCCTTTTTCCCCCCAAATGGCTGACTAATAATTGTCTAGTTCTCACAATCATCTTTGCACTCAGCAGCACAGATACAGGTGACAATCACAAAGGTGATTTTTCTATAAAACCAGAAATTCAAACATCAGGAGAAATTAGGGTTCCATTTCATTAGGAGAGTTAGGTATCTACTTTTGGAATCAACTCCTGTATATTTACTTCTTCCAAACAGTAATCTTGAGCCTGGTGCCACTTTTGCCTCAATTAATTACAGCTTGGAAATAACAGCTGCTGGAACGGGATTTCTTTTTATTGATTCAAATAGGATGGTCTTGTGTTAAAGCATGAGTTCAAGAGCCACAAAACCACGTGACATCTCCTCTTTCCCACGGATAGGCATCGGGGGGCTTTTTGATTTAACGTGCGAAATAAGCCTAGTATTCCACACTTCACAGGGAACGCAGCTCCGTAACTGCAAGCAACTTCTGAGCTGCAGCGCTGTCTCGGTGCCCGCAACAACGCGTTATCGGCAGGAACAACTAACAGCCTTGAAAAAAAGATTTCAGTAACACTTTCCTGAGGTCTGTTTATCTCGGAGAGGCAGACAAGACACACCGATAGGGCCCTCAGTCAGACGTTGCGTACAGCTGTTGAACACCCCACTTTGCTGGGTTTCAGTTCAAAATAGTAACTGTTGGTGCTTACTGAATTTAAATTGCTCCTCAAACTCCTGCTGCTTCTTTTCTCTCTGTTCCTGAAGTCTTTCATACAGCGAGCGTGGGTCATACGCCTCCTCTGGGCACTCTGAAAGGAAGGAACAAATCAGGAAATGAGACCATATGTTAGAAATACTAAACTCCTAACAGTTCTTAGTTCCTTCACGTAAAAACCTTTTGAACTTGCAGAACACAAGCTACTACCTTTCAGCTCTGCTCTCCACAAAAGCCCATCTCTTTCCTTGAATTACTTAAATCTATCCCATACCTTTCGGATCCTCAGGTTTCCGGACCTTTTCCCATTCCTCTTGCCTTCTCTTTCGTCGCTCCTCTAGCTCCGACTCGGACACAAACCTCTTGTTAATCACAAGATCAGCAGTACCATCTCCCCCATCCATCTTGGAACAGCCCGTCCTAAAAACACAACATAAGCAAGACATCAGGGGCCCGATTTCACCGCTCAGCGCACGAGACATCACCACACACCCTGAAAAACAGGCCCCCTGCGCTTTGAATAACTCCAGTTCTCTGAAGACCGCTACAGTCAGTACTGATTGAGACACCTACTCACTGTGTAAGTGCTCAGACCAACAGCAGCATCTATTACTCCTCCTTTATTCTTTTTCATAATTATGCCTTCCCTAGTAATTGCCTCAGGCTGCTTTCCTGAAAGTCATGTTTTAATGGAATCTTCCCCACCCCACTGGATTTACCTTGTTTAAATAAATAAAAGAAAATAAAGGTGTTTTTTTTAAAAAAACCCCACATCTATTCTGACATCCTTTTATTTTGGTTCTTACACCTCTCTGCTCTGGAGATCGGAGGATTTGACACTTTGCCTTCACCTTACCCAAGTTCTTTTTGCCCATCCTGGGAAAACTTGAGAAAGCTTCCTCGTTTTCAATGCTTCGAATACATATTTTTGTAAGTGCTTAACAGTGAGATTTCAGGAAGCAGCAGCTAATCTCTCTAACGTTCAAAAGCATCCTGCACCTCTTTGCGGCTCCAAGGAGAGCCAGGCTGGGGCTGGAGGGGCTGTCTCTCAGTTCAAGAGGTGAAAGAGGGAATTCCCTTGGGCTAAATGGGGGTTGGGGTTAGAAACCAGGAGCAGCCCCTCCTCACAGCACACCCGCCCTCTGCTTCGAGAGAGCCGAACATTTGAGTACTGGCCAGGCACCTATTTCAATACTAGGCACAGAGCGGGGATGCTCCAAGGAGCCATCCCAAGGTGGCAGCTCCTGGTCTCCACACCCGTAAGCCCGGGATGAACCACATTGCTTCTGCTAGTCTTAAGCGGCTCCTTTCAAGATGCCAGCTCCATGCTACACAACGAGGCATCAATGCCTATTTTTGTGTCTTACATCAAGCTGCTACACACAAGTACAACATAAACGCAGCGTGGAGAGCTATCTGTTGAAAGCCATGCTAACCTCATGCTTCCTGCTAGTTTCTTCTTATTTCCTTGGCATAACTTCAGCAAGCCCCTCAAAAAGGGCAGATAATTGCCCGCTGTACTGCCCAGCAGCATTCATTTAGGATCTCACCCTGCCTGCATTTCAGCACTGGAAGAGAATCAAGTGCATTTATTCTTCCAGGGAGGGAGGGATGCAGTAACCCAAATAAATAGAAGGGACCACAGCTTCACAGATACGCAGGGGTTGGCAGGGCCCTCTGGAGATCTCCCAGCCCAACCCCCCCCCAGAGCAGGGGCACCCCCAGCAGGGGGCACAGGATGGCGTCCAGGCGGGGCTGGGGTCTCTCCAGAGAAGGAGACCCCACACCCTCTCTGGGCAGCCTGGCCCAGGGCTCC
>VWZZ01002256.1:122685-170393 GCA_013399095.1 Psophia crepitans
TTTGTTTTTTTTCTTTTTAATAGGTGAGATAGGGTTCCCATGCATTGCCCAGAGCTGTAGACTTCAGCTCTGGAAGCCCCAGAGCAGGGATCACGCTTTCTGTGAGTGCCCCTGAGGCAGGTTTGCTAACCTGGTGACCTACATGTTATATTTGACTTGGATGGCAGTCTTTTGAGCAGCTGTAGTTATATTCATTTACTGGGGGAAAGAGAATCAGAAGGACATCTCCTGCAGTCCTGAACTGAAGCTAGCAAAGAAGGAGCTGCTGGCCTTCCATGGGTGGCAAGGACGGTCACCAAACTGGGTCTCAGCTACAAGGACCAGAAGATTGGACCATCCTCTGATGCTGCTTGAGTTAACAAGAAGTGGAACTTTCTTCAGCCTCTTTCCTGCCGTACTGTTAGGGTTTTTGTGTTTGAGATGATAACCGGTGTCACGAAATGACAAATTTGGTGAGGCTGAGAACAGGAGGGTCTAGACATTGTCTGCTCCGTGCTTTGCTCTCCGAGGCAGTTGTCAGACAGCCGACAACGCGAGCTTCCAACTGAGGCATCACTGAATTTTTCAGCAATGTTATCGAAATCTTTCACACATCCGAAACTGTTCTCAGTGTCTTTTACGCGTTCATAATAGCTTAGTCATGCCATCTAGCTGGGCTTGTTTCCGTGGTCTACAGCAGGAGGCTGCTCTGCCTTCTACAGAGTACTTCTGTACCCAACCTTCCTTTGAAAACGAGCCCTGCTCTGACAAACTGGAGAAGCACAAAGCACCGAGATTAGCTGATAGACAAGAAACAGCACGGCTCTGGGATTTCACCAGTTGGGCTCTGTCACGCCAAGGCGGTGGTTTGCTGACGAGAATCTGCCCCCGCTTCCTGCAGTCCCCGCTTGTCACGTCTTTCCATAGCCCCGGGCACGGTTACTCAGGTGCCCCTGTGCTAGCCCTGGATCTGGTTCCCGTGGCGGGACAACACTGTGTGCCTGTTGGAGCCGCTCGGACTCTTGATTCGTCCCTCAAAATACTTTTGTAGTTTATCTTTTGTTAATGCAGGAGCTGCTTTAAGCTAGGTGGGTATTATTGCGGTTCACTGCAGTGAGTGCAGCTCCCCATAATTTAAGAGAAGGTTTCACTGATTTCTGGATAGCAATGTAAGTAAAGCCTTATCCTTTCCGAAATGGGCTATTACTGAATTTACTAGAAAAAGCTGTTTTTAAAAAAAAGCATTGTTTCCTTTATGTTCGTTCTTTGCAGTTCTGCACCTCTACTTGGTACCCAGAGGCTCCACACTTTCCTCCCGGCACTCTCTGTTCTGCAATTTCTTCATCTTTTTTTTTTTCCCCCCTCCCTCTTTCTTTCAATTTTTGAATCCTGATATCTTGAATATTTTTCTCAAAATTTAGCAAATTTGCTTACTGTCGATAACACCTGTAACTTTCAGGGCAGCAAGGCAGATTAACTTGAATTAACCGAAGGATTTATTTACAAGCCTCTGAATGAATGTCTGTGCCAAAACTTAATATGGTATATAGCTAATCAATTTTATTTCGTGTGCTTGTATCCCTTCAGTTTGTGGGATTAGCGTTCCCTGCCATCTGCAGGGCGTTATCCTTATCGTCCTGCTGCTTCTGAAGCAGCGCGTTACACTCTGCTCCTTGGGCAACTGCTGAGCTCGTGCAGCTCTGCCACATCAGCCTGCTGGAGGCAAGTCTTGTTCAGCTTCCCCGGAGCTGTCAGATACCACTATCTCTTAAAAAAGATCATTATCTCGGATGCGTATTCATCTGCCTGAAAGCATAGCTTTGTCTCTGAACAGAAATGTAATGACCTGCCTGTAGTCTGGGGAGAAGGGAAGGCAGGAGGCATGTTCTGCTGATTAATACCGGCACTGCATGCGTGGTTTAGACACTTAAAGCGTTAAAGCAGAGCTGAGGTTTCCTGCAGGTCACGGTACAAAGGACAGTTCCACCAAAATGTTTGTGGGATGAGAAATGGTGATCTCTGAGATGGGGAAGCTGCGAGGTGGTAGATGCTTCGGTTTCTCTTTCAGAAAGTGCTGTAGCAGAACGGTCTGTGATGCTTGAGGAGCCCCGAGCGCTGGCGTTGCTGCGTCCAGAGGAAAGGGAAAACCTGGGCAGGGCAGGTGGCTCTTACCAGGCCTGCTTTGGAGACACTGGTTTAAGTGAGAAAGTGAAAAAACACTTTAAATCCATGTTGCAATTTCAGCCTTCCTCTGCGAGCTTAAAAACAGACTTAAGGGAAGTAAAAAGGCAGAGTAGTCCAGTGTTTGGGTGACTGTAAAACCTGACTTTCACAGTCAGCCTACAGAAAACGGAATTGCTGTGGGGGTAGTTAGTGTCTCCTTCTCCTTTCTCCTTTGCCTGTTATAACATCAAGGTGAGGAGGAGCTGAGGTCCTTCAGCTTCTCCATGTTTCTGACACAGCGAGTTACCCAGAGAAAACTGCAGGGTTAAAGCCCCATTTTTTTGCGTGAGCACTCCAAACCCTGGGAGTTTTCACCAGCGAGCACTTGGGCAGAAGCTGGGCAGTTTGGAGACGTGATCAGTCTCTCCCTTTCTGTGAAACAGGCACACTCGGGGTCAGCCTGCTTCCTGTTTAGGGTGTTCTTGCTACAGCTAGAAGGCAAATGACCGTGGCGATGGCTTTGTCCTGCGCATGGTGACGTGCTGCATGCCAGTAAATGCTCTTTGCCGTTGAGTTTTGACACTGGTCTTAACCCTCCAGGATGTTTTTAAAGAAAATAGAATTGAATTAGGGGTTTGCTTCAGATTACACAGTATAATGTTTGGTTACTGCACGCAAAAGAACCAGCACAGCATTTACTGGCTCCTTCTGAAGCCTGCGGTCCGCTTCTTGCGTGCACCGCGTGGTGGCCCTGCTGGATGCCAAGTAGCTCTTTCTCCTTGTTGCACAAGTCTTACGGTTGGGAGGTTGACCTCAGGTCTCAATGTGATCTCCTGAGAAAGTCTGAATTTCATGTTATGATTGTATTTAATTTACTGGAAATTCTTGGGCTTCATCACCTCCTACCCCAATGGTTTCAACGCTGATGTCCTCTCCATCTTACAAGAGCTTGTAGGTGCAAACAGGCTTCTTCCCGCTCTTACTCTGTTATCAAAGTTCATTATCTTGCAGCAGCTCATAGCTGTTTCCTCCTTGTGGTAGTCTGAACTTTTTATCTGACTGCCATCACAAGTATTTTCATCCCTCCCTTTTTAGGAGTATCATTTCTTTGGGAAATAAATGCTGAGGAAATATTTCTAATACTTTTATCTCTCTAATAGGAACCTGCTGCCCAAAACTCTCACAGTTTTGCGTTTGAAAAACTGCCAACTTTACAGTGTGGTCTGCTGACTGAGCTCCCGTGTTACTCTGCTCTTGAGTGGAGAAATCACTGGTCTTACTCTTGTACCAGTGGCTGAAGGCAGAAAAACGGTTCTAGCAGCTGAAACCCTCTCTGCTCATTTATGTGCATGAAGGTTTTTTGTTTGCTTGGCAGTGCGCTCCATTTCATAGAAAGGAGAGGCATTTTCCATCATGAGACAGTATTATGGTTGGCTGTAACCGAATATTTGAGGGGATGAATCACCGCCTCTTGGGCTGCGTATTGCAGAGAAAATGAGCTTAATGCCACTTGGAGCTGACTTCTCCATTGGCGTGCGCCATCGGGTGAGAGAGAGGAGGCCTCTCTTGGGTAGGCTGGGCATCAACGCTGCCAGGCAGGTGCAGATCCACTCAAGTAGAATCCCAGACTGGTTTGAGTGGGAAGGGACCTCCCAGCCCACCCAGTCCCACCCCCTGCCATGGGCAGGGACACCCCCCACCAGCCCAGGCTGCCCAAAGCTCCATCCAACCTGGCCTTGGGCACTGCCAGGGAGCCAGGGGCAGCCACAGCTTCTCGGGGCACCCTGTGCCAGGGCCTCAGCACCCTCATCGTAAAACATTTCTTCCTTACATCTAGTCTGATGGGGTCAGCCAAAGGAAAGGTCTTTGGGTGGGAACTAGATGGGCCTTGAGGTCGCTTCCCACCCAAACCATTCTATGGTTAAAGCATGTTTGGAGGTGATATTAAACCACAAAAGATAAAAGTCACAAACCACCCTAAATTCTCCAATAGCACATTTTTTTTAAGAAAATTAGTACGCTTTGGTTAACGATTGGTCACGGCCTTATAATGGAAGAGTGCTAAATTTTCAAAGCAGTCGCAGAGAGTTGGCTGGGTAACTACCGAAACAGAATTCAAATGGATTATGAAAGATTAGTTCTTTTTTCCTTCGCTGTGTTTTAACAGCAAAACCTGCACGTGGCCTTTGTTTCGGGAGACTGAGCTATTGACTCTGGGGCGAGCGCGCTAGGAGAGAGCCTCTTTGTCTGTGATCACGCGCTTGGCGGGGGTGCCTGGCTGTAAGCATCGGCTGCCAGGTAGGGCAGGAGCCTTATCCTGGGCTATCTTGATACTGCTGGTGTGATAGTCTTGTTCTGCTCCTTGAATTTTCTTCTTCTTTTAGACAAAGTCTTTTTTAAAAGAAAAATCAAACACAAACAAAAAAAAACCCATTTCTCTTTTATTCTCACAATATTTGCATGCATTTTTGGAATTAAAACCTGCTTATAGAATAGAATAGAATATTTTTATGTCCAGGTTTTGTTGAGAGCAGGGATTTGCAAAAATTAGGCTTGAAGTTAGATTTTAAAATTTCTTTCCGTCTCTGTATGCAGAGATTTACCTCTTATTGAAACAATAATATATTTCATCGTTCATGGTGTGCAAAATGCTTTTGGTTTTGTCTGTTAGTTGTGTCACTGAGGTCTCTGAGCTGGGACAGAAGCAGAATGGATGGCTCTCATCGCTTGCAGCTCCCCTCTCTGCCGTATTTCCCTGTTCCATCCTGCAGCTGAAGTTTGACATCTCTGTCCTGTTCATCTCAGCAGTGAGAGCGAGGGAGTCAGGATGGCCACCGGCAGCCTAACGCTGAAGTCACGGTTCATTGTAACGTCGTGAAGCCGTCCTGAAATACACCAGCTCAAATACAATCTAGTACATCACTGGCTTAAGCTATTATTCTGAAAAAGCTTTTTCCTTTGCGCTCCAGACCCTCCCTTCACGCCTTCGTACTCTGTCCAGGCAAGCTGGTTTGCGAGGCGCATCTGTAGCAATCTCGTCTACCTTATGTTCATAATTACTGAGCCTTTCAGGTTGTTTGGGGCTTGACAATGAACTCCTTGTACGTGACACTAAGCGACAGCCAAGCAAATGCTGTCAAACTCAGGTTTTTCCTAAATAGGTGGAGTGTATCCTGCCATTTCTCTCTTCCGTTTATCTAAAGGAATAAGCTGGTGAGGGGCTGTTTATTAGGGAGTGCAGTGACAGGACAAGGGGGATGGGTTTAAACTAAAAGAGGAAGGATTTAGATTGTACATTTGGAGGAAATCCTTCCCTGGGAGGGTGCTGAGGCCCTGGCCCAGGGTGCCCCGAGAAGCTGTGGCTGCCCCTGGCTCCCTGGCAGTGCCCAAGGCCAGGTTGGATGGGGCTTTGGGCAGCCTGGGCTGGTGGGGGGTGTCCCTGCCCATGGCCGGGGGTGGGAACCAGATGATCCTTGTGGTTCCTTCCCACTCAAACCATTTTAGGACCATTCTAGGATTCTATGATTCTAATCAATTTTCGTAGCATACTGGCTTTTATTTTCAGCTGTCCCTACTTGAGGGTGATCTGGAGCAGGTATTAGTGCTTCCCTTCTTCCTCCTGTAAGCAGTGATCTGAGGAGAGGAATCGGTCACTGCTCTGCATTTGGTGCTATGGTGTCTGGAATACCAAGGCTGTAAAAACCAGCTTGGGTTCTCTGTAGGTGTGTCTATTCCTAGACCTAGTAGGTGGAAAAAGGGTTTTTGAAGCCTGGAGAGACCTTCGCCCGTAAAGGCTGAAGGTGGCAGGAAATAGCAGTGTGGCTTGATGGCATGGCGGGTGTAGGGAGGCGGTGGCATACGTCTGCCTTCGAGGCAGTTTCCCACTGAATTGTTTTCTTTTCCATCTGTCTTCAGGGGCTCTTCCATGTACTTCCCAAAAGTGAAAGCAGAGTGACCCGTAATGACTCACTGCCCGCGACAGAGTGCTGCTCCTCCCGATACAGCTGCGCCTGTGCCCTGAGGAAGTACAGTCCCCTTCTGCTGCGGCGCTTTCAGAAGCCCAACGGTTCCTGAACCAAACACACTGAAGGGTGAGTCGATCATAATCGCTTGTTTTTAATTGTGCTTTAAGTTGTCAACCAGAAAAACCTGGGCTTCAGTAATCAGTTTTGATCTTGACCTGTATCTATTTTTGTTTCCTTAGGTAGGTTCTTACTTATTGCTAATCCCTAAAACACAGCTTTTCTGTACTTGTTCTGATGACAAGGTAGATTCACTGCGTTAACGTTTTTGTAAGCTACACAGAACAACTTAATTCAGATTCTAAATCTGTAACAGTTTTACTATTGAGTATTATGTTACTAAAATGCCCTTAAATGATAGGAATTCATAAATACATGCATATTTTTTTCCTTAGGAAGACATATTTTGAATTTAATATAATTAGCTCTTCTTAAAAAAAAGAAAACCAAAAAAAAAAACAACTGACAAAACCCCCCCCACCCTTTGAAAATCATTTGAACCAGCTGTGACAGTTCTGTTCAAGATCTGTGCAGTCTGCACTGGCACACTCACATCCACTTCTTCCTTGCTGATGGAGAAGCTAACGGCTGTATTGGCCCGGGGGGAAGGACTCCTGAGCCTGGTATCCTACCTCCTGTTCTGGTCACGCTGCTTAGAGAGTAAGGCAGGCGTGTCGTGATGCTGAAACCCTTTAAAGGATCTGTGGTTTAGAAATTTCTTCACCAAGAAGCCAAGATCTTGTAATTTTTGGTAATTAATATCCCTTGAGTGATATTTTTCCTAGTTTGCCGTCAGTTAATTTCTTAATACTAAACTTTCCACTGTGCTAAAAGAAGATAATGTACCTCAAACTGCAGAAGAGTCTGTGAGAGCTCGCTTGCGGTCCTTTTCCAGCGACAACTGTACGTGCAGAGACGTCCCGCACGGCCAGTGCCTGCCTTCCCAAATCACGTTACGATCTTGCCCCGCATCACGGCCACCAGTTGCACGGCTGCCGTTTGGCTTCGATGGTGGGGAGCCTTTCGTATGTGAAAGGTGGCAACTGTTTTTGGCTTTCTTTTAATTTTGTGTCATTACATGTTGGCTAGTAAATTGATGATTTAATAATTCTAGAATAGCAATAACCTGTTACCGGATATGCACCATAATTTCTAGCTTAAATGCTAAACTTGTTATTCTCTTAAGAACCAGGTTCAGTCTTAAAAGTTAGTTATCCTAGTGTGTTTGAAGTGTGTAAGTAGTGAAATGATATCTTTTATAGGGCTTTATTTTAGCTAAGACACTGTATAATGTTCTACAGAAATATACCTCGTGGCTTGAAAAATAACATGTAACACAGCAGGGTTTGAACCCTTTTGCTCTTGCTAGCGTTCTCAGCTCAGTCATTGTCCTGCAGCCCCAGTTACTAATGGCCCTGTATTTGATCCAAGACATCTGAATCAAGAGCTGGAACAGTCCTGGTTCCCAAAAAGGGAAGAGTGGCTTGACGCTAGATGCAGAGGAGCATACAACCCGCACAGAAAACGCCCCGCTCAAACTCCCAGTTAGATTTGTAGGCTTTAAAGCGGTGTCTGTAACGCCTGTTTGTTTCAGGGTCGGTACTTGGTGGGTGAGGATCTAGTTGATGTAGGCATGTTCCAAAAAGATGTCTTTATGCACAAATGGACTAAGCAGTTCACTGCTAAATCTAATGTTGTAGAGTCTATCTGGAAATGATACTGAGTATTCCCGATGTGAAAGGAGAACCTTAGATGTGCAGCCTTGAGCGGTGGCTTGAGCAGTATGTCTCTCTGAAGGCTAAAGAGGAAATGAAACTGTTAGTGCTTACTACTATAAGGGTAGCAGTGGGCTAGATTTAGGGACAGAGTTGTTCCTCTGCATCCAAAACCTGTGGAAGAGCTGTAAAATAACAGGTAGTGTAGAAAGGATGAGTGTGTGGGCAGGAGCTGCTTACTCAGTGAACTTCCTACTCCTCCTCTTCCTTCCTCTCTCCTCCCTGCAATAGACCTCAGGTACAAAGCTTGCGTTTCTGGGGTGCTTTATCCACCAAGACTGATTCTGTTTTCTAACATAGGAATTCTGTTATTCGTGAGAAGTGGTAACACTGACTCTTGTTTTGGGTTTGCTTTTTCAGACCTCCTTCTGGATGACCAATGTGTATTATAACCGATTATATCGGAAACTAAGCCTCCAACTTCCCATTCATTCCAGCTGGTAGCAACGCTTATAATGCAAAAAAATCACAATTCAGGACCACACAAACACTGCTCTTAAAACTTTCTAGATGATTGTAGTTGCTTTGGTTGTGTTCTATGCTAGCAGAAGCCTTTTTCAAGGTTTACTGTTGACTCTAGAGCACCACATTCCCCGCTTACTGGGAGCCTTGGGGGCTAGCAGTATGGGAAACTCGTGTGTTTGCCGCGATGACAGCGGAGCGGAAGACAACGTGGAATCTCGGAGCCGGCAAACGGAGAACAGTAGAGTACACGTACCTGAAGCAAGAAGCCACCCAAGGGACCCTGTCCGTCCACCCAGGAGGGGTCGAGGGCCTCACGAACCAAGAAGGAAAAAACAGAATGTGGATGGGCTAGTACTTGACACACTGGCTGTAATTCGGACATTAGTGGATAAGTAAGTACCTCCTCAAGGAATAATTCAACATGAATGAAAATGTTCTTGTCTTCTCTCAAACTGTGACTCCATCCTCTCACCGATCTGCACCTGACCCTCCCTGAAGCAGCCGCGTGTTTCCATCTGGAGGCTTAGAGAGGAGCACCTTTCCTAGGTAATAGAAGTAGCTCCTGAGTGCCCAGGTACAGACTCTTCCAGGAGCTGAGGAGCTCTCTCACAGTTCCTGTGTGGGCCTACACCCAGGTGGGATGAGGAGTGTGCCCAGTGTTTCTTACCTGGCGTAGGTACTCAGTTTAGGAAGCAATGAACGCTCCATAGTTTGGGAACTTCTGTCCTAAAAATTGGTTGTTGTGTAAGATTTCTGTTTTCAGGCAGTATTTACTGCTTTGGCAATGGTTGAGCAAAACGGAGAGCTTTGATCATCGTTAGCTTGTATAAACAGACTGAGGTTTTCTTTCCAGTTATAAGTCTGACTGCTTTTTAAAGGCTGCGTGTTGTGACTGTTCAGCTCATGATCCCAGTGTTGCATTCCTTCCATGCTCAAAGCATCCATTAAGGGTGGGGGGGATATTTATGGATTCATCTCTTTTTTTTTTTTTTTTTTTCTGGTTTTGTGTTGCTTTCTACAAAGCTTTAAAAGGACCTTCAAAACGATGCGTTGAGTTAGCTCATCCCCTTTTGGGTTAGGTGGAGGCTACAAATTGGAAAGGCCAAACCAGAAGGAAAAACGCTGTTGCAGCGGCACGGCTGGGGTTCGAGTTGAAGGTGGATGAGGCTCAGGGCGAGCGAGCCTCGGCTCGTATACCTGCATCCTTATTCTGGAATGTGCCTGCAGAGGAGGAGTTTGCCTTTCTGCTGTAAAATGCTTTCAGTGGACATTTACCTGGATATTTATTTTTTTGCTGAACTTTGAAATCTAAGGGTGTTGTGGGTTTTTTTTAGCAAGTTTCATTTTGTGGTCTGTCTCCAGATCATTAAGTTAAGATCATGGCAGTTTCTTTTTGCGAGTCTCTCCCTGATTGCACGTGCCTTCCCCTTTCCCCCAAGTTCAGCTCCTTAAGCTGTTTCACAATGCTTTTGTGCATAGTTGATCCTGTTCCTGTGGGTCTTGCGATCAGTTTTGTAATCTTGTAAGCACTTTCCTATGCTACTGAGGGACAATAAGCAGACTTATTTCACTGATCCTGGAGTCCTGTTTCTTACAAATTCCTGAAATCAACTGGTTTGTTAGGTTTTTTTTATACAGACTCCAGTGAAATACTTTCTTACCCTCCCATAATCACACAGGTTGGAAGAGGACCTCTTGACATTCATCTCTTCCAACTTCCTGCTTAAAACCCAGTCTAGTGGAGCAGGTGGCTTGAGGCTTTATCCAGTCAAGTGTTGAACATCTTTAGAACGTAGAGATTCGCCACCTCTTTGGGTCCCTGGTCCAGTGTCTGACCACCCCCGTGGTTTAAATAAGTAAATATTTCTAAAAGTTGGAATTTTCTCTGTTCTAACACATCGCTGTTGTCTCTTGTCCTGCTGCTGTGCTGTGCACCTCTGAGAAGAGCCCAGCTCTGTCCTCTCTGCCCCTTACCATTACATAGTTGCAGACAGCAATGTGGTTTGTCCTCCTGTCCACTACCCCCCCTTAAGGATGAACAGACCTGTTTGTCTTGGCTTTTGCTTGTATGTTGTGTTCTCCAGCCGTCAACCATCTTGGAAGCCCTCTGCTATACGCACTCCCTATAGCAATGTCTGTCTTGTCCTGGAGAGCCCAATAGTGGGCTGTACTGGTATACTGGTTTCCCTTGTTTGATATTGAGGCAGTTGGTAAGACACAACTGGTTTTATAACGCAACTACAACGTATTACAAGTTGTTGCAGATAAGACAAAGACCTATGGCTATGAATAACGGAGGGGTCTGTTCACGAGGCAAACTATCTAAATGTGTCTGGAAAAAATTAAGGAGTCTTTCTCCTGGGCTTGAAGCTGATAGCCCCCTTTAGACTAATAGGAATGCTCACTTGGCGGGGGGGGAAGAATAAAATCCGTGTCTGCAAACCATGGGTTCCAGCGTGAGAGACTGTAGGAATAAGTATGTTCCATTACTGCCTGTTCTGCCTGGGGCCTGATTATTTTTTTCAGTTTTGAAAGTGCCACAACTGAAGGCAACGGTAGGGAAGCTGATAAATCTCTTTACGGCAAAAAATGTGCAAGAATAAAATCAAATGAAAACGAAACCACCTAAGTAAGAGGTTGGTAATATGGGCTCAGTGTGATGGTGCAGCCTGGGAAAGGAAAGATGACAGCCTGAAGAATGGAAAGCAAACCCCTTTTTTCTGACAAATTCTGTGCCAGAAGTTAATGGACGGGGACACTGAGATGGATTATAAATTAAGTTGCTATACTGTCATCTGCAATAACAGTTGTTTTCCCTGTTTGCTGTTTGTTTAGGTTTTCTTGTTCTTTTTTTTTCTTCCTTGTTTGTTTTTTATCAAATCCCAAAGTTCAGACCTAAACCATATCTGACAACTGCTTTTTTCCTCCCGTTCCTAGAGAGAACTCCTGTCCTTCCAGAAGGGAGTTAAGTTTCATTTCCTTGCCTCAGAAGTAGTGAATTTTGGAGCTTAGATGAAGTGCTGCTTTACAAATTAAGAAATGAGTGAAACGACTGTTTTGTTCCCAAATGAGGAAGGTTGGGGATATTTGGAAATGAAGTGGTTAAAACAGGGAATCAGAGGGGCAGGACTGTCCTTTGCTCAGTGCCCGAACTGCTAACACCCACTACCCCTGGCCAAATCAGACATCTGGCTGCCAAAAATTTCCTCCTATTTCATCGCAGCCTTTACTTGTACTTAATGGTATTATTTTTACTTTCTTCTTCCTTGGAGTCTTTGCATCCTTTCTCTTGAGGTAATTCCGCTTGCATCATTGCACTGTTTTTTCCTGGTGGGGAGATTAGTTTCTGGAAAGGCAGAGATGGGGGGTGGGAGAGGGAGAAATTGGTATGGCACTATAAAGATGTGTTTAAACCTCAGCATTTTCTTGTGTAAATATTTAAAAGCATGGTGGGTTTTTTTTTGTAAGAAAAGCATGTATTTTAATCATACATCTATAGGCAAAACTGAGATTTTTCTCTTCTTTCGTAATTAATCCCTTTGAATTAGGTTTATTATCTGCATGATTAATCGGTGTTGAAATTTTCTAAAATTCATCTGTATTTAGCATTTCTGGTTTCATTTCAGGGATGTGTGTGTGTGATAGAAATGGAGCGTATCATTGTCAGCCTGGGGTTAGTTCACAATGCCTCAGTAGCACTGAAGAAAGGATTTAGGACATGCTGCTGCACAAGGCTGTTCTGGACCTGGAGAAGGTTACCGAGTAGGATTTTGAGACCTTATTTTAGGTGCTCTCTGTGGCCGTGCCTGCTCAGATGAACAGCTACACGCTGGCCATAGGTTCTTGCCATCACTCCAGCAAACCAGATTGAGGAATTGATTTAATTGAACTTTTTTTTTTCCACGTTGGAAAGGGAATTGAGTTAAATATCTTCTGTTAAACTGCCTTAACTATTTCTTACAGGTCTTGTTAACGAGCGTGAAGTCTGTGATGGTGTTAGGTGGCTTGCCTTTCAGTTTTGTGGGGGTTTTTTATATATTTACCTACTTCGCAGAGAATTTCTGGGGGAAAAAAAAAAAGTCTGCTTAAGCTCTGACCCTTGCGCACTGCTCTTGGTTCACGTCGCAACCTCTGACTATGGCCTCGTTACTTTGAGGAGCGCCGCTGATGGATAGCGCTAAGCCGAAGCATTATGTTTAGCTTTTAGACATGCAGATATGGATCACCATTTCATTTATCAGCTGTCGTAGGTGTGCAGATGTTGATTTTGAGCCAGAAAAAGGCTGAAATCCCATCTGTGTCGCAGATCTGGAAACGACATTAGCGTTCTGCAGCCTGTGTAACTCCCTGTTGTTAAATGCTTACTGGATTCATTTTCTGTGTATTATCATTTTATTTGGTTTATTTATTATGTTAATGGTTGTGCACAAATTTTGACCTGTGTAATATCTCTTTCAGTGACCAGGAGCCTCCTTATTCAATGATCACGTTGCATGAAATGGCAGAAACAGGTATCAAGGCACTGTGTTGGGTGTTTCACTCGTGACTCCAAAGCACAAAAACCAAACCCCTCTTTCCTTTGTGAAGAAAAATACATGCTAGCAGAGTGTGTACGACCTGCTGTAGCACTAGGGATGTGGGATCCGAAACACAGTTCTGCCCCTCAGAAGCTTCGCTGAGCTCATTTCCCTGAGTCTTTTGAACTCCCTTAAACTTCCTACATGAACTGTCCACAAGCAGCTAACGGATGGCCACAAGCACTTTGTAATGGTGTTAAACCATTGACGGTTGGACTTGGTGATCTCGGAGGTCCTTTCCAGCCTTAGTGATTCTGTGACAAACCGTAAGCCACAGAGAGTGTCCGTTTGCCCTAAGGCAGAAACAACCCAGACTTCTGTGTAGACGGGTTTTAAACCCACGTGCTCCCGTGCCGGCAAACAGTGCATACTTTTTGTCTTGGGTTTTGCTGTCGTTAGACCTCTGCTTTATTGATGTAGTTGTTCCAACCTCATCCCCGAGTACTCCTGCAAGATGAGCTGTGTTTGTGCAGGGGCTGGTTTGTCTTTGTTACAGGAGGAGAAATTCTCCCAGCTCAAGACCTCCACAAAATTTCTGGTTGAGGTGAATTTTTGACTCTCTTAGTAGAGTTGGTACTGATCTTAGGAAATGTATTTCTATATCAAAATAAATTAATCAACCTGATTAGATATTACAGCAATTCAGTAAAATGTTTTTTGGGGGAAGGTACTAACAAAACTCAAACCCCAATGTATCACTTACATGTACTTGTTGTTGAAGGGAGTGCTGAGTGTCTTCAGGCTCCCTCACCTGTATGCAGATGCAGACAGTCTTTAGTTTCACTCCTAATAGAAACTTAGTCTCTTGAAAATCCAAATCTATTTACTTTAGTAGTAGTTTAACACCTTATGTGGGTTGTTTGGTTGCTTGCAAGTAGAAGCCCTTGTCCACTCATCAGTCAGTGAGAGCTGTTCCTTAGGAAAGCAAACTTTCTTTAGACCACCAGGCGTGGGACAAGCTCATGGAGTTCCTCTGAGGTCTGTGTTACTCGAGGGAACTCAAGAGGAGTGCTCTGATTCTGGCTAATAGAAATACTTCTTTACTGTCATCGTGGATGCAGCATTTAACGCTTAAGAGTTGACATTGGACACTGAGCTCTTGAGTATCGCGAAGTGCTCGTCCATTCTGGTCGGGAGTGTCCCTTCCTAATACTAGTGGGAACTGAAGGATGCTCTGGCCTGGGCAAGACTGTTCTCCGAGCAGTAGAGGTGTTCACTGTTAGCCAGGCTGCTGTAAACTTTTCTCCTTGAATTTAATCTTCTAAAGAACTGCAAGCTAAGACGTTGATGTAAAAAGTAAACTGTTGGGTTTTGTTTCCTAGTGTCTGTAAACTTGCTGGGTAACTTGGAGTTTTCAATTGATGGATGTATTTTGATCACTTCAGAACTGCAGTGTTAATTCTGAGCATTACTTCTGTTTTGTGGTTGGCAGATGAAGGCTGGTTGGAAGTTGTCCAATCTTTAATTAGAGTTATTCCATTAGAAGATCCCCTGGGACCAGCTGTTATAACGCTACTACTCGACGAGTGTCCGCTGCCAACAAAAGTGAGTCTAAAGCCCGTGTATTTATCTGTGGCTGAATTGCAGTTATTCAGGGTTGCCACACGCAAGACAGCTTCTTGTGGGTCTCGCCAGCGATGCAAGGCTCTGTTAGCTGCTAAGAAAATGGGTGTGACTTGTATAACTTTGAGTAATTTGTGGTGGTTTGGTATCTAATTGCTACTTAATGCTAGAAGCACATGGGGGCGGGGGAGAAAAGAAAAAGATAAACCTGGCCCATGGAGAAGAACAAGAGGCCTTTGGTCTTTAGCTGCTTCTGCCGCCCCATGGCACACGTACGCTGTGCGGTGAGGCGTACGGATGCTGCAAAAGCAGTACGAGCGCTGCCGGTTTGTTCTGGAGCTGTGAAAGCCACGCATCTACTGCTGGATTTGTTCCTGCCCTGCGCATAAGGAATGCAGCGCAAGTGGGTGTGTTAAACAAATGGCATTTGTTAGCTCTGAAATCTCCAGGTACGGGTTTGGCAAACTTGAATGTTTGGGTTTTGGGGTTTTTTTTACTGATCACTAATCTGGTTTTTGGCTGGGAAGATGACCCGAGGCGTTCGGACAGTGCTGGTACAACTACGGGTGTTGTAGTGAGTCTCGAGTGCTTCAAGCTGCTGACTGTTGTTGAATCCCTGCAGACGTAGTGATTGTGCGGGGAACTTGTGTGCCTCCACATGCTTGTCATGATCTCATCAGAAATTGATGATGACATCATTGCAGCGTTCATTTATCAGTCTACTTCTGCTGCCAGTTTTCGTTTCAGTTTGCATTGCTCGGGCTATAGACAAAAAGCCACCAGCTTTTTGTCTTGTGTAAGTGCGGGGGTGGCTGAGAAGCTAATCAAGTGCTCTAACGACTTGAAGTGGGTTTTTTTTCCTCTAGGCTATTGATTAAAGTCATCTGAACAAGTTAAATGTTACACGATGGCTCTCTCAGACTGCAAAATGATTTTGAACACAAAGCTACGACTAGAAACTTTGCCTGCTTTGAAAAAGACATCAGGAAATGGAGACCACTGTGAATGCTCCATGGGAAGGGCACTTTTGTATTTTTTGTTCAGCTATACAGTGTAGTTGGCAATCAAATCACTTGTTTTTTTGGAAAGCCGCATCACTTTTATTTAGATACTTTAATTTTAAGGAGTTAGCTATGGAATAATTGACCTTAAGGCAAAAAGAAGAAGATGCCTGTTCCTAGGGTGCCCAGAGAGTTTTCTCCTGTGCAACCTCCTTAATGCACAAGGAGCTGCAGTTGTGGGATCAGCTGCTCCCGTGCAGCCTAGTCAAGTGTTTGCTGCTGTTCATTTTCTTTCTGTTCAGGGTAAGTTTACGTTTTTTGGTCTTACGGGTTCGAAGTCAGTGCCCCGGTTCTGTGGCGGCTGGAGAACAGCAGCCAGCTGTAATTCGTTTTCTGGTGGTGTAGGCTGTGAAGGCCATGAAGTCAAAATGGCAGCACAGTACTGTTTATTCTGCAAAGTCTTTATTTAACTCAAAATAGTTGATATCTGTGATGGTTCTAGTAATGGTTAGAAGCAGCATCAGAGTATGTCAGGAGTCTAATTTTAGTGAGGATTTCCATCCCAAGTCCGTGGCTCGGTTACCCTTTCTTCTTTTTCTAGTCTTTCCACTTAGCGTCAGTCCTGTTCATCAGTTCTGGTTTCGTGGCTTTTCTTTTGGGAACGTGTTACTTTCCAGCGTTATCTCTGCGCGAACCTCAGACTCCAGCGCAGTAAGCTGATTTGAGCGTGGCTCAGAACACAATTCAACAAAAGTATCTATTCAACTAGAGCAGTACTCATTTTTTCTCTCCAAATGGCCTGCTGATGACTTCAATAGGAGGAGTTCTTCTATTTTAATTAGATCCTGGCCTGAGATTATGCAGTTTTAATCTGAATCAGCTGAAACTTTCATGAAGTCTGGGAAGTTGAGGGGCATTTGGAACTCTGCAGGGTGGGGTTCTCCCTGTGGGTAACTTGTTCTGGCTCTAGATTAACCCCTAACTACTCTGAAAATGGAGGGCATGCTCTAGATCTATCTTGAATTTTATCTGTACCATACTGCCTGAATGGAGCAAGCCACAGCACCGCGTTTCAGATTTATTACCCTCATCAATCACTTCCTAAATTAGCATGACTAGAGAAAGCCTTTTCTGCTCTCAAGAATATCACTTATGACGTCCTGTAAAGCTGACAGCATCCTAAATTTACAGTGGGGATGTGGGCTCTGCTTTTGGGGCACATCTGTTTAGTCCTGAATTCTAAAGTCTAAACCAGCCCTTTTCTTTCGGACGGGGTGTGAGTTTTAGGACACTGGAAGCAGATTAAATGGCAGTAGTGCCACATGTGCTGATTGGTATGATTTGTCTTTGTCTGCTATTCAAGGTCTTATTGCTATAGGTAGCTCACTTGTGTACATCCAGAAGTGTCCTGAGTTGTTGATCACAATGGCCAGCAATCTGGTAGGGATCTTAAAGTTACAAATCTTGGGTGTGTTGAACTTTTCTTCCCATCTGTTCTTTTTTTTTTTTTTTCTTATAAGATAGCCGTGCTGTCTGTAATTGGATGCTGACTTTTGCAATACAGTATAAAAATAATGGGGACTCCACTGTTGAGTTAAAGGGAAAGCTGTGTCTGTCGGTAATCTTGAAGTGACTTCTGATTTATTTTTTTTCCTGTTCCAGGATGCGTTACAAAAGTTAACAGAAATATTAAACTTAAGTGGAGCTGCTGCTTGCCAGGATGCTTGTCACCCTGCCAAACACCGGAATACAACTGCGGTACTGGGCTGCTTAGCAGAGAAGTTAGCAGGTAAAGCCATGGGGTTCTTCTGAAAGCTTGTGTGTGCTTGCTGAAGCACCTTCTGCTTTAGCGCCCATGATGCAGGCTGGTTCAGAAATGTTTTCTTAGAACCGAACGATGTTCTGCATCAAGGAGAGACTGATATGACAGAATCTACTGCTTAATTGAAAAGTTGAACGCTCACTAGCTTGGGGCTGAGTGAGCCATTCACAATCCCAGATACTTAAAAGATAAATGCTTCTGATGCGTGGTTAGCGATTGCAATCAGTGTTTATGGTGTATTGCCTTAGCACCAGTAGTCAGTCTTTTCTCTGGGCCTGCTCTGGGTGTGAATTACTGAGAACATGTAGTTCTTTAGCCAGTAGGCAGGAGTATCAAACCAGTGCTCTTGGAGGCCATATAGAAACAGAAAAGAGAGATGTTTAGCAGAAAGAGCGTCTGTTGTTCTATTGTAGCTAGCTGAATAGATTCTCTCTTCTGTGTTACTTAAAAACAAATTTTAAGGTGAATTTTCCTATAGAACTTTTTATTCCCTGTCACTTCTAGTACCGTGCTGGAAACTGATGATTAAGTTTCCTTCCTGCTGATGGTCATTTTGTGTCCAGTCCTTTGCTCCTTTTCTGCAAGTGGACAGGAAAAGGAGGAAAAAGTGATTGTCTGGTATCAGCTGATGGTTATTTAAAAATAGTTTCAGTATTTCTATCAAAAAAAGTAAAGAACAAGGGCAGGAAGCATTTTTGTACTTATACCCTGTTATACTAAGTCAAAATGAGATCCCGTATCTGCTTTTGTCCTGGTGGTCATGGAACTAACAGCTCTCACTCTGTCAGCTCGGGCAGCAAATCGCTTCACACTGGGTTGGAACCCTTTGCGATTTGATAGAGTCTGTAGGTGCCAGAGGTTGGTTCCTTCTATCTCTCTCCTGATTCAGCAGACGGTATTTCAGGGGATTTTTTCTTTTAATTGGCTGCTTGCCATGGTGCTGCTGCTGCAACTTGTATAATTCACTATCAAGTAGGCCACATTCCATGCTCGGTTTTGCTTATTTTGGGCTACTGATAATTGGCGCTGGTCTCTGTACTTGGATTCTGGAAGTAAAGGGGAGCCAGGCTCTCTTGGGAAGTGATGAGCATGGAAGTGCTAAGCAGAGGCTGATGGAGTCTTACTAAAACTCAGGAGTGTGTCTAGAGCTCTGTACCCATTCACAGGAGGTAAACTGAGCACCTTTGTAACTTGGCAGTAACTGTAATTCTTAAATGCGTAACAAATATTTGACTGGAACAATGATAATTGTTCTATCTTACGGTTCTGCTTTGCCGCAAAGTTCTTAGGTGTTCCGTAATTTCCTGCCTTGTGTTTAAAAGTTCTGTGCGATGAAGAGCAAGTGATATTTCCCATGGGTGGATTTAATTTCTCATGTTCTTGTAGGTCCTGCGAGCATAGGCTTACTCAGCCCGGGCATATTGGAATATTTACTTCACAGCTTGGTAAGTGTCTTTGATCTCTTTGTATGTATCCATACGTAGCAATGATAATGTAATTTATTTTTTTATTATTGTGGAAAGTTAGGGTTGTGTTTGGTAAGAGAGCCTGTGGGATCTCCATCCTCGGAGATAATCAGCAGTCAGTAGGGCAAAGCACTGAGCAGCCTGACCTGCTCGAACCTGCTCTCAACAGGGGGGTGGACTAGCTGACCTGGGGAGGCCTCTTTCGAGCTGTAGCGTTCTGTGACAGACTAACAGCATGTCCTGTCCATCTGTGCTGGGTATTTATTAAATAACTTTTTTACTGCCCCTGTTTAGAACTTCCAGTCCCATCCGACAGTGATGCTTTTTGCACTAATCGCGCTGGAGAAGTTTGCACAAACAAGTAAGTATTAGCCTGACGCTGCTCTTAGCGGTCAGACTGGGGCTGCTACTGCGGGATTGTCACTTGCTTCAGCTGATAGCGCTTGTGAGCACAAGGGGCCGGGTTGGTGGGAACACGTATAGAGAAGAGAAATGTTTGTCCACTTACAGGCAAGAAGAAATATTTATTGGTTTAGTGACATCCCTCTACTCCTCAAAACCCTCGAGATTCTTGCTGAGACTCAGTGCAGTCCCTCCCAGTTAGAAACTGCTGTGGAAGGACTTACGACACTGAAATAAAGACCTTTGTCACTGAAATAAATCTGTGTTAGAGATGGAGAACAGCTATGACTGGGTGTTAGCAAGCAGGGAAAAATATTTATTGCTTTAATGACACCCCCACCCACAAACCCCTAAGAGATTTGCTAAGGCTCAGTCCTTCTCAGCTTGGAAATTAAAGACTTGTGACACGAGGCCTTTGTTACTTGAAAAGAAATAAATCTGTACTAGAGAGATGAAGAACAGCCGTGATCTAATAGTCTCTGGATGGCGCAACTCCGTGCTGAGAAGTGGAGTATCTGAGCGCTAAGGTGAATCTGCGTCTGCTGGGGAAAGGGTTTCATGCTGGTTGTGATGCTGAGGTTTAAAGGTGCGGGGGGGTTCTACTGTGTTTGTAGAATGCTACTGTTTTTAACTGAATTTATGCCTAGTTTATAGCAATTATTCTTTTTGGCTCTTAAATTGCAGGTGAAAATAAAATGACAGTTTCGGAATCGTGCATTAGTGACCAACTGATCTTGCTGGAGAAATGGACAGATAATCCAGACTACTTAAAACGCCAGGTTGGATTCTGTGCCCAGTGGAGTTTAGACAATCTGTGTAGGTATAACGAGGGGATGGATTCACTAAATATTAATCGCTTCTCCAAAGAGAGAGAGGACTACTTTGTGGTTTGTTTTGTGTAAGCGCTTATTGTAAACGTACCTGGCTTCATAAGGCAAATACATCCAGTGTAGTTGCACGTAAAGGAAATTTTGGCAAGGAAAATACTTGCGAAAGAAATTGGTTTGCACTCTGCAATGAAAATTCCTCTTCGCACCGTATTTCCTGTCACCGGTGTTTCAGCAGATGTGCTGAGTAGCTAAACAGCGCAGCTCTGTCTGTGTGGAACTGCTGGATGACTGGCACATCTGGGTGACGCTGTGACCGTGCCCCAGCCCTGCGCAGTCGTGAAGAATTACTAAAGACCTTCTAAAGTAAAGATACAGTCTTGTGATTGAAGGGAAAAGTGTTTGACAGAGCACTTTACTAGCTCTGCCCTTTTAGATGACTAAACAATCAGCAGATTGGCTTGTTTAGCTGTGATTGCGAGGGGGCAGCAGCTCTTGCAGTTTCTAATGCATCATGGATAAATTGGGTAAAGTCTCGTTGGACTTGACGGAGCTTTAGCGAGCTGATGGAAGGCCAGTGTCAGCTGTGTTCCGGAAGCATCTGTAGAAGTAGCATAGCAAGTTTGGGATATACGAAGGAGTCTTAAGAGAAGATCTCCAATTTGTAAAGTAACACGTCAGCAGTTTGACACCTGGCAAGATAAAGGCTTCTGGTCTTCCCGTGTGAAAAGGAGCTGCTTTGGCTTAGTTCAAGTTCATCATCTACCTGAAAACAAGAGGGTAAAAAACTTTAAATCCTCGTTTTCCCCTTCTGCCTCACGCCCAAAATCTTCCCGCTGCGGTGAATCAGAAAAGTGGTGCCCAGCTGAACATCTAAACACAGTAGTAAATCCTGAAACAGTGGGGCCTTGGTATGAACTTGGATGCCTTACCTTTGCCTCTGGGGTTTCCTCAAAGTAGTAATTAGACTGTAGGAGCTCTAGTCGGAGCTACAGGTCGTGCCCTGATGTTTAAAGGATATTTGACACACAGTGTGTTGGTAGTGATGCTGTTTTCATGCAGGCAAAATGTCAGTATTTCACTCAGTTATGCCAAATATTAAGTGGATCCTGGAGAGGTTGATTTCTGCTGTGTGAACTGTTTAGAATGAAGTTTTGCTGCAGCAGTGCCTAAAACTCGTTTTATTTTTGCAGTTTTGAAAGAAGGCAGGCAGTTTACATATGAGAAGGTTGACTTGACCAACATTAGGGCTATGCTGAACAGTAACGACGTCAGTGAATACCTGAAGATCTCCCCACATGGATTGGAGGTAGGATATCATTCCATGATTTCAACCTCAAAAGGAGTCTGAAGAGAAAGGCAGGTTTTAAATATTTTTGTTTGCTACCTGCTCCTGTGATTGCCTAGAATGAATCCAAGTTCTCTGCCAGCTTTGTGTGGAAAACTTGATCTGTCAGTTATAACTGATTTCCATTGTAGAAACATTCACAGTACAGTAGCACCTGTATCTCTGCCCCAAAACCTCAGCGGATTGAGGAGGATGCTTAAGATCCAGCTGGCTTTTGACTGAAATTGTTCACAAAGTAGGATTTCTATTGTTTGTCCTCTCTAGGCTTGAAAAGCCCATAGCAGTAGGATTTTTGTCTCGGCCATATGTTGGGGTTTTTTTCCTTCCTCTGTTACTTTTTCTAAACACTTATTTGCCTATATAGGGCATATGAATGACATGGAATATCTCTGTGTCCTTCCTACCAGGAGCGAGCTAACAACTGGTGACTGAGGTCTTCCCTGCTTGGTTGTCTTGGTCTTTAAATCTTTAAGTTGACTTTGTCAACGCTCTACTTTTTTTATTCTTCTCTTTTTTTCACTGTGGTTTACCACTGAACAGTTTTCAGTCTTGCCAACTTCCTAGTTTGTGTGACAATTACTGCTATAAAGAGAGGTTGCTTTCTGCCTTAAGTGCCCCCAAAATGATGCTGGTGTATTTTTATATGCAAGAAACTTGATCCAGGGAAGAAAGGGACTTGTTTGAATGCTGATGTTTTAAGAACTTAAATTCGGTTTGGTTTTGGTAGGCTCGCTGCGATGCCTCATCCTTCGAAAGCGTTAGATGTACGTTCTGTGTCGATTCTGGAGTTTGGTACTATGAAGTTACAGTCGTTACTTCGGGAGTGATGCAGATAGGATGGGCTACCAAAGACAGCAAATTTCTCAACCATGTGAGTACGTGTAATGTCATCTAGCTGATGATGTAACTTCGGCATTTTTCTACTTACACCGCCTATGAAAACAGCTGTGGTTATTCCGTGGTAGTAACTGAGCACTTGCTTGTTGCCTTCAATTTTTCTGTACTTTTGTGAAGCTATTTTTGCTGCATTTAGTGGTAGAAGAAAAGGCCTTGGTCGTTGCTACGGACTGATACGGTTCACACAAGTCACGCCTAGCAGCCAGCAGCGACACCTTGTAATCTGCTTGCTGATGTCTGGAACCTACAGGGAAATGGCTTCTTTCCTGTGGCCTTGGAAGTCTCTTGGAAGTTCTTCAGACACCAGCGGTGGTTACTGTCTGTTGTTTTTGTGAATTGCTCGCTAGGAACCAGCAGATTATCGTGCACTTAATTTTACACAGGTCACCGAGCAGCCATTTGATTACCCTCTCTAACATACTTTACTATTAAATTAACTTCCATGAGGGAAATAATTATTTAAATTGACTCTGGGTTAGTATGGTATCATTGGATCTGCAATATGGTACGGTTTGGGTATGTGAAAGCTGCTGTTTAATTAAAAATGAGGATTACCAAAAGATTAAATCGTCTACTTCATGCCCTTCTGCTGATAATACAGAATAAATACGCTGTCAAATAACACAGTGTACAAAATAATATAGTTTGCTTTGCTCTCCCTCTCGTCCAGATAACTTACTTAGAATTAAGAATAAGATACTATTCTTCCTACTGTTTTACTTTGAAAATTATATACTTACTAGTATGAAAGCAAAAGGTGCCATGTGCACAGGAAGTCCAAAGCCATAGTCAAAGAATAATCTGGAATGTTATTAGAGCAGTAACTAGGACTTCTTATGTGGTAACTCTTTATGGCTGTTGTAAACTCAGCCTGCTTTAGCATATTTGGTTCAACATTTCCATAATACTACGCAAGCGTAATGATTTCTACCCAAAAAAACTTGCCTGCTTCAGCCCAGAGAGGACTATCTGCCCTCCAAACCTCCATTAAAGCGCAAGCTAGAATTTTAGTACAAGAGGTGTGTGCGGCCAGATTGGATATACAGCACTGGGATTTTAATTTGACGCTTCTACTGCCTGAGCCTGAGTAAGAAACACGCCCTTAGGCCTACTTTATTGTTGGAATTGCATGGCTTTCTGGTCCTGCTTGGAATTTAATTTAGGCGAACAATTATATATATTTAACGCAGGAATAAGCAGTTAAACCCGTTCATTTCTGAGTCGAACACAGAGGCTAATATGAAAATAGGCCAAGTATGTAGAGCCTTAGAAGCACAAAATCATTTAGGCTGGAAATGACCCCTCAGATCATCGTGTAGAACCGTAACCCTGGCACTGCCAAGGCCACCACTAACGTCCCCAAGCACCGCATCTCCATGTCTTTTAAATACTCCAGGGATGGGGACTCCACCACTCCCCTGGGCAGCCTGTTCCAGGGCTTGACAACCCTTTGGGTGAAGAATTTTTTCCTAATATCCAATCTATGCCTCCCCTGGCACAACTTGAGGTCCTTTCCTTCTGTCCTATCGCTTGTTACTTGGGAGAAGAGACCAACCCCCACCTGGCTAAAGTAAATGTGAGTAAAGATTGGTGGTGGGTGCTGTGAGAGGAATACATCAAGGACGTGAAACAACCATCAGAGGCAAGAACACAGCAGGACTGGGAGAGTAGCTTTTCTCACCATTTAACTTCATTTCTTCGAATTATTCGTGTAAATGGCATTGTTGTCTACTGGTGTCTAACATCCATGTCTCTACCTCACAGCCCAAGTCCAGTCCCACGTTTCTAACGTGGAACTGAAAGTGTGATTTCAGTTAAAAAGTAACCACCAGCCAACCACACAAAAATACCGTCCAGACCTGTCCTGAGCACAGGTGTTGTAGACACTGAGGGTCATGGAAACTGTTTGAAATAAAAGGCCGTGTGTCCGTCTCTAGGCTGTTAAGAGGTTTAAAAGCTTTTCCCACTTACTGTTAAGGAGCTTGGTGTATACGCATTTTTCCGTCTGCGCTTCCTGTGCAAGGTATGAAGGTAGGAGATGGCACATCTCCGAGCAGGATGATCTGCTGTTGCTACAACGGTTTTGCTGGTGGCTAAACGCTGCTGTTACCCAGGTTCATCAGGTGTCTACCTGAAGTACAAGGTGACATCTTCTGGGTGTGTCACAAACACAGAGTAGCCATGTGCTCTTTCTTGAAAGCATATGTAACAAAAAGACTAAAAAACCCTCAGTAGGCAATTGAACACCCGTTAGCTGGGCTTAGCTTTAATTTGGGGCTTGTGTAATCTGCTGCTGTCTAGTATTTGCACTCCAGACAAACCATGCTGAGCACGAGGAAGTTGTCTTCCATAAGGCTTTTGGGTTTGACCTCTGGGTTCTCCTACAATAGATTCTTCTTCCAGCCCAAAACTTTTAGTTCTGAGTTTGCCTTGGACCTTGGGACTATCACTTGATAGCCTCTGCACAAACTGGGGGAGGCTGGCACTCAAAGGGACACGATATGCAGCAATTTCAGTGAAGGGACTGGGCTGTTGTCTTTGCCTACTCTATGTTCTCGTGGCACTGAGATATCTTGGAGGGAGGTATTGTGAGTCTGGTACTGGGAATTCAGGATAACAGTGGTTACACTTCTGTGTTGACTTTTTAAGAGGCAAAAAGCTAGCTGTTTGGGTACTAGCCTTCTGTGTTTTTTAAAAAAAATTTTAATAGACAGGAGTGATTTGAGCTCACGGAGAATGAAAAACGTTTTGGAGACGCTATCCCCTTCTTCCCCCCTCCTCACCCCAACAAATTCCTTTTGATGTGAAAATGAAACTAAGACTAGTTTGAAAAAATTATTTTCACGGGGGGTGGGAGAAACCCTTTGTGCTCTTGGATGAATGGTTTAGTTGAATAAAAAGAAGCTTTAGCCCTTTTGTGTGAGGAGTGGCCACAGACTGAAATGCTGCTCTTTTCCTAAAGGAAGGTTATGGCATCGGGGACGACGAGTACTCCTGTGCGTACGATGGCTGCCGGCAGCTGATTTGGTATAACGCCAGAAGTAAACCACATTCCCATCCCTGTTGGAAAGAAGGTATTGGGTCATCTGCTGCTGTTTGTCTGAGCTGGATTTCTGCTTGCGGTTTTTTTTCCTCTTGCAGGTGCCTAGAAAACAAGTTTGTTAGTAGGTGCTAATAAAGCAGTTACGGCTTAATTGTGAGGATACTAAAGGTTTAATAATTGTTGTACCTTTACTAGTATTTACAGTGGTTTAAGTGTACAAAGAGGGCACCACGCTCTTGTTCCACGATCTGTGTAAGGAGAATCTTGTTGGTCAAATGCTTTTTCTTTTCATGGGCAGAGTGCAGATCACAGCACAAACTAAAGTTGCTGGACATTGAATCATAAAAGTTTTTGCCAGATGTTTGTAGCCCTACAAAACAGGGTTGAAATCTTCCTTTCTGGGTTGAAAGAGTTATTTCAGAGAAGGGAAAAAACCTTGATCTCTGAATTAGACTCTTTTTTTTATTAAGGAGGAGTTGCACTGTCCTGCTTACTTTAAATTCTTGGATAACTGCTTGGACAGTAAAGTTCTGTTCTTGATCTCAGCTTTGAAATCTTGGTAGGAGTCTGTGCATGTCGTGCTTGTGTGAACTGTGCTGCCTTCTCTTCCAGTAAAAATTTCTCTCAAGGATGGCTAAATTAAACCACCTCTTAAAAATAAATAGCACAAGCGTATTAGAAACTCAGCCTGTAGGAAGTCCATGTTCTGGGGCTATCTTCAGCGGATGTAAAATAGCCAACGGGAGACAGAATTCAGCTCTTCTCTGGCTGTGGCAAATACTCCGCAATACTTCTGCAACTCTGTAGTATTAACGCTCTGGCAGACTAAAATATTTTATTTTTTTTTACTATTTTGTCCTGGGTTTTTTCTTTAGTCTGTATCAATGTTTCTTCCGTTACACTTTTGCAAACAGTTCTGTTTTAAGTGAGACAGCTCCTAGTGAGATGTGATACTTACAACAATAGCTGTTTCAGCTGTTGGCATTTAACAGAACTGAAATCTTGAAATTATCTTTGTTTTGCATGTAAGGAGACACAATAGGATTTCTACTAGACTTGCAAGAAAAGCAAATGATCTTCTATTTAAATGGAAACCAGCTTCCTGCCGAGAAGCAAGTATTTTCGTCTGCTGTGTAAGTACGCGCTCACTTGGAAGGATGGTGACCTGTGTGGATAATTGTTGTAATTACAAGAAGTGTTTCCCATTTAAGATGTACACTCATATTTGCTCACCTGAAGCCATCCTGAAGCAGATTTCCCATTTGAAAGTTGCTTAGAAATCTGTGAGAAGGATGTAATTTTATAGGTGGATTTCAGGGTTCAAATTAAATACTTTGGACCTTCCAAAGGTAGGTTCAACTCGATGTCTTCTGCTGTCACACTGGCACAGCGTTGAGGTAGAATGAGGCTGTAGCAAAGATGAACGGATTTGTAGCAGTGCTTGAGGAATTTCTGATCTTTTAAAAAAATAAAGGCTCGGTGCTGTAAATGCTGAAGAGTGCACATTAACTTACTGCCGTTCAGTGGGGCCAGCGCCTGTAGGAGCACGTTAAGTGTTCATGGGAGGACATCTCTCGGTAGCGTTACAGAAAGGTGTTGGGCTTATTTTGCCAGCTCTGTTAAAATTCACACACGACTAATTCCTCTGGCTCCCGTGGAGAGGTTCAGCCTTTTAGTTCTGAAAAGATAAACTGGTGTGATACTTGAGACAGAGCTTCCGATGCAGCTTAACGGTGCTTTGTAAGCAGCACATTACGGTGCTTTGTAAGCTAATACTACTGTGCCAACAATTTCATTCGTGTGTTCTCCTCAAAATGAAGTTCAAGATGCAAGCAAAGAGTAGTTCAGCTGTCAGAGTGTCTTTGTATTCAGCTTGCAGTGCTCTGTTCTTTCTGTGGAGTATGTCATTTATACGCTCTAACAGATTCTGTTACTTGGTTAGAACTTAGAGCGTTACTCAACACGGGCCCTTTCAGTAAATAAAACTGGAAGGGGTGGTAGTTGTGGTGGTTTTCCAAGGGGTGTGTGTGCAGACGAGCCAGCTGTCCTGAGGGTGGTAATCCTGCAAGGGCGAGGAGGAACAGATGGGCGCTGTGCTAAGCGAGCTCAGACCTGGGTTCATCCTGCACGGTCCCACACAACGAGCGTGCAACAGTTGCGCGTTCCCCAAATTCGTGCCCGCTCAAATAAAGCAGCGGGAGCGGTGGGCATGGAGGTGCCCCTTGCCATTGGTGCTGCTCCTCACAACGCTACTGAACAGCACTTGTTTGGAAGAAAAAGACTTTTTCCAGCGCTAAAGGAGATACCTGAGCTGATCAGTGTAAAGAGGATCAGGTCGTAGGCTGTTCAGATGTATGTATCTGCTCTTAGCGTGTGACTAATCCTAGTTGTAGAGTAGGCAGCCTTTATCGGCTGACTCAGTAGTAAATTCAGATAAGCCCTGATAGTAAATGCAGAAGTTGAGAACTAAACAAGGAACATATGTGCTGCAGCTGAAACTGGATGTGTTGGAGGCTTTTCCCCCGATCAGCTGTAGAACACTCCTGTTGAAGGAACTATTTCTGTCTGGCAACCGTGTAACGTGTTGGGAGAGCTCTTATTGTTTAAGCCATTCTAAAATGTCTGTTGTCCTTCGTATTGCAGATCTGGCTTTTTTGCTGCGGCTAGTTTCATGTCCTATCAACAATGTGAGTTCAACTTTGGGGCAAAACCTTTCAAGTACCCACCGCCAATGAAGTTTAGTACCTTTAACGATTATGCCTTTCTGACGGCGGAAGAGAAAATCATTTTGCCCAGGTAATCCTCCGGTCTAGTTTGAGTGTGTTTGCGTACGGAGAAATAAGATGCCTCCCTTCCGAGTTGCAGAGTCTTACGTAGTACTTGGCAGTGATCTTTTATGGGGTCACGCCTCCATAAGTCCCTTTCAGAAAAGGGTTAGGCCTTCGGCTCCGGTGCAACTTAATGAGTAGGGCAGGCGATGTACAACCAAGATCCATTAAATGAAAACAATTTTTGGTGATATTAAGCTCAATTAAACTTCACTAGTACTGCACAGTTTTTAGTATAAGTGCCTCCTGCCATCTAAGAATGATTAGGTTGGTTGAGGGACGTATAGTCTTAATTAACAAAAGATGTCGTACTTAAAATTGACCTAATTTGTGGTGTTGGCAGCGTGGAGGCGCTGAATGAATGTAAGACTTGAAGTTGTCCTTCTATTCTGATCCAGCTGAAAACGTCCCCATTTGTGAATGACAGTACTGACAAAGGTTATTCACATTTTAGAACTGCCTTCTCACCTAAATATCGATCAAGCCAGATAGACACAGGTTTGGATACATTTTTCCTTAACATACCAAACTTCTGGCAGGAATGAGAATTAAGAGCTTTTTTGTTTTAGGTCACTAGTAATAAAATAATTTACTGCAACGCAGACAGTAACAGTATGCAGCGTAATTTGGGATATAGCCTGCCCCAGATTTGCAGCTTTGCCTGAAGATGTCCCTCTGGAGCTGTGCTGATGGATGTGGCTGGAAGAACCTTTTTGGGGGGGTGTTGGTGGAGGTGAATAACAGAATTCAGAGACGGTTTTTGAATTATCTCGCTGTTTGATCAAGTGAATTATGTACTCGAGCATCTTGGTGTTTAAAAAGCAAACAAAAAAATAGCTTACTCTTGGATCCGGCCACGTGTTTGCAAAGTTCGAGGCTTAAAATATTGTTATTTCTGCAGAGAAAATCAAATGCAACTTGCAAGGCCGTCTTGTACTCACATATAGCCAGAGTGATTTACACCTGCTTGTGACTGCAGGTGCTTTGAGTGTCCGATCTAACCCCTTTAGATGACGGGTCAGTTAGCACGGGTCAGCCCCCTTTTCAAATGAAGCGTTCTCCTGCCGCCTTAGTGTCATGCACTAGAGGGGTTTCGCTGTTTGTTCGCTGATAATCAGATGTGACTGTTATTGATGTCCCTCTGGCACTTCTCTTGCAGTGTTTAAGCACGAGCTGCTGTTTGCTTGTGCCAAAAGGTGTAGAGGGAGACTGGGGGAAACTGGTTTCCTGTTGATGTCTGACTGGAGAAACTTGGCCTCCTCCTGTTGGACGGGTGACGGCACTGAAAGGCTCCCTTCAGACTTAGACGCTGCTGGAGCCCGAACCGTTTGGAAATGAAAAGCCAATCCTAAATTAAAATACAGCTTTGATCTTAAACGTGATGCATAATTAGGGGCCACTCGGACCCTTTTTCCTCTGGCAGGAGTTACCAGAAACGCCTGGGGGGTTGTGCTGAGTGTATGGCGTCAGGCGTTGGGGCGCAGCCTGGGGGAGCCGTCACCCTGCCGTTGAGCAGTGTGGTCCTGCAGTGTGTGTGTGCCTCAAATGTGAAATGTTTTATTTCATCAAGTGGGGGATTTTTAACCTTTTATGCTCCCATGAGGCAGTTGCCCTAGGGGGCTCTTGATTTTACTTTCAATTTCTGTTCCTTTAAAGTTCATTACAGCGTTTCTGAATTTTGTTGATACGTGGGCTTGTGGGGTTTGTTTGGCTTTTCCTTAACTCTTAAAAGTACATAGCTACTAAAGAGCAATTGTTTTGAAGCGTTCAGCTGTGGGAGCTGGGAGAATTGTAGTCTAACACCCTCTTTGTCCCCTTCTAACAGACCAGAATAGGGAGTCGAGGGCTGTTTTGAACATCTCTGGGTGTGTTAAACCTTTTTTGTGGGAGTTACGACCGATGTTTTTTCAGCAGTAGCGTTGAGTAGCGCAGGCAAGTGTTGCGTTGGACTCGATGCAATACTCGGAACAGCCAGGAATCTGTCGTTTTGAGTCAAACTAATGTGTGTGGGGTCTGTCTTTCTTCAGACACAGGCGCCTGGCCTTGTTGAAGCAAGTGAGTATCCGAGAGAACTGCTGCACGCTTTGCTGCGATGAGGTAGCAGACACAGAACTCAGGCCGTGCGGACACAGGTAAAACCTTAAAAACAACCCAAACCAAACCCAAAGAAACAGGAAAGTGTGTGTGTGGCACCCAGCATAGCTGAGACCAGATGCAGTCCCTCCATATCTTGATTGATGCCCCAGCGTAAAGGAAATGTCACACCCTTACAGGGAGGGGTTAGGTTAAGCAGGGTGTTCCCACCGTCCCCTCACCCTAGACCTGAGCAGATTTAATCCCTAGTGATGTTTGTGTTTGGGGTCGGGGAGGTACTGTGCTACCAAGCCTTAACTCCCTGACATCAAAGGTTTTACTGGGGAGTACTTGTTTAGTACTGGTGCTGTGAAATCCAGATTGCATGAGGAGGGCAGAAGGTTCATTATAGACTCAAATACTCGTTAAATATTCAACAAACGGATTGTCTCAAGTCACAGATTCATCTAAAAGTTAAAATTGGGACAACGGAGTAATACCGTAACAGCAGTTCCCTGCATTTAAGCAGCCTACTAGGAATTTAATCCAGTCAAGTCTGGTTCCTTAGCGTTTCAAGCCCAGTGTTGCCATAGGTTTTCTGTCTGGATGCTCAGGATAGAAAGGGGAGAGATGTGCCCAGTGTGCCCCGACAAGAAGCGGAGGCAGCTTCACGCTGGGTACTGCTGTTCTCCAGATCGGAGAAGTGTCAAGCTTAAGGAAAGCGTGCAAATGTAATCCCGACCAACTGCGCTGGCAGTTTCAGGTCTGTGAGATGCTGAGCTCCTCTCAAAGCCTGTGGATCCGCAACACCTGACCTGCCATTCCTAATCTCCATGCTGAAAGATTTAGCCTGCTAGAAACACGGTCAAGATAACTAAACTGCTTAGCGCTTGGATTTTTTTCCGTGTAGTTTTTCCTGCTGCACACGCAGGCTGTAACAGATTTCTCTTCTCCTTCAGTGACCTGTGCATGGAGTGTGCCTTGCAGCTGGAGACCTGCCCTTTGTGTCGACAGGAAATCCAAACCCGAGTCAGACAGATCTCTCACATTTCATGACACAGGTGGAGAAATACCACAGACTTGTTTTGAACGAACTCCAACCAATGCCGAAAGGGGAAAGCATCTCTAACCAATCTTTACGCACATAGAACCATAGCCACGGCCAGATTTCACGCTAAACTGTAATCTGTTTATCTTAAAAAATGAAATCTTTAATAAGCTATTTCGAGTCGCCAGCAATGGGAACCGGTTTCAACAGTAAGGAGAGCTGGTAGGTCAGCGTGCTACGGCTATTGGTTCCTCCAAGCAAGACCATAGGAGAGTGTCTCTCTTCTTCCCCCTTTCCTTCTCGCCTGTCGCAAGTGCTGAAACAGTTTGCACTGGAAGTACGCGTACAATGCATTTTAGAAAAGAAGAGAGAAAGAGATATCTCCTAAAACAGGGCCGTTCTGTCTTGTGCTCAAAAGTCTCCATTTTTGGCAGAAGTCAGTCCTAAAAAGAGAATGCCAATGTTTTCTGGTTTGATGTAGCCTCCTGCTGGTCAGAGACTCTGTATCTTCCGACAGTGGATATTAAACTGCTCAAAGACTTAATCTGTACACAGACTGATTTGAAAAGACAGTGTGGAGACTGTAGAGAAACTCACGTTTTAATAACTTGGTGATTCCAAAGAATGTTCTGATTTGTTTTTAACTGTTAAAAAGATTGGTCGTATTTTCAAGTACATAATGTTTCTGATGCTTTTAACTTCAGCACCCACCTTTTTTTTGTGAGGATATAATTTTCAGGAGGTATTCTTAACTAATTATAACGCTGGACTGGAATTAATTTGATATTCTGGGTATTTTTTAAGGTATCATCGAGCATCTTTTTTAATCAGTGTTGTTTTTGAAAGTTATGTTCACTCTGGAAATATTGAGCTATCTTAAAAGATTGGATGAGAATTTTGGGCCAGTTTATTTATAAAAAAAAATGTTAATTGGATAGCAAGTTCAGTCTTACTCTGTAATTCTTGAAAAATGCACCTTGCTTGCCACGTGTCAGTCCTCCTCTGAGCAGGTTTGGGGCCACACTTGATGTTTTTGGTAGGGATCGTACAGTAGGAATCTCTGCTCCAGTTTAATTACACGTTTGTGACGTTTGTGTGTTAGGGATGCGTTTCAGCAGGCAGCTTTTGACTGTTTTACTAGGGTTCTCCAAGGAATCAGGGTTCACAGCTGGTGTCAGTGGAGCAGCACAGAAATTGGTGGAGTTATGCGTATTTTGCACCAACTGAGGATATGACTCAGTCTCTTCCAAGACTTGTACAGGTTGTTTGTTGTTTTGGTTTTTTTTTTAAATTATCTGCCTATGTAGTAGAACTTTATTAATTCACACACGACTTACACCACAAACATCCCACTTCCTGGCAGCCATTCAGCAGCAAGAGGCTCCTGTAGTGAATTCTCGTGCTGGGATGGATCTTATTTTTCAAATCGTTCATTATCTTTGTTGTACCGTCACGTATTAACCAAGCGGAGCTGAGGCTGCTTCTTCCCACTGAGCACTCTTGCTTCCTGCTGACCCAACGAGGAGCCGAGAGCTCTGCGCACAGGTCCCAGCATCAAGCGCTCTGGCAGCTTCTTTCACCTTCTGCCTTTGCTGACTCGAGGGTGCTGAATTTCATCCAGAGAGTATAAAAAAAGTGTCTCTGTTGAACCTCTGGAGTACAGTGTGTGAATTAGGAAAGTTCTTTTCGTGTTGTTGACCTTTTTCCAAATACAGACTGAATCCAGAACTGGAGTGCTGGTTAGTCCTTCTGCTAAAATTTGAATTCTCTTCCGCCTTGGATGCCTGTTTCAATTACAGTCAGACTGGCGGATCCGTGCCGGGGGGACCTCACTCCCTCGCTGACTGTACGCTACCATGTTTTGCTGTACTCCATGTTGCCAGTCGGGGCCGAGTCCCTCCCTGCTCGGCGCTGAATGAGCGAATGTGAACGCCATCACTGCCACAGGGATCTTAAACTCTCAGAATCACTTGAAATGAAATGCTTCCAAATGCAATGATGCAAAGATACAAACCATTACTTGGGGAATAGGTGGGACAGAACCATTTTGAACTCTGCCTTAATAGATTCTAGTAACTTCAGGGCTTTGGTTTCCCTGGCCAGGATTAACTGAGGTAAAATTTTCAGAAGTGCCTAGGACTCCTGACTTGGATCAACTGCTGTATGAGATTAAGCTCTTAAGACCCGGGTCCACAAAGGCTTGTAGGTGTCTGGTGTCCCATTGAAACGGACGTGACCCAAGAGCCTTTGTGGACGTGGGACTAAGTGCCTGCGTTCTTTCTTGAAAAGATCTGAATGCTTTGGAAAATTTTGCCCCAGACCGTCTTCCATGCAGCTGGTGCTGGGCAGAGGAAGCCGGCGGCGCCGGAGGAGGGAGCTGTGTTGCAGAGAGCTGTCCTGTTCATTTCACAAAGGGAAAGACTGTACGATTCGACTGGCTTCCTGCTGAAATCCGCGACGGGGGCATCTTTGTAAAGCTCCATCCTCTGTGACCGGCGTAGCGCCCGCCTCGGCCCCTGCAGGCCCCGAAGGCTGTGGGGCTGCGGAGGGGAGGCAGCGGCTCCGCAGGCCCTCAGGCGGGGAAGTGAGTTGTAGCGAAGTTGTCCATTCAACAATAAAAACCTCTGGAAAGCTATTTGTTTTCTTTAATTCTTTTCCTCCGGTGCGGAGGGCGAGGCAGGCAGCCACCGCCACCACGAAGGCTCCGAGGCGGCTTTGGCTGGGGCCACCTGGAGCTCCCAGTCCTCTGTGAGGGGAAAACCCGCTCTAACAGCGGCGGGGGGTCGCTGCGTGGCTCCCAACAAGGCACATCATCGATGTTTTTATTTCCTCCCGAAGACAGCCGCCTGCTGCCCGGACACCAAGCGCCGCCCCGGCCGCCGGTGTCAGCCCGGCCCCGCGGCCCGCCATGGCGGCGGGCACCGCCTTCCCACCCGGACCCGCCTGCGCGCTCTCATTGGGCCTTCGGCGTGTGGGCGGGCCCCCCGCCGCCGTCCCCGCTCTCCGATTGGCTGCGGGCGAGGCGGAAGGAAGCGTTTCCCAGGAGACGGCCGGGCCGGAGCGGGAGGGGTGTGTACGCGGGGACCGCTGCTGGCTGCCGGGGCCGGTAGGTGTGGGACAGCGCCGGGGCCCGCGTTCCTCGGGAAGGGGGGACTGACGAGGGCCGGTTTCCTGGGCTCCTTTCTGGGAGGGAAGATGACGGCTCGGTCGCCTGGGTCCCTCTGAGGAGGGGGAGGTGAGGCGGGCCGGGCCTCCCGGGGCAGGGACAGGGCTGGGGCCTTCGCTCTCCTCAGGGGCCGGGACTGAGGAGCGGGAGGCGGGGATTGCCCTGCTGTGCCGTAGAGCTGGCTCCCACCCTGAGCGGGCTGCTCTGGGGGCCGATATCCCCCGGGAGGGGTGGCGGGGCAGGGCGTCCCCAGCGTGCACCCAGGAGGCTGCCGGCCCTTCCTCAGTGGCCCTGGGTGCCCTGTGCCCCGCCCTGGGTGCCCTGTGCCCTGTCCCGGGTGATGGCCAGCAGCTGCTCGCAGCCACAGCGTGCAGGGTGGCTGTCCGAAGCCTGGCCTGCGAGCTCTCCGGGACACGCTGGACCAGGGTGGCACCTTCATCTCACCTGGCCTGTGTCTTTATCATGATCGCTCAGGGATGCTTCAGGAGAGAAGATGTAAAGGTAAACTGAAACTCCGTTACAGACTTTTGCAGGTGTGTGCAGTTTTGAGCCTGCAAATGAAGGTAATAAATAGCTTTAAAAATCGAATACATGGCAGGGTGAGAATTCACTGCAGCAGCCTCTGCTGTTGAACCGCGGCAGGTGTGCGCAGCTTTGAGCTGTCCTCTGAGTCGGCAGAGAAAGTTCCCAGAGGGTTTGGGTTGTTTCTGAAAAGAAGTAGCAGTAACTTTGGAAGAATGTGATTGTGAAATTCCTACATGTAAAAATTAAAAGGTTCTCTCCTGATTTGCTCCTTGAGAAGCATGTGGCAATTTAACAATTGAATTTGTATTAACGCCAAGTCACACGTTATTTCTTAGCGCTTTGGCCGAGAAGAAGAAATAACCACCGACAGCAGCTGTACAGCAGATCGCCTTTCCACCAGTCTGGTTATGCCCTAACGATGGAGACTTCTGACGAAGAAAACTTTGGTGTAGCCATGTGAGTATGCTACATTCTAGTCAGACTTTCAATAAGTTATTTCCTAGTTAAAATATTTCAATAGGAATGTAATTACAAGAATGAATTTACACCACTGATTAGCAGATTGTGCCCCTTAAGAGAACAAGGGTGCAGAACGCAAAGCTCCAGGAGGAAACAACATTATTTCAGAGTTTAGATTAAGTCAAGCTAAATATGAATGAGAGTGTCGATCTGCTGGAGGGCAGGATGGCTCTGCAGAGGGGTCTGGCCAGGGTGGATCTATGGGCCAAGGCCCGTGGGATGAGGTTGAATGTGGCTCAGTGCCGGGTCCTCAACTTTGGTCACACCAACCCCAGGCAGCGCTACAGGCTGGGGGCAGGGTGGCTGGAAAGCTGTGCAGAGGAAAAGGCCCTGGGGGTGCTGGGTGGCAGCAGCTGGACATGAGCCAGCAGTGTGCCCAGGTGGCCAAGGGGGCCAGCAGCACCCTGGCTGGTATCAGGGGTGGGGTGGCCAGCAGGAGCAGGGCAGTGACCGTCCCCCTGCACGGGGCTCTGGGNCACTCGTTGCAGCTCCCTGACAGGAGGGGGCAGGGGGGGTTGGTCTCTGCTCCCCAGCACCAAGAGATGGGACAAGAGGGAACGGCCCCAAATGGCTCCCGGGGAGGGTCAGGTTGGAGCTTGGGGAAAATCCCTTCCCCGACAGAGTGGTCAGGGCTGGGGACAGGCTGCCCAGGGAGGGGGGAGTCCCTGTCCGTGGAAGGATTTAGGAAACGTGTAGATGTGGTGCCTGGGGACATGGGTTAGTGGTGGGCTTGGCGGTGCCAGAGGTGTGGTTGGACTTGATGACCTTAAAGGTCTTTTCCAACCAAAACTATTCTGACTCTGTAACCGCAGTGAGCGTAGCACCAGATACCCCTGCTGAGTAATCAAAACAACCATTACCTCTGTAATAAAAAATGGGGGGTTTATGCTAGTTTTAAATTCAAAATTTCTCTTTCCTTTTCAAGACCATATGTTGTCACGGATCCTAAGAGGAGACTATTTCTCTGTGTTGGCACATGCTCCTTCTAGGCATGTGAGACTTTTTACAGGTGCCTTCAACCAAGTTATACACAGGGAGATGCTAGGATGCTGCCTCACCCCACGTCTGGCTGGCATACTCTTCTCCTAAAGCTTCGGGCAGAAGGGGACGTGTGCCGGTGCCTCTGTCGCTCTGGTTCGTGGGTTTGGTTCGTTTGTGCCGCTCTGCGGACCCAAGGGCCTCGGCAGCACGCGTTGTGCTGGCCTAGGCCGGGCGCCGTGAGGCAAGAGGCTTAAACCGCCGGGTTGGGGAGCGCCTGCTGCTGCGTGTGTGCAGGTGTGTTGTGTAGAGAGATGGAATCGCTGCCGTTCTGACACAGTTAAAATTCCTTACAGGCTTAAAGCAGGGTGTAAATTAATACTTTATATTTTCCGTTGCGTTAGAATAAGCTATAAAACTGTTAGTAGCACTTATTTGGAGGGGGGAAAGGAAGAGTGGCTGTTGTCCGTAGCAAAGTCCCCTGCCCTTGCGTGTGAAAGGAAAGCGAAGCGCCCCGCTGCCTGAAGCCGTTCAGCGTGATGCTCGGGGTTTGTAATGCCTCCACGGTGCGATGCCAGCTCCTCTCCTGGCGGGGTCTGGCCCTCTGTTGGAGAGCATGCTTTGCTCCTCTCCCAAGGCTTAACAGATCAGAAATGTTGCTAGAACATCACTCGGTGATTGGATGCCTTCTAAATCAAGTATCTTTTCATTTTTCCTGGTCAGAATGAGCCCTATGGCTCATTATAATTAAACTGTCACTTAAACTTTTGTTGGATTACTTTCACTGGACTACTATTCAGTAGCAAAGTAACTTTACTGAGTCTTTTAAAGCCTGGTGTGTGTGAGTGTTCTCTGCTCTGTTTCCTAAAGAGAAATTTGAAAGGGAAATAGACATTTAAGTTTTAATTTAAATGCTTTTGCTGATCAAAGCTGATTTTTTTTTCTTAAAGACAGATGTCCTGTGAGGCTTTTCCCTCATGTGTGAGAAAAGCCTGTCCTCCATCTGCTGGAGAATACAGGAAGTTCATCCCCCACTAGAGAGCTCTGAATGCCAAGGCCAAGGAGATCCTGCGGTTTATTTGTTGTGTGCGAACAAGTTGCACAAGAATAAATTTAGCAGAGGGATCCAGCGTCCTGAAATGCTGGTACCAAAGGTTTCTTCCCTGGATGGCTACAGATCTGCAGTATTTGCTCACGATAGATGCCATTTATTTGTAGCATGCAGGGGTGTTTCTTGCATAAGAAAAATACTGACATTTCTCCAGTTGCATAGTGCTGTCTGTGTATACATTGAGTTTACATGGTTCCACAAGACCAAGTACTTCAAAATATTCTCTGGAGTGGGGAGAGTTCTGTGATCACCGTGTAGAATTCCACAGGGAGGAGCGCAGAAGGAAAGCTTGTGCCAGCAGCTGGGATTTGGAAAATGCTTAATTTGCTGTTCTGATTGCACTCTTTACATCCTTCTGCACCGGGACTGGAATTACCTTGACAGTAATGCCAGTAAACAACATTTTATTTTATTTTTTTTTTCAGCTAGGCACCTCACTGGGGGGAATCCTGATGTGAATCCCCACGGAGCAGTCTTACCATCAGTGTCCTGGATTAGTTTGTAGGCTGAAACTTGGAAATTATCCACTTACTTTGTAATTACTGGGCTTATTTGTGGTTAGGCTTTTGTTAACGCTTTTTAATTTTAACTTTTGTTTCTGCTGTGGTTGAAATGTATATATTTATGCGGTACCGTCTGTCTTTGCTTTCAGCTCCTCCCCTTCTGATGCAGAGTTTGATGCAGTTGTTGGGTACCTGGAGGATATTATAATGGGTAAGCTCTGCAAGCAGTTAGAGACAGCGAGATGGGTGCTAAACATATTGCAAACTGCTCTTCTGTTGGCAGACATACAGAGCCAAACCAGCCCCTGCCTGCTTCGTGGAAGCTTTCCTTCCTCTCTTCCGTGCCCCTGAATGTGGTAGCATAGTGAAACTGTGCACAGAAGTCTTTCCTGTTTCTGCAGCGGCGTTGTGTAGCTGGAGGTGGCTGTCATCGCGTCTCGCCGCCTTTTGCTTTTTGAGACGACCCTGGGCGGTTTTGTTGCGTGTGACTTGTATGTACGCACGCGCGGAGTTGTACCGTGGCGGCAGGAGTGCTGAATGGCGCTGATCTCACCGCGTGAGCTTAGGCAATAGAAGGCGCAACATTCTCAGGACCGTAATTCTAACTGAAAAGTCAGTGTGTGCAGGGAAGTAGTTTACAAGATGCCAAAACAGAATTCGTGCTAATTGCCCCTCAGCTCCTTCATGAGAACAGCATATAATCTTTCTGATCACGTTCTTCCCAGGGAGATGCAGGTTCTGCAGCCTCAGTCGCCTGGTGATGTAGTTGAATCTGGAGAGGTGCTGGCAGAACTGATTTTGAATGCCAAGACTGGTGTATTTTAACACTGTGTATGAGTAAACTTTATGCCTTTTCTGTTGAATACAGTGGTGACCTACCGTGTTGATTTTTATTCTTGTTTCCTTCCACAACTGGAAAAAAAATTCTTCAGGAGTCGAGTCAGGGAATTTCACTATTAGTTTTTCCATACAAGGGAAAAAATATGTTTAATTCTTGTAGGGAAGAGGTATTCGCTTTATGAAAAAATACAGATGTCTTGCTACCTTGAGATCCTGAACAAAAAGGGGTTCAGAATAAATAACCTTATTAATAAAACATAAAGCAGGAGGACTTTTTTGCTAGTACGAAGTGTAAATGAAACTTAGAAGAAGTAATTGTAGACCGTGCTAGGTGGATGTGTTCATGCCATCCCGCTCTGACCGCGGGGCTGATGCGGACATCGCATCACATCACATCACATCCTTTAACTGAAGAGGCACTGTCTCAGCCTCTGTCTTCTCCCAGATGGGTCAGGAGTGGTGGCCCAGCGGCAGCTGCCGACCGCACGTGTGCAGCGCTCCGCGGTTACAGCAGGGGAGCAGAGGGCGCGTGAATGTGGGGTCTGTGTTACAGAAAGAATGACTAAACTCCTGACTGCATGATGTGTTTTTGTTGTGGCCCAGATGATGATTTCCAGTTAATACAGAGGACTTTTATGGAGAAGCACTACCAGGAGTTTGATGACTCAGAAGAAAACAAGCTCATCTATACTTCTATTTTTAATGAATATGTAAGACACTTTTTCCTATATTTCATATGTATTACTTTTTTATTTTTATTAAGCCAGGGTCAGGCCCTCCAACCCCCCCTTTATAAAATACTGGCTTTACGGAGCAGAGCCAACGTACTGCCTGCTGTCTCTTTCTGAAGCGCAGTCGTCATCTGTGAGTGAGAGAGATGTTTGCTGGAGTGCTAGGTTCCTTTCTCTTTGTTTCACCTGAAAATTTCTATAAATGTTTTGGGAGTTGTGTAACTCCCTTGAGTAGAAATTTAGCCTATTGCTGTAGAAAATAGTGTTTAACATGTGTGTGTGACAAAGTTTGTTCTTCTCCAGTTGTATTATTTCATGTATTGGACACCTCAATTACGTTCTTCATGCAAAGCATAATTGTGAAACTATTCCAGCCTACTAGTCAATACCATTAACTGAGTTAAAAATAATTTCTTACTAGATACAAATAGTGGTATTTTCACCGGTATTCCCAGGAAAAATGTTCGGCTCTGTGCCTCGGCGACGATGTGAATAACTGAACTGAGGAATCTGCAGTTGTTTGCCCCGTGAGGATAATACAAAGCGTCAATAAGAAAGATGTGCTGGTTTGAAATCTGCTCCTGACATTTGTCGTGATGTTATAGGGGTGGCCGGTTTGGTTTGTTTTTCAGATCTCTTTAGTAGAGAAATACATTGAAGAGAAGTTGCTTGATCGGATTCCTGGTTTTAATATGACTGCTTTCACAATGTCGTTGCAGTAAGTCTCTGCTTTGCTTTCGTGTGCTTCTCTATTAATTCCTTTTATTTAGATTAAAGCTAAAGTTTGGAAGTTCTCTCTTTAGAAAGAGGTTCCTCTTTAATTTTTAAAAAAAGTGTTCATGCAGGTAATGACTAACCGCTTTTCTTCCCTTCAGCATGTCCTGCTCCTCTACATTTCTGAACTATCATGCTGAAATATTTTGGGCTTTAAGAGGTAGGAGGAGAGATCAGAATGAGAACAGTGGAGGGTCTTCATCATCACTGTCACTTTGAAACCAGACTCTTGAAGGCTTAGGTCTGGTTTATCCCGTCCAGGCTCTGTGTTAGACACTCGAATAGCCTGGCAGTCGTTCCAGGGTCGTGTGGTGAAATGCCTTTACTGCGATCCCTGTACGGAGCGTTCAGAGGAGGGTCTGGGTTGTCATAGGCTTTTGCGTTTGGTCACTTTAGCTTAACCGACTTCGTGATGCGATCGCTTTTGAAAGATCACTGGTTTTCCCTTTGAATAAGGAAATCAAGTGTAATTGGGAGCAGTGTCTTAAAATACTTGAATCAATTTAATTTATAATTTTTTAAAAATAAGACATTGGGAAGTTACTATGAATGCACATAGTACACTTAGAAGATAGATTGTTTATGGTGAAGCTCCTTTTGATAAGAATTCAATAATTTAAAAACCCACCAAAATCAACCCTTGACCATTAAGAAAGCTGTGCTGAAATACGCTGATAAGGGAGCACGGAGTCTTTCTTCCAAAATGTTCTCATCAAAAGTCCTCTACCAAGTATCATCAGCGCAGTCCCTCCTTCGTGAGGGATGTGTCTGAGTGTTCTGTGCCTCTCCTCAACCTTTCTCACCTTCCGAGGGACTCTCCAGCACTGCAGCGCTCAAGATAAATAAAGAGATAAATGCCAGTTGAGTGTTACTTCTGTGACTTCCAGGTCCGTTTCTTTGTCTGGTTTTCAAGGACTGATGTGATACTTTTACATCTTGGGTTTAGATCAACATAATAAGTACGTAGACTGGAAATACTGCGAGGTAGTATTTGGCTAAAGTTTTGCTTTATGGTAGACATTCTTCTTTAAATTTTGGTATTGTTCTACTTGTCCCGGTATCCTTTTTGACCTCGTACCATTTTAAAATAAAGAATTGATTTCCCACATGATTTTCTAAATCCCCAACTTTTTCTCTCCGCAGACAGCACAAAGATGAAATGGCAGGTGATATATTTGATATGCTTCTCACATTTACGGACTTCCTGGCTTTCAAAGAAATGTTCTTGGATTACAGAGCTGTAAGTATGTCACATTGTTTATTTTCACTGGCATAATGGCTGCTGGGTTTGTGTAGCTCTGCCGGAGAGTACCAAAGGCAGGGTTACTGCAGGAGGGAGCAGTGTTTATTCAAAGGCTGTACAGGATCAAAAGGAAAAGAACTTCACTGAGTGGCTATTTCAACTCAAAATGCATATTTAATAACTTCTAGAAAACATGAATGCAGCTGGCCTGGGGAGCCGTTCTTCCCAAACACACGCTCTCTGCATCCTTGAACGCTGCCTTCCACCCCAACACAAGGGAACGCTTTTTCCCTGCGTGGGTGACGGGACACAGGTTACCCAGAGAGCTTGTGGAGTCTCTGTCCTCGGAGATACTCAGAAGGTCCTGATGGCCCTGCTTGAGTGGGAAGGCGGATCAGAGATCCCTTCCCACCTTGAGGGTTCTGTGATTTTATGATATGGGTTGGTTTGGGTTTTTTCCCCAGCCAATCCAAAATTGGCTTTTTAAGCTTACTCCGGTAAGCTTTCTCCTCCTCTGTCTGGGCTGGAGAAATGAACGAACAAAAACGTTAAGGATTTTGGATGAAATATGTGTAAATGCTCTGCAATGTCTGTCCAGTCACATTTTAAAAAGCAGCAAAAGAGTCAAAACTGTAGTCAGAATTTTATCCTCTGCTGCCTCCCCCTACCTCTACCCCTTTAAGTTTTATGAAAATAGGGGCAGGTTCATGAGAAACGACAGTCCACGTCTTGGTGGCAGGAACAGTTTCAGTTGGTGTTTGCACCTTTCAGCAAGCTCAAGTAACGTGTAGTTTTATATTGATTTGATGTAACAAACAGAATACGAGTTGTCTGTTTCATTTTTTTGAACTTCTTAGTCCAGAACAGCATTGAGTCAAGGATTTCTTTGTTTTCCCTTTTTCTAGGAAAAAGAAGGTCGAAGTCTGGATTTAAGCAGTGGGTTCGTGGTGACTTCACTAAACAAATCATCGATCTCCTCCTCCTAGAACACATTACGCACTACTTTCCTTCTCCAGAGGAGTGCTGCTGCTTCCTTTTGGACATTAGAACACTAATGGTCATGAGAATCAAGGTGCTTTTACACAACGAAAACTCACTCACCTGCAGAGGCCTGATCTGAGAAACGTGTTTGTGAATTCTGATCGCTGTTCGGTGACCACAGAAGATGGCAATTTCAGCTTTCCCAGAGTAATTAAGAAATACGCAGTGTTTGTGCACCAGCCTGTCTGTTCCACGGGCTGAGCAGCCCGGCAGACCGAGAGGACGAGAGGGTTGTTTGGGTTGGCATCTTCTTGTCTTCCCACAACGCAGGACTTTTTGGAATCAAGACCACAGGGTAAAAAGAGCTCCTGGAAGGACGGGTGTGAATACGTAACCTCCGGTTCCTCCCTGCCAGTCTTTTGTTGTTTTGGAGGTTTTTTTTTAAATACTTTAATGTGATTTTAAGTGCTACAGCTTTCTAACAGAAGAATACGCTTTAATATCTAGATGTTCTAGCATAAGATTGCCTCTCAGCTCTGACAGTTGATACGTTAGTGTGTGAATCTGTTTGCTCTCTGGCTTTTATAAGTCTCACCCTTAATGTGCAAAGCTCTCTGATTCACTTGTGTTCAGGCCCCAGCTATTCCACGCTGGGGGAGGGAAACCCACCCATGATGAGCTGAAATCTGGCCTGTGGCTGCAGTTTCTGACTTTCTTTTCGGCTGCGTTGGTTCCAGGAACACGAGCTGGTTGGGCGCAGACGTGTTTACCAGCGCGCTGATGAAAAGGTGCGTGTTTGCCGTTAAGCCGTTAGCGAGGTGCATACAGCGATGCGTTTTTCCAGTGGCTGTTAAAAAGAGAGGAGCGGCTTGGTGGCAGAGCTGTAGCCCTAAGGCTGTGACCTCTCTGTTGGCGGTTGGAATTAAACAGGCTGACGAGCAGAACCCTTGGCTCTGTCCCGCAGCGGGGCAGGTGCCCTTCCGCAGCGGTGAAGGTGTTGATCGGCAGCCGTCACCTGAGGAGAAACTACCCCAGAAACAGCAAAAATATGGCCGGGCCAGGACAAATTTTTGTTTGCAGACAAGAAATGTCTTAGAAGAACAGAGGAGATTAAATCCTGTTCCTATTCACGTCTGGCAGAGATTTTGACAGTACTAGGGTTTGGTTCTTCAGCTGAAATAGTTTTTGGAGGCTAGTGAAGGCTCCTAGCTATGCCAGCAGAAATAAGCAATACTTACAGTACAAAATATGATAAAATCAAACAGCACGGGCCATAATGGCTTTTTAAAGGCTGGCCAGCAATGCGAACTGTAGTGTCCTGGTGCTGCGACTCTGTATAGCAAATTTATGGCTGCTGCAGTAATTGGTCTCATTAGGTTTCTAGTGTGTCGTGCTCATGGCTCTGCAGTTTTTGGTCTGGAATTACTCCAGTTTGTTGAAGTCTCCTTCATAAGTGCACACATCCAGACAGATACAGACACCCCACCCCCCCCCAGCCTTTGAGATAAAAACAACCCAAGTCTGCCCCTGCAGAATGAACACTGGGTCAGACTCCATGCAGCTCCCCTGCCCTGTGAATCCCGAGGCTAGCAGAGGAACGCGAGGCTTCGGTCTGGTTGGGTTTCCGTTGTCGGATGTGGGCTGCGGTTCCTCGGGTCGCTCCTTACCCCTTTGCTCATGGTGACTTTTTCAGGTCGGGAACAGATTTTACCAAATTTTAAAAAAATCCCGTTGATGTATTTTAATTGTTGAGCTAAAACAATTATTTGCAGCTAAAACTGAAAATATCCCTGTTGTCTTTTTTACTGAAAAAAGGTTTCATTCTTTCCCTATTGTTTCAGTTAATTACTGAAATGAATGGCCGTATAAGCGAATACCTTGGGCGGTTACATTCTGAAGGGAGCTCTGTTGTGTTTTAAGCAAGGTCTCCTCTCATTTTGGAGGCTACCAGGCACGGTTGGGGATGAATTCCCCACATTTTGACGTGGAATTGTAGCTCATTTCCTGCAACACCTTTCTGCCTCAGTGTTTTCTGCGGGCTGCAGTTCCCAGCACTCGTCCCCCGTTCAATGCGTTATCCGTCAGGCAGAGGGGCTTGAAGACTGAATTTTTTGATGTAACGGACTGTCGGTGTGCAAGGCTGACCACATTTTAACAGCTTTACTGCTGTCATAACAATCCATGAAGAGGTTAATTTTCTGACTGATTTATGTATGTATACACACGCACATAGCTGTGGAAACGTGACCCTTCCGTCAGCTCACCGAAAGCCGAAGGCAGGCAGAGCGGCCAGGGCCCGAGTGGTTTGTCCAGTCCTTTCCAGTTCACACCTCCTGTTTTCACAGTTAAATTCCCTGAGCCTCTGCAGACAAGCTGCTAAACCTTTTCCCACGCAGAGCGTGCCGTAAGTTTTGCAGCATAGCTCATGGTGCGCCAGCTCTCCTATGGACAAATATCCAGAAATAAATTGAACTCATTTTATCTGTTTTTATTAGCTTGTGCGAGGAGGGTGCGAAGCGAAAAGCTGCTGTGTCCGGCTGGGATTCACTTCTAGTTCTGACGAACACCAACCCGTGTCCCCAAGAAATAAAAGGTGAATTTATCGTCCGCAGCGTGTTCTCCCGAGGCGCTGACCCTCTGTGTGTTCCCAGAGCGTCTGCAGACTTAGTTTTTGAAGCTGAACAGGCAAAATCGATGTGCTGGTTAATAGGTGTTCCTATTAACTCCACAGCATGTGCAGAGGAGGGAGTGCCTCAAAGCCTTGGCACCCCGTTCGCGTGCTTACGTCCTGGGTGCACGCTCTGTGCGAAGCAAAGCACGGCGCACCCTGTGGACGTACCCCGGTGGGAAGGGATGGTCCCCTCTGCCAGCACCACCTCTGCTCTCCACTCCGGGCCGTGCTGTACCCAACACCTCCTCACAATATTTTTACTGATGGACTCCAGTGCTGGATTTAGGAAGATTTTTATTTAAAGCATAAAATTGGTGCTTCACATTTTTAGAAATCGAGACAAGAAGAGTTTAGACGTTTCCCATTGCTTAGCCTACGTCCTCCAGCGATGCCACTGGTTATGTGTCGCGTTATTAACTGTGATTATTTATGCTGCAGCTGCGAGTGAGCAGAGAGAGGAGCTGGGCCTGGTTTAGTGAATTTTAGTACTGGAGTGTGCCAAATGGGCTGAGCCCCCTCGGTGGAGCTGCTCCAGTGAGGGTCTGGATGAACCCCACGGATGAGTCTGTGTCCTCCCAGCGAGGCCGTCGGTGACGGCGCCGGTGGGTTTTTGCTGTGGGTACGTCAGCTGGAAGCGTCATCAGAGACCACAGAGCAGCGTCCACGTGACCCGGTGCTGACCATCGCCACCAGCACGACCGAGACCCGGTGGCACGCGAGGCTCCGAGCCTGGCGCGAGCTGACCCAGGGCGGCCCGTGCCTTGAGCTTCCCTCCCCGCTCCTTACGCGTGGTCACTCACTTGGCTGGTGGCCGCGTTGCTGCCGAGCCCTTTCCAGGCACGGAAGCTGAAGAAGGTGCTCGCCCCGTAGGCGATCATCGCGAGGCAGGCGAAGAACTGGAAGAGGAGCACACCCGGCACGTGAGAGTGGCGACCGCCCCCGCCCCGCGACCCTCGCCCGCCCGATGCTACTTACGGAGGCAGCGGCTCTCCGGTTGTAATCCCACTGCCGCCAGGACGTAGGCTGGACAGCAGCCGCGCACGTTACGAAGGCGGTGACGTACAGGACGGTCGCTGCAGCGTTGAAGATCATCAGCTGGGGAAGGCAAAGAGGAGGAGATGAGGGCTGGGCTCAGACTCGTGCGTGCTGGGATGAGGGATGAGCGAGAGGCTGTTTCGTGTTCCTCCCTCTTCCCCAGGAGAACCGGAGGAAAAGGCTCCAACCTCCCACGTCGGGAACAAACCTCAGGGTAAGATCTCATTGAATGCACCCCAGGTTGTGCCTACAGGTTTCTGGCTGACACCAGGACTGCAGCAGTGACGCAGTGGCAGTAACTTTCTGGACTGTTTCCCTGTTCTGAAAATGTTCGGGGCAATTGAGGGGCAGAATGAAACTATGGCATTGTGCCAAGCGCTGGGGACTTTGTGCCATCAGCCCAGAAGAGCCTGGTCCTCTCGGAGCATCTCCCCAGGACGTTCCTCCCCTCAGTCCCTCTCAGCTACGTACCACGAGGGGCCAGGGGATCATGTAGAACTTCAGCTGAAGCTGCAGGAGGTAAGCCACGAAGAAAAGGAGTGTTAGTATCCAGAAGAAGATGGACACGAACATCACCCAGCCGTATGCCGCGTGGAGGTGGTACGTTGTGTCGGCGATGAGAGCCCACACCAGTAAGCCGAGCACCTGTGGGGTGAAACGGGGAAGGCATTCAGGGGATGGCTCTGCGGAGCACCGGCACCTACGGCACTTGGGTCGCCCTGGCTCCAGCAAAGCGGGGATGTGTGACAGCCGCGGGGTAGGGCTGGACCCTGGGGACAGCTCGGGACCAGGAGCCCACCTAGGGCCCTTGTGGCTCAGGGATGGGCTTGTCCTCCCGGTGCTGCTACCCCGGGAGCTGGTACTGGGATGTGCTGCCAGGCAGGACGGGGGAAGCCTGGGCATCCTCGCCACCAAAGTCCCTTCTCAACCAAGAAGCCCCCATGGCCCAGGCCAGTCTGTGCCGGTGCTGGCTCAGTGTTAGGGACCTCTCATGGGCTGGATGAGAGCTGGAGCTGTGGGGGCTCCTGAGGGCCCAGCTCAGCCGTGACCTGCCCCAGGTGCAGCATCATTAAAGAAAAAGAAAAGGAAAAAAAGAAAAAGGAAGTTTCTCAGCTTCTCTCTGCTGTTTGGTCCGGTCAGGTCTGGTCTGGCTCGCACCTCCTGTGTGCACAGCTGCTAGAGCTCGCCTTGCGGCGTTAGGCAGGTTTAACTGCGTAGCAATTGCGGCACCATGTGCCTGCAGAGCGATCCACGATAAACCACTGGTAGGTTCCATCGCAGGCAGCGATGGAAGAGCCCAGCCCAAGTGACATTTCATTTTTTTTTTTTTTT
>VWZZ01002256.1:174307-191550 GCA_013399095.1 Psophia crepitans
CAGGGCCCCCCCCAGGGCTGGACCCCCCCCGGCTGCCGAGCCCCGCAGGGGCACTCGGGGCCCGGGTCTGGCCGCCCCGCCCGGGGTTTAAACCTTCCCCAGAAATGGGGTTTGCGTGGAACATTCTAGCTGGCGGTTTGGGGAAAAATCTGTAGGGAGCCCCCCCGCAGCCTCCCGCCCCGGCCGGCCCGGAGGGCGGCTCGGACAGCAGGCTGGGAGGGCAGCCAGGCGGGGGAGAAGTGAATGGGGACAGAAAGGGACAAGGCCACATCCAGGGCAACGTAAACAGCCACTGGAGAAAGCTATTTATTGAACTTTTTGGTCATCCCATTGTCCTGTGGGGAAAGTCCCGGCAGCCTGCGAACGGAGATGTTTATACGCATCGGCACGCCGCGTCTCAGCGAGCAGGAAACGATACGGCGGCGCTGAAATCATCTCCTCGTGGCCCTTTCAGGTGCGGGTCCAGCTCCTGCGTGGGAGCCCTGGGAGCCCGGTACCTCCCTGGGCTCGGCTTGGCCCGGGAGGTCCCTCTCCGGCCTCCGGAGGCGTCCAGGGCCCGCAGGGAGGTGGGCGTTTGGGAGCCCCAGTCTACCCATGTCAGCCCCAGGCTCCCGGCACCCATCTGGGGGGTGCCCACACGGAGACGCTTTGGCAGGGCAGAGGGGGTTGCTAATTAACTCTGGGGCGGAAGCAGCAATTTTTGAGCGTGGATGCTTCAGCCAAGGCAGCAATAACCGCCGCACGATGGCATTGTCTGCCGCAGCGAGAGGCAGGGCCCTTCCAGCGCAGGAAACTCCGCAGGAGCCTCCTGGGGGGCAGAGCGGGGTGCGAGAGCTCCTCGGGGCGAGCGAGACCCTTTCAAAGAGCAGGAAAGGACTCGTGTCCCTTCCTCATGTCCCGGCCACCCTGGGGCTGCCGGGGTCGGTGGGGGGCCCCGGCTGCAGGGCAGGAGCTGGGGACACACCTTGGGTGTTCGGTGTTTTTGTTGTCGGCCATCCGGTGAGCGCCCAGGGGAAGCAGCACAGCCTTTGCTGCTGGGGGGTCTTTCCTCTCGGCGGATGCGGGCCAGCGGTGGCCAAGGGCTCACCGGGGCTGGCTGCAGCACTGCCCCGTGCCCCTCCCGCAGGGAGCCCGTGCTCCGGTGCTTGCCAGCGCTCCCCCATCGCCTCTGCCACAGCTCTGGGGGTCCTCGGGGCAGGGGGGGGTCTTGCTGCCTGCACTCAGGCTGTTTCCTAAATTTCACCCTGCTGGCCTGGAGCGGGCGAACCTGCGGTGCTCCGGAGGCGTGGGCCAGGCTGGACGCAGAGGATGCCCGTGGGGGGGTCTCCGGGCTGCGGTCCAGCTCAGGGAGAAGGGCACGGGCACAGCAGCTCTTGCAGCAGATGGTTCGTGCTGTTTTGGGACACGAGTGTGAGCAGGGCTGCTGTTGGGCACAAGCCCTGGTTTGAGGGGCTTTGTCTGGGGGGTGAATTTGTTCCCCTTTTTGAATCCCAGACATGCCTCATCTCTGCGTTCTTCAGTTCTGCCCTGCTGCATCCTCAGGTTGCTGTGAGGAATCATGGCCCAGGGCAGGAATCTCCCTTATCCCTACCCCAGCAGCCCCTCTTTTAACTACCCCCAGCCAACACCGAAATGCTGATAGCCAGCACCTGCAGGCTGTTGCTCTGCTAGGAGGTGGGACAGCTGCATGGACCCTAAAAGTACCCCCACAGTCACCATGGCTGTTTGGGAGCCCAAGGAGCTCTTGCATCGGTTGGTGGAGCAGGTGTGATGGTCCCAGGAAGAAAGTTTGGGTAAGGCAAAAGCATATTTTCCTGGGACCAAGCGGGTGAGTGAGCAGGTCATTCGGGGGGTTACAGCTGGAATGGAGCGTGGAGGGTTGGGCAGAAGCAGAGGAGAAGGAGATGCCCTGTCCTGACAGTGTGGGGTGCAGAAAAGCTGGGGTGGGAGAGGGGGAAGGGGCCTGGTGACTCCCTGGTCTCTCTTGAGCCAGCAAGGCTTGAAAAGGGTTAAGAGCCTGGGCAGGGAAATTGTACCTGGGTTTGTGTCCCTGCCCAGCCCCTGTGCGCATCGTGCTAGTTCATGTAAGGGCTTGTTGGGGGCTGGAAGCCCCGCGAGCTGCTGGGGGGCTGTGTGCTGCCGCTTGCGCCTGTCCCGGGCACCCGTGGGGAGCTCGGCACAAGGCCAAGGCTTGGCAGGAAGAGCCGCCCGAGTGAGCGGGGTGACGGCTCCGGTCTGGGGGGCAATGATGTCCTGTCTCTGTAAGAGACTGCCGGGGGTCTGAAAGCTTGTGGGACAGGGGGCTCTGCTCAGCGCGGGGGTGCCAGCGGCCCCAGCACCGCCACGTCTAGCAGGTCCTAGCGCTGCAGTGGTGGCTGCTCTTGCCCTTAGGGGCTGGCACGAGGTGCAACCATGGAGACACCTTTGGGGGTCAGCTCCAGCAGCACGGCTGGAGAGAGGTTTTTCTGGATCTCTCCTTCACCCGCCATCACGGCTTAATGATAAACTCATGGCAAACTGGTCCCCCAGCTGCTGTAGGAAGGCACATGGCCTTCTCCTGCCCTGAGGAGCTGGGAAGAGGTGAGCCCTTCCAAGAAGGCAATAAAGGGAGCTGCTTCTGGTAAGCTGCTCTTGGAGATTGACAGCATTCGTGTGCGAACGTGTTGGATGGAGAAGTGGGAAGTGGGGAGGTGGAGAGGTGGTGGTTGCGCTGGCCCACGTGTGCTGCTGGATGGGCCTGAAGGGCTGGGGCCAGGACCAGGACCAGGACCTGGCCATCCTTGCCAGGAGAAGGAGCCCACGCAGGACAGGGGGGTTGCTGGCACGGGTGCTTGCTGCTCCCGCTGCTGCGGGAGAGAGGGATGGGGGGAGCAACTGGGGCTGCTGCAGAGAGGCACATGCTTCATCCTCTTCCTCAGCCAGGGCAGCAGGCACTAGCCTGGCCCTGGGCTCTGGCAGAGGTGAAGGTCGCTCTGGTAGGACCCTTCTCCAGGATGTGAAGGAGGGGAGACCCCCCCCGATACCACCCTGGCACCAGCTCCAGCCATGCACAGAGGTTTCTGTCACGTCCATCCTGACCAGCCCTGCTGCCGCTCTCCCCTCCCTTCCCCGCAGTGCGGCGGTGGGAGACCACCATTGTGGGGATCATCTGGCACCCCTTCCCCACGCCAGCTCAGCAGAACTGCTGCATTCTTGGCCCTCCAGCTTTGCGGAAGGATTGCAACATCAGGACGTCTCCCCAGGGGCCCGACGTGCTCAGGCAGGCCCGTTCCGGAGGAGTCCTGGCACGCTCCTGCCCCTTATCTGCAAAGCTGCCCCCGATTTTATCTGTGCCATGCAGGCACGGCTCCTGAAGAACCTGCCCCCTGCCCTGTCCTCGGGAAGAGCTCACGCCCATGGCCGCGTCGCTCTGCGGGGGACAAGTGACTCTTCCCTGTTTAGAAAGAGCTTAACTGCCGCAGACTAAATCGCTCTGTGTTTGTTTCTTCGCACGGGATATTTCCAAACAACTTCAGTGTGGCTGTGGCAGTCCTCGGGAGTCTCCACCGGACAGCTGCCGAATGAGTTGTCCTGGGCTCTGGCACCAGTTCCCACTGCAGGTCGGCACCTTTCCGCGCAGTCTCCCAGCGCGGCGCAGATGGGACGCTGCCGGGGGAAAAGCCGCAGCCCGGCTGGCGTGGGATGCTCGCTGGTCGCTGTGGGCTGCGTCACTGTGCTAAAACACCAGAGCATCGGCGCTTTGCACCGCGTGCTGGGCCCGAGCTTGTTCATCCTCACCAGGAAGGAGGAAGGCATTGTGTTCAGAGAAGTGAAAGCCTGTGTGATGTTCTCTGCTATTTTTGAAAAAGTTTTTGGTTTTTTTGTTTTCAGAAAGCAGTTTCCTACAAGCACAAGCCCCGCGCTGGCCAGCACTTCCCAAACAGGAGTTCCGTCCGCTGCAGAGACGCTGGCTGCAGGCAGCCCCAGACATCTGCTTCTCATCTGCTGCCTTTTTCTTTAGCATGAGAAAATTCAGTGTTGTGCAGCGCTAAACAGATTTTTCTGGATCCCCTGCCACTTAATTCTGTCCCTTATTACACTAAAGGCTCAAGAGCCCTATGTTACGTGCAGGCTGAGGGCATCTCCAACAGGAGAGGCCACCATTGGCTCTAAGGAACCATCTCCTCAGCCTGGCACTGGTCGCCTTGGCCAGGAGAGAGGAGGATGTTGGGTTGGTTCTGGACTGCTCTGGGCCATTCCACCCGGTGCCGTGCCACTGGAAAAGCCACCGCGGTTTCTCCAGATCAAGGTCTGGGTATGTGGTCCCACTGCGCACGCTGGCCTCGTCTGCAGCAGGCACAGCACCAGCCTCCCACGTCCTGGCTCGCAGACCTTGCTGCGGGCACACTCCTCCTCAAGAGAAGCTGGAGGAGCCCAGTTCGGTGGGTGCAGAAGCTCTGCCGCAGCGGTGGTGCTTGAGCTGCCTCGAGCCCAGCGCTCGTGGGCTGCAGGAAAGGGGGGTCATATCAGAGCGGCGGCTGAGCTGCCAGTCCCACCGAGGGGAGGTGGGTGTAGCGCAAGGATGGAGCTGGGAGCATTAGCAGGGGAGAGAGAATCTCATCATGTGTCCAGGGTCAGAGTCCTGGGTCGGCCTGTCTCCTCTGCAGCATCAAGACCGTCTGGGTCTTCCCAAAAGCGAAGTGTCCCTTCTGACTCTTTGCAGCAAGCCTTTGGGACAGAGATCACGGACAACATCATGGATAGCAAAGGATGCTGTTACTACCTGCTACCAGGGGTGCTGGGCTTCCCTGCTCCAGGAAGACCAACCCCTGAGGTGTTGGGAGCTCCTGAACAGTCCATGCAGTTGGAAGCCATCACCATTCTCATCTGATCAGGTCACAATCAGCCTCCTAGGTCTCACTGACTTTCCCTTTTTCTCCAGTCACCACCTGATTTCCAGGAAGACAAACCTACAATAACAAGGAGCTCATAATACTCCTTGCACAAGGAACCAAGAATAGTAAAGGATCATAAATTTCCAAGGTGGAAAGTCCCAGCAGGAGACAAGCCATGTTCTGGGGCCATTTCCTATTTGTTTAGGGCACAGCCCTTGTTCTCACTGCATGTGGTTTCGCATCTTGGCAGGGTCAAAGTTGATTTTAGCTTTAAAGAACAATTCTCCTGGCATTAGTCATACATTCTTTCCACCTGCATGGACCTTGGTGTGGTGCACAGCTTGAGCACCTGCCCACGAACAGCCCTGGCAAAGCTGCAGTGGGTGGGAAAGGCTGGAGCAGCTCTCATGTCTCTCATGGGGAAGGTGGGATCTGGCCCTTTGGCCGGTGGTTTGCAGCGATAAGCCGAGCTCCCGGCTAATGGTGTCAGTGACCAACTAAGGGCTGGGGTAAGGTGTCAGACCGGGCTCCTGATCGTGCCTGGTGCTGTCACCGACACGCAGTCCGCCCCAGACCCTGCTCTCCCTTTCTCTGCAGCACAGCCAGCTTTCAGCAGCAGGACACTCATCCTGTCTGTCCTCAGAGCAGAGCAGGAACTGGAGCAGACAGCCCACGCCGAGCTGTCTGGCGTGAGCCGCAGCGTCCTCCCGCGAGTGCTGGGGAGCAAATCCGGGGCGGTGCTGGACGGCCCAGCGTGCCCCGTGCGTGGTCCCTGCCCGCACTTGACAGCAGCTGCCCGGACCGACGTTTGCTCGTGGTTTTTCCATTGTCCGTGGTTCCGACCGGCCTCATTCATATTACAGTTATATGAGGGGGAAAACCCCAACGCTCTTCCCAGTTATCTTCTGCTTTTCTTTGGTTCTCCACCACCCCTTCAGAGGGCCTTTGGGTGCGAAGGGTAACCTTAAGAAACTTCCTTTCAGCCCTCCCAAGAAAGAAGGGGGAATGACTCTGATGCGCTGCCCCAGCCCACGGTCTTCGCTGGAAGGACGTGACATTCACGGTGGGCTTTCTTCCTCCTCGGTCTTGGTCTCCTTGGTTTCATTATCATACATTCTCTCAGCACAGCCTGTGTTCCCTGGTTCCCAGGTCCTCAGTTCTTATTCTCTTTGTTTCCTTGAGCGCTGGTTGCCCCTGACCCGCGGGGTTGCACGCGCCATTGCTGGGTGCTGCGGTTCGCGGTTACGGACCGGGATCGCTGGTCCTCTGCCTGCCCTCATCCACATGGTGATTTAATCTACAGTCCCAGACCTGTGCTGAATAACTACTTGCTATTCCTAGAACCTAAAGCACAACTAAGTGAAATTAAGACAGCAGCAATGGCCTAGGCAACTTCTATCGTAACTGAAGAAGCTAAAATCAGCCGAAGCCAAGAGGAGCCCAGAGAAATCCTGAGGCTCTTCACGGTCAGAGCGATACAAGACCCACGGTTTATCGCTGGTCACAGCAGAAATGTGTCCTGGGCTACAGCAGGTTCTCTGACTTTGGGTTTTTCAATGCTGCAAGACCTAAAAGAAGTGCAGTAGGCGGCCGGCACGGGCGTGCCGGAGCGGCAGTGGGACGGGAGCGTGGTGTGGGAAGCGCTTTGGGAGCGACGATGTCTGCCAGCTGCAGCCCAGGGCTGTCACCCATCGCTGGAGCCGCCCGCTCCCATCGCAGCCAGTTGCTGTCCCGCTTTTGGTGGGACCTGCAGGGCTTGCTGGTGGCTTAGACCCACGTCGCTGGCGGCACTTGAAGGTTTGTCACGTTCCGCAGGGTTGCGCCGAGGCCGCAGCTGCCCTCCACCCTCTTGCGGCGGGATTTCCTTCTGCAGAGGCCACCGCCGAAGCCAGCTGCCGAGGTCGCCAAGGCGAAGGGAGGTCCCCAGCCAGGTAGGATCTCCACCGGCCCGGTCTGCGCAGGAAAAGCAGCCGCATTACCCAGCCAAAGAGCTGTTTGTGCCCTAAAACGCCACCACCTGCGGCAGGTCACGCCTTTGGCAAACGACGCGGTCGCCCTCCCACTTAGGTGCGTGCTGGAGCCCTTCCTGGGATTTATCCATCGCTGGCAGCCAAGCCTTTGCAGAAGCAGCAGAACCCGTTTCTTCAGGGCAGATGGGAGCACGCACGGGCTGTGCCATCCCTCCCGGCAGCCGAGGCGCCCGAGGCCTCGGGCAGTGCCAGTTCCTGGAATAGACGTTTCCCATAACGCTCTGCCCAGCCTGAGAAAACAGGGTTTGGGGACGGAGCCAGAAAACATCCCAACAGAAGCAGCGTGTTCCGTTTCTGCTGGATCAAACAAACAATTTCAAGGTCTTAATTTTAATTTAGTTTATTTCCTTGAAATAGGTTTTCTCTTCTATTACAGTATAAACAGAGGCTGAAGTTACAGGCTGGGGGTTTCACCTACTGTTTTTAAAATGCATCATATGGAAACCTGGGGGTTTTCATCCTTTAGGAATGAAATCCTCCCTGGAACTGTTGGAATTTCCCACAGCAGAGAGAAGCCAGTTTTCCACCAGCCCTAAGAAACTTTGGGAAAAAAAGAGCTTTCAAGGCGCACAGTCTGGATCTTATCGTCATCTTTCAGTCGAGGGACTTGGCAGGGGAAAAATATGTTATGTATTCTGCTGGGATCCGAGATGAAAGAGAAAGTAAAGGTGCAGGATATGACTGCTCTGTTGTATCCGCCTCAGGCCTGGCTCCGTGCTGGTGCCGGAAAGCCCCCCCAGACTGGTTGCCTGCAGCTCTGGGGGCCTCGGGCTCCTGCTCTCAGCATCAGCGAGACCCCCATCGGTGGCCGAGACCCTGCTGTACGCTGAAATTCAGGGCTGTAGTCACAAGCAGACGCCACAAACAGCGTGCCCGGGGGCCGAGGAGCTGCCTGGGGAGACCGCCGGGTCCCTGCGCGCCCCTTGCTTTGGGGATGCTCCCCAGAGGCAGCCTGCCCTGAGCTCACCCATCTAGCTGAGGGACTTGTAACCCTGCTTAGCAAATTCCGCCTCTTTTGGCCTAAGGACCGACGCTGCTGCTCTAAGGTGGCTGCCAAAGAGGAAGGGAAGAGCTGCTTTCGCATTTTGGGTAAATAACGAGGTTATGCTGCTGGCTGGAGGCCAGGCGCAGCGGGGGGCTGCGGGTCGGAGGTGGGAGAGCTGTACGAGCCTGGGGACAGCCCACCACAGGCTGGCTGGCCACGAGGCGCATCGGTGGGAGACGAGGATGGGGCAGCTAACTCCTGAGAGTCTGGATAATTTGCCGAGGAGGTTGGAGCTGCCCTGTGTGGGCTTAGGAAAGCTGATGTAACTATAGCCGGGAAATTCCAGGAGCCATCTAGCTCCGGAGCAGGCGGTATTCCCTCCCCTGTCCGGCTCCTCTCTCCGCCTCCTGTCGTCACCCTGATCTGTGGGCAGGGGAGATGAATAACAGCTCAAAACCCGGCTCAGGGCTTCATGATCCTGGAGTGAGCTGCAGCAGCCGTGTTGCTCCAGAGGATGCAATAAGCAGTTGGGAGCGGGGAATACTGCCCGTAATCCTTCCCTGCCGACCCTTCCTACTGCTGACCACGGGAACATGAAGACTGTTTCTCTCCATGTCCTGTTTGTGCTGAAGATCTTGTGCCTGGTGACCCTGGCTGGAGGTGAGCCACAGCTCCGCTTCCCACCCCTGGGCTCCCCAGGGGAGCAGCCAGGATGACACCAGGGGCTGGTGAAGTGGTGGGGAGAGGGGCTAGGCGGTGCTGGATCAGGCTACGAGCACCAAGGGACCTTCGTGGGCTGCAGGAGATCTCATAGCAGGATCGTGCTGGGCTTGGGAAGCGGCGGGGGGAGCCCACAACGAAGTCTGAGCAGCCCCGTGGCAGCTTTTGTCACGCCTGTGGTGGGTAGGGAGCGTGTCAGGGAGACTTTCCGATGAGCTGTATGAGAAAAGCAGCCTCATGCACTTCTTACCCCCCTTGTCCTGTCGCCTAGGGACATGCCCTGGCGGCAGACCGCAGTCTGTCCAAGGATGGATGTCTGTCCCCAAAGGCTGCGAGGTGGGAGGTGCTGTCACCCACAGCTCCGGTGCCTGTGCAGCGTGCGTGTGTGTGCGCAGGTGGGAAACGCTCGCCTATTCGCTGGGCAAAGATCTTTGCCGGCTCCGGGGCGGCGCTGAGCGGGGCCGGAGGATGGGGAGGAGGTGGGCGCACCTCTGCCGGGGCTGTGGCACAGGTCGGTGACTGCTGCCCAAGGCAGTAATTAAGTGGGGTGGGTTGTCAGGCCGGCAGCCAACTTCTCAGCGGCGCAGGGAGGGCTGGACTTTGCCCGGGATAAGCGTGCAATCTATTCCCACCGTGGAAAGGGAGCAGGGCAAAGAGCCTTAAAGGTCTGTGGCTGCTGCGGCTGCATGGGAGGCGTGAGGGCAGCGAGAAGGGCAGCTGGGGATGGAGCTTCTTCCTCTCCTCACACCTCCGGGCAGGTTCCTCAGGGCTGGCCTGAGTACAGCAGGGACAGGGATGCCGGGCTGCTTGCCCTGTGAACCTGCCGCCTGCTTCGGCACTCCTGCCGAGCATCCGTCTCCTCCACCGTGATGAACCAGGCTGGCTCTGCAGGAAGGCTGGTGGTGCTCCCTGGCCAGGGTCTCCTGAGGAGAGAGATGGGTGCTGCTCCCAGGAGCAGTGGGTGCCTCCAAGGAGTGGTGGTCCCAGGCGGATAAACTCCCAGATCCCAGGCGTCCCTGAGGTCCCTTTGGCAAAGATTCGGATGCAGCTCAGAGAAGCTGCCCCAGAGGAGGGGAAGCACCAGGGCTGGCTCTGTGCTCCTTGCGACATTGCTCTCTCCTTGGAAGGTGCTTTCCAAGCTTCTCAACTCTGGGAAAAACCACTCCAGGAGGCCAGCTCATTGCAAACCACGTATTTGTGATGCCAATAATTGGAAGAATCAGTTGACGGTGACCAGCGAGCCTTTGGGAGCAGTCCCTGCCCGCTCCCTGCCACCCACCTCCCCGGCTGTCCGCAGGGACGGATCTGGCCCTCTTGTTGCCGTGCCTGGCTTGCTGAGCAGTGCTCCTGAGGCGGGGGGGGGCACCAGCAGTATGTCCTGTGGCTAATGAGAGTTAATTGGGGAGTTGGTCATTCCTGAGTGGGTATTCTTGTCCCTAAAGTGCCACAGAAGACGTTACCGTGTGAACGAAGAGTTTTGCTTTAACGTTACAGAGCCCCAGAGACTGAACCGGGCTGCTGTGGAGAGGCTGCAGGAGCGTTTGCTTGGGATTTCTTTCCAAGCACGGCTTTGCCCGGTGAGCAGATCGAAAGAGCTGAGGCTGCTCCTGGCGCGATGCTCGCTCTTGCACCGCGTGGCTGGATCATTCCCAACTGAACTGCATCAGACTAATCCGGGAATCTGAGACAGCGTTTCGTAGAGACTCCAGCTCCTTTCTTCACAGGGGGCCTTGGCCAAATCAGGGCTTGGTTGCGTTGGGTTTTTTTAATGTCTTGGCCCCAGGACACCAGAAAGAAATTGCCGGGCTGCGTAGTGCAACCTCCCCTCGCTTGGCAAGCGCCTGTTGTTGGAGGCTAGGGGTCAGCGCAGGAATGAAGGGTCCCCAGTGGTGTGACTGGCTTTGCCCCTTGAAGGGGTCAAGTGGGAGTTTATATTTGCACTTAGCAAAATGAAAACTGTATTTTTCTGGTGGAGATGGAAAGGAGATGTTTGGTGAGAAACTGCACTGCGAAGCTGGGCTGCTGAGATGTCTATGGGAGCAGGGTATCATTCACCAAAAGGTTCCTTCTCTGCACCCTTTCTCTGACCCAAGTGGTGTTCAGAGACCACGTACCAGCAAACAGAGGCTTCCTTGGGGAGGAACTCCCACAGGAAGGAGAGATATGGCTGAGCCAGATAAGGAGAGGACAAGCATCCCACCCTCTGATCTGCACTGCCTGCACCCAGAGCCCGTTGGAGATGGCTGCAGCAGGTCTTTTGGGGATGAAGAAATGCGTCTTCTGGGCACCGTGCTGAGAGTGGTCCTCCTGTGACCCAAAGGGGAGAGAACCTGCAGGTCCGGGTGCATGAGGGACCTCCAGCCGCTGCTTGCGCATCCTGTTACGGCAAGCTGCAACGCTGTCCCAAGAGCCCCGTAGCACTCCCAGTGCTTTTTTCTTCTTCTTTTTCCCACTTCACTGGGCAATTTATTGCCTGTTTGGCTGGTGCAATCAATTGTGGCCCTGACAGGATTTATTTTCACCTCATTTTAGCAGGGATTGGAAACTTTCATGGCAAGCTTTGGCCTCCTCCCCAGAGAGAGGGGAAAAGAAGCAGTGCCAGTTTTTATAGTACCTAAAAAGAAGCTAACATTTAATACATCAAACCTTTCATTTCAGGACAACCCAAATCACCTCTGAAGTGTTCGATCGAGTGCAGACATTTTGCGTCTGAGAGAGTGGCGAAGCAGATAAGGAGCTACCGCAGGACCGAACCCCGCTGCACCAAACAAGCCATCATGTAAGCAGTGCCCACCGCCCGCCTCCCTCGCCGAACGCCCTCCCACACCGGCGCGGCGTTAGCCCGCCAGCAAAGTCTGGAAACAGGGCGAACACTGGCATTTATGAAGGGTGGATGGGTTTTTTTCCCCTGTTTCAAGACCAGCAGCCTCCGAGTGAGGTCAGGGGCTCGCGCACGGAGCGGGACGGGGTGAGCGGATGGGCAGAGGGACAGACGGACGTACTCGTTGGCAGAACGGAGCAGTGGAAGCACGCAGGGCGAGAGCTTGCGTGTTTCTGTGAAAGCAGGTGTTTTCTCTGGGGACAGATTCAGGTTTGTGAGCTTGTCTAGGAATGAGAAAAGCTATATTTTTTTTTTCCCCCAGGGTAATTGTTGTTTTCAACTTACCCTGAAGATGAGGCACCATCGAGACCACTTTATTGCAGCCCAGGAGGTGCTGAAATAACTAACCTGTCCAAGCCAGTGGTGTTTGCTATGGGCTTGGGAGAGTCAGTGCTGTCTGCACGCCCCCCCGTCAGGCTGACCGTCTAAGCCAGGGTCTTCTTTATCCAGTAAGCAATCCCTTTTTATTTTCAGATTTACTACCGTGAGGTCCTTGGAGATTTGTGGAAATCCAGAGGCAGAGTGGGTGAAGAAGGTTGTAGAGAAACTGGATCAGAAAAAGGCCGCAGCCTCCGTACTTCCACCAGAAGAGCCCGGCGTTTTTCAGAAACATGTTGGTCTTACAACAGCAGCTCCATCTCAAGCCGCTGCTCCAACGAGTTTCTTCCAAGGGACTGGCACAACAGTTGTGGAGAGAAGTCATGTTCCTGCTGCCAGGACATCCCCACCAGCCACACAGCACACCACCCAGCTCCACGCAAGACCGTCCCCCGTGATGTGGGAAGTTTCTGCCCACTCTGAGGTTGCTCCAGAAGCAAGCAGGGATTCCTTAAAATCTCCTGCACCTTCAACAACTTCTGAAGCAGGCACTGTCTCCAGCCAGCCCACCCCATATCCCACAGCTCTTGTGCATGGCTTTGACAGTGCTGTAGGATCTACAGAAGAACCTGTAGGACATACTGCAAATGCTACAGCTGATGTTCGAGTCATGACTTCTCCTAGTTCAGATTCTGACCCCATGGCCATTACTAAAGGATCAGACCATCCTGTACTTTCTACAAACGAATCCCTGGACCCTACAAGTGCAAGAGCCAACGCACCAGATGCTGCTTCTAGCAGTTTCAGTTCAGATCGCCCCTCCATCCTGGACAACATGGAGATCACCACAGTCCCAGCCTCACCAATTCCACCACAGAGCACTTCATTTTCTAGTCTAAACTCCACAACTGCTACAGACAAAGGTCCTTCTGTCCATACCAACAAGGTTGACGGCTCCTTTGCAGATGCTTTTGGTACTAGCACATTTGATTCTTCACTGCCTGTAGGAAAGCAAGAGCCTCCAGATACCTTAGTTTTTACTAGTCAACCGTTCCCAGGCCAAGCCAGAGTGCAGGTGACTAAAGAAGCACCAATCGATCAACCTCTTGCCACCTTCCTGTCAAGCTCTCAAATGCTCTTTGTCATCCCAGTTGCTGTGGTAGGTGGTCTGTTGGTTACCAGTATTGCTGTTGCATGGCTATATAAATATAAAGTCAAACCAGAAGAAATTTCAAGAGAAATGGTACAGGGCTTGCTCTACCAGAAGCACAGATGCCAAAACGATGTCTACCTGATGCAAGTAATCTGAATGCTTTATGGCCTGGACATTTTTGGCCTAAACAACACGTGTGTTGCTGCAGGAAAGCTGAGTTTATGCTAAACGGGTGACCAGCAGAAAGCAAGGCAGGGAGTAAAACTACCAGAGAAAACTGGTGGTTTGGTTTTGTGGGACTTTTTTTGGGGGGGTGGGGTGTTTTTTTTTTTTTTTTTTTTTTATCCCCAGAGCTGAATGTTCAAAAACATACCTAACATCTCAGGCACCACTGACCGATGATGGTATTCTGGAAACAAATGAGAGGCTTTTTTTCCTTCTGGCACTGCTACGTATGGAGGCTGTTGTAGAGCTGCTTGGTGGCTCTTTGCCAGGTGGTGGGCAGAAGTGTGTTTCCAAATCGCTGTTGGGAATTTTTCTGCGTTTCACCATAGCCCAGCTGAGAAGCCACCCACTCAGCCACGCTCCGGGACTCAAGCTCAAACATGTCGAGCAACCTTAACACCAAACCCATGCAATTTGCACTTAAATTCTCTGCTGCTTCTTCCTTCGCACTTCAGGTTGCTGCTCTGTCAGACCAAGACCGATGCTGGTGGCCAGCTGGGTGCTGGCCTTGGGCTGATCAGATACCCCATTTACTCTGGCTGGGGGCACAAGGGGTAGTCTAGCTCTTCAGACAGAGGTGACAAAAACTGCGCCTGGTTAGGGGACCGAAGGTCAGTGCTACAGATCTCACGTTCTGAGGAACCAGCAATTGATTTCCTCCTTGAAACCAGGCTGCCTTCCTCCGCACCAGCTATGGGCATTTCTTCTCGCAGATTTAGTCTGAGACCTGGTTCTTGGCAAATCGACGGCAATAAAACCCTTCTGCCCGCTGCTGCGCCCGGTGTCCAGCTGCCTCCAGCACCGGCGCGGGATAACGTGGATGAGCCTTTGCAAATGGGAGGAAACAAGAAGTCACCCAGCAATTTTGCTGTTCCTGCGATAACGTTGGAAGGGTTTCGCTGTTCTCTGCAAGCACAAAACCCAGGAACTCTTCTCCTGGAAGAGCTAAGTGCAATTCTGGATTTAGTCATGTAGGAATTACCCCACCACAGCAGATGTACCATCCTTCTTTTCCCATATTCTCTCTAGAAATCCACAAAAAAACATCAAGTTCCTGTTAATGGTCCTACATTTCAGCTGCATTTTAGTTTTTTTGATAGCACTGATCACCAGGCTATTAAAGCACTGTAACAGTACTAGACTTTTTTCTTAATTGGTTTTGATTTTTAAACACCTAGATATTGCTGTATATGAAGCCTTATCTTTCACCTGTGGTCAGTTCCTGAAAGCCCTTGTTAAACATTGACTCCAGCATGAATTTTTCTGGAGCACACAAAGGTCTTCATGATATGATTCTACGCCACTTGGTAGGTAGAGATACGTATCGAGGATCAGATCCTCCTTCAGCTGACCTCAGTGGATCAGATCCCCAAGTATAAATATGCATGTAGAAAAAAAGAAAGTAAAGCCACCTAATAAGCAAAGCAAAAATGACAGGCCAGCTGTGAAGCAGAGCGAGAGGACGGCAGCTTGTTAGATCCACCAGATTGCACCTTCAGCATCCAGCCAGCCCTGCACAGGGGTTGACTTGAGAGAGGGGAGCCAGGGATTTGTCTCAGGCTTCGCAAGCACAGAATGCAATCAGATTAATTGTAATTAGGAATTTGGGGTGAAACCCCTCCCTGTGCAGCAGCACTCCTGTGGAGCTCAGCTGTCTAACACTGGCTGGGTTTGGTTTAAGCTGAAGGGGAGATTTAGATTGGATGTTTGGAAGAAATCCTTCCCTGGGAGGGTGCTGAGGCCCTGGCCCAGGGTGCCCCGAGAAGCTGTGGCTGCCCCTGGCTCTCTGGCAGTGCCCAAGGCCAGGTTGGATGGGGCTTTGGGCAGCCTGGGCTGGTGGGGGGTGTCCCTGCCCATGGCAGGGGGTGGGAACTAGATGGGCTTTGAGGTCCCTTCCCACCCAAACCAGTGTGGGATTTACCTAGAGCTGTCAGTGCCGCCTCCCCATCCACCCCACTTGGGTACAACTGGGGTTTGTGGTCTCACAGTTCATAGTGCACTGTACTACGGCATTATTTTGACATGAAACGCTATAAATGTTATTTCTGTAGTGGAATTATGCAGCCATTTGAATGTATGCAATGGCCTATCCTTGCTACCAGAGCTGGGTTGCTCTCCAGACACTACAGCAAATGGAGTGGACACTTGTCTGGCTAGGGGTGAAGTCCTTGGCTTGGAGCGATGCCGGCGAGACGAGTGTGCACCAGGCAGCTCTGATGACTTCACGTCCCACCACGGGATTTGTAAGGACACCGATTTCACCTCCACGGCTGGCTCCCACCATCTTCCAGCCGCTGTGGTCACGCTGGCAGGAGGACCTGCTCCTCCATCCTGGATCTGTCCTCGCGCTCGCCTTGCTCCCCACCCCTGCTCCCAGGGCTGTCAGCAGGCTGGGTGCTGGCACCCGCCGTGGGGGTGGTTAGCACCCCGGGCAGGGGGGGAGCGCTGTTCCTCCTCGCTGTGCGCTGGGCAGCCCGGGAGGGCACCGGGTGAATGCCGGTGCAGAAGGACAGAGCCTGCGGGTGTCACCGGTCCCTGGGGAGTAAAATGTCATTTGCTGCAGAGCGCAGTGGCTGTTCCAGCTCTGACTCATCTGCGCATCGAGTATATGTGAGCGTGTGCGCAAGATATCTGTTCTGTACCTCTTTTTTAGAAGTAATAAAGTCCTTGTCTTAAGACCTCTTGTCCTCAGGGGGTTCAGCCCAGGGCTGGGTGTCCAAGCCTGGTCCCTGCGGAGGCTGAGGAGACGAACGTGTGCGACTGAGCACCGCAGGGGGGGTCTCAGCGGCGCTGAGGATGGCAGCGCCGGCGCTGCCCGTGCGGCCAGGCTATTGCTCCACTTCTTCCCTGTTCACGGGCTTAGGTCCTGCCAAAAATTTGCAGGGAATATATTTTCTCAGAGCGCGTCACGTTTCCCGTCCTGCTAAGGCGGCGCTGAAAAGAACAGCCGGGTTTTTGTTTTGTTTAAAGCAAAGCCACAACCAAACAGGAACCCACAGAAAACAAAAGGGTCTGTAAGGGGGCAGGAGGCCAAGGGCTGAGCGAGGACCTCTCCCACCGCAGCCAGCCTTTGGGCTGCTGGCCGGCTCCCCTCGTGCTGGGGAGGAGCGGTGGGAAAGGCAAGGCAACGTCAGAGTCGGTGCCCAGCGGCTCGCCCGGAGCTGGGAGCTGGGAGGAGTAAGAGCATCTCCTCTGCGTCCCAGGAGCCCTCATGCTCCAGCGCCGCCGGCGTGCTGGGAAGATGGTGAGGTCCGTGAAAACGTCCCCCAGGTGAATGACCAGGCCATTTTGGGGATAAGAAGTTCTGTCGGAAGCAAAGCACTCTTTTTCTTCTTTTCTTTTCTCCCCGCGGCTCTGAGGAGAGGGCGGGCGAGGGAGGGGAAGGCTGGGCTGTGTAAACAAGTCAGCCCCGACAGTGATGAATCACTTCCGACGTGCAGAGCGAGCGCAGGCGCTGGCACAGGGCCGTTCGGGGGCTGCGGCCCTGGAGCACCAGGGGAGCTTTTGGACGTCCAGTCCCTCGGCCGGCTGCTCACACACGCTCGATGGCTTTGCTGCTGCTCCCTGGCTTCTCCATGTCCGACGGTGCAGGGAAAGACCTTGTGCGAAGGATGTTCAACTGTGCTCCTCCTGGAGGTCCATGGGCTGCCTCAGGTGTAGAATTTGGCCCAGAAGAAAACTGATGCCAAGGCTGCCATGCTCAGGTGGGACAAGTCTTGCTTTCTGCACCTTGTGTGCAAGACACACGCTTCTGCCTCGAGGTTCCACCCCCAGCCCACAGGAGACAGGGAGGGTCATGGTGTGACCCTTGCTGACCCACATCTTTGGTTTCCAACTCCACATCAGCGCAAAACCTCTCCAACTCTTCGTTAGCCAGCTGTTTTGATTGACCTTATGAGAAGAAGGAGTCATTGGGACTCCACGCAGGGACTCTGTGCCTCCACATCCCCACAGGATCCATCAGACAGCACAGGGACGGGCCTTGAGGGCACTAATTGGCCTTAATCACCCTGATCAGCCTCACATGTGGATGGACTAGAGGCAATGTAGGCCCACT
>VWZZ01002257.1:6373-20423 GCA_013399095.1 Psophia crepitans
CGCTGGGAGCTCCGCGTCGGGCTCTGGCTCAGCGACCACAACTCGTAGCAGGAAAACGCAGGTCAGAGCCTCAGGCACCTTTAACCCTACCCCGCCCGTCTGGTCTAGTCTCCTGGGATAAGTTGAGAAGTCATTTATAACCACTTTTTTTTTGGTCAGTATTTTTAGCACGCGAGGAATTTAAATACAGGAGAGCGTTCCGCGTGCTTGAGGAGAGCATTTCCTGGCGGCAAAGTTCAACGCAAGGACGAGCACCAGAAAGAGTCCGCGCCGAACCACGACATCTGCTAAAAGGCTTCAGGACGCAGCGCTTTACACCCACCCCCCCGCCACTAAACGCTCTTGCCTTCGAGGCCACGTACGGTTTTCAGACGCAGACAGCTTTTGACACAGATCTGCAAGTCTGCCAAGTATCGACTTTAATCCTCTGACGCGATAGCGGCAGTTCAGTTACTTGTCAAACGTTACTCACTCCAGGCAAGCAGAACTCTCTGTGCGGGTTCTTAGGAGTGTTTCTTTACCAAAAGCGATCATATTTGTGTAAGCAAGAACAATTTCTTGGTAATAAATTCCACCAGCGGGCGTAGCTGACGTTAGGCCTTTCGGAATATCATCTTAAAGCACTTATCCAAACCAATAAAGACATTAATTTAATAATAATATAAAAAAAGACCTGATTCCCCTCATAGGGAACGTCACGCACGGTACTAAAATGTTGGCTTAAAGCGGGGGAAGCACTGCTGCACAGGATGATCCCTGGCGTGTGCTTGTACCTTCGGAAAGATCCCTCTCTCCCGTGTTATATTCAAATGTAATTTGCAGATTTCAAACAGGAATGTTTGTTCCTAAGGGACACACACTGCTGCACCCCGAGCTCCCACCGTGCTCCTTCCAGCACAGCTCACGTCAGCACCCACCTCACGGCGCGTTATCTGTCCGGTTCCTCCTACCACCTGCATCTAAAATGACTTCACGATGGCCAGGACAAGAGTCTTGTGTGGACATGGAGCAGAGACCTCCAAGCCTTATCCTAAAGCTTAAACCTCAGCACCGGGGTCTGTCCCTATGTTTAACTTACCTACTCTGCAGCTCGGCAAAGACCTGCTTCATCTTCTTAATGGAAGCATCCATTTCCTCCTTCACCACAACCCGGTACCGAGCCAGCGAAACGGTGCAGCGCTGGAGATCCTTCACTGATTTTTCAATATTAGAACCTACCAAGAGACAGAGCGAACTCAAACAGCCGTGTCAATCACACTGCCAAACCCTCCCAGCAGGGATAAATCTAAAGATGGCTTTCCCTCTTGTTTTAAAACGATACGCTGCTTGGGTTTCAATTTTTCTTTCCCTTCCCCGTTACAAAGGTTCAGCAGGGACAGTCTGAGAGATTTTTCTTATCGGGGAAAGTTTTCCCAAGGCTTGTAGAATTTCCTTCTGCGGGCAGGGACGTCCCTCCACATTTTCAAATACGTGAGAGAAATCAAACGCATCTCTCGAGCTGCTTTTGTGCTAGGGACCGCAGACGAGGGAAAACGAGTCTACTCCAAAGACCAACACACCGTATGGCTAAACGATACGACGTGACCGCTCGCCTGGGGAAGGGAGTTAGCTCTGAAACTAAAGTTGAGGCTGTTTCCTCAAATCAGGAGACAAAAGGGTTGGTTGTCGCTGCCAAGGTTAGTCCCTGCGTCTCAGCCTGCCCGCAGGGTCCGTCAGCTTGCTGGGGTGCAGCTGCCCCCCTGCCAAGCGACGTTAGCAACTGCTCCTCTACGCAGTGAGGAGGTGAACTACCACCACCTCGTCTGCCTAAGCTGAGTACAACCACCACCAGCCCAGTCGGGGGCTCTGAGGTCTCTCCTGTCCCCACTCGTTATTGTAAGAACTCATCTGTGGAGAAGGCACAGACACACACAAAAAAAATCCAGTAGGAGGCGGCTGTCACTTCTTGTAACAGGGGCTGGTCCGAACTCGCGGCCTTTCGACAAATTCTCACAAGAAAAAACAAAGAGATGAGAAACAACCTAAAGGCTCTGCGAGGGAGCCCAGAGAACGGGCTAAACGTATGCAGCGAGACCGGCTGCTTCCTCCCCTGCCCCTCTCGCCCATGTGGGTCTGCTGCTCCAGGCACTACGTCTAAACTGCTGTCAAGATTCCTGCTGCACGTTGGGAGGAGGAGGAGGAGCAGAGTGCAAGTTACTGGCCAGATAACAAGCAGCGCGTTAGCTCGCATTAAAATCAAAGTCCACTATGCCTCAGCACCGTGCCTGTCAGTGACACAGCAGAAGAGGAGGCGAGAACTTGGCCGGCAGCAAGCTGCTCTGACACGGAGAGCGCGCAGACCCTCCGGGCCTTACCTAACTTCTTGTTTGCGGGTGAAACTGGAACGTCTTCCAGCCGCGTTACGGACAGGGACGCAGGAGTCGCATTGGTCGCTGTTGATCTGGGCAGAGACCTGCTAGCGCTCCTCTGCTCAGGCCGCTGTCTAAGAGACGAAGGGTTCTGGGAAGGATGCAGGATGAGCGATTTTGTGTCAAAGTCTGCTATTCCATTCTCTAGTTCAGGCACTGCTGTAGAAAAGCACACTCGTTTAAAGGGGAAGGCGAAGAGGACAGCGGAACGCTGACCGCCTCTTTACCACAACAAAAATAACTCAATCAGAAAATCAAGGTGAGCTGCTCTTTGCTGAAGAGCCATCCAAACGAATCAGTATTCAAAGCTGACCCGAACCAAAGCAGGAACACAAAAAGAGCAGGAGGCAGCTCCTCTGCTTTGTAAACCCTCGCTGCCCGTCGCCTGCGCTACTTTACAGAGACTAACCTGTTCTCTCAGGCATGTCTGGTGCAGCAGGCTCGCAATCCTCCAGCTCTCTGGCATCAATTGAAAGCGCATCCAAACCTTCGCTGAGCGAGTCCACAGACTCCGTGTCGTGGGCACAGCCGTTGACATGGAAACCGTTAATTCCACCCTTCTCCGAGTTTGCCGACTGCTCCTCTTCAGTGGACACCAATTTACAGGGGTCCGGGAGGCCAGCGCTCGATTCAGTTTGCGGTTTCAGTTTGGTTTTCTTCTTCTTGTTCTAAGGATTAGGTATCCACACCACAAAGGGCGGCGGGGTGGGGCAAGAATAAAAAGAAATAAATGTTAAGCTTAATTCCTGAAGGGAAAATTAAGCTTGTGCTCACTGGCTGAAAGTAGCTGAATTAAATGCTTTTTCAGCCAGCCTGGCTGTTGATCCTATTAACAGTAGGAGGGATTTATTCGACAATGAGGACAGATACAGTGGCATTAATGAGGCACGAATACATTATCCTCGCCGACGGCGTGCCAACAAGAGCAACGCGCTGCTTATCAGCTGCGGGCTGCGTAAGCGATGGCAAACGCCCGAGAGGTTTGTGGCTGGAACCCACACGGCACCGGGCGGGTGGCTTCTGGGGGTGCTGGGTACAGCTTCCAGGGCGCCCTTCGCTAGACCTCGCTCCGACAAAACTTCCCTCGTTTCCCAGCGCAGGGTTATTCAGTCCCATTTTTCTCCTCTGCATTTCACGCCGGTGCTATTCACGTATTCAAAGGAGTCCTTTTGAATAATTATGATTTTACTCCTGTCCTGGTGGATTTAGATATTATAATATCAAGTACCGAAACTTTGCAAACCTTTATTTAACCCTTTCACACAGGTCTGAGCAAAGAACTAGGGAAAACACTCACGTGACAAAGAAATATATTTCCACAGAGCTCAGCATTAAACGCGACTGTTCAGCTCCAAAGGTTACCGATGAAAAATGGAACAGCATGACTACCTGAGCAGTGAATTACAGAGCTCCGCCGAAATAAATGGACCCGACAAAGATTTACTTCAGCGCGGGGCTGCGTGTGCGGATTAGGGGTCCTGCAGAGGGTCGGCAGAATAAAAGCGACCGCAAGGACAGAAAGTCTAGAGCCCTTTTTTCAGATGCCACCTTCGACACAATGTGCCTGACAACTAAATTAAATGCAAACGTGGTGAGGAGACGATGTTTACGACTCGCACTGAAGTTACGGTGTAAATCACAGCCCCGAACACCCCGATAACCGGGTGATGATCTCCGTGCGTGGCTTCTGCTAACATCAATACACACGCTGGCTCTTTGGTTCCTTTTCCCATCTAAACCACGAGGAATGCCTACTGTTCTCTGCAGTCTAAATCCTCAAAATTAAAAGACAAATGCCTTAGCAAGGTGTATTTAAAAAGCGTCACCTTTTTTTTGCCTGTCACAGTCCATTCTTTCAGTACTTCGCTGGCGTTGCCTGAAACGAAAACGCAGCGATGAGGTGAGGCATCCACTTCAATCCTTCCCCGGTCACGTGGCAGTGCCTCCGGAGCCGGAGCCGGCTCTAACGCTTCCTGCGGCTGAGTTTCAATTACCTACGTTGACGTAATTAAAGGACGGGTTTCGTTTTTGCTTTGGGAAGGCACCACTGAACGGGCCTACTGCCTCACAACGCAGCGCCAGCTCTTTTCAGGGCAAAAAAAAAAAAGAGATAAGGGAAAAAGAATACTCTTCTCTTTGGCTCCGTCACACTAAAGGTTTAGGTACCTGCAAGCCTGCTGCAGCACGCTCTGAACTCAGAGGGTGCGTTCAGGTCAGAGCTCTGCTGGCCTTCCCTCCCCAGGGACAGGGGCTGGGGCAGGACGCCCGCAGTCCGAGGAACCGCTGGCAGACCGTCCGGAGGCGGTTGTCAGCGATGGCCAGCGCGGAAATAAGGGTTACAACGCGACAGGCGCTGTCACCAGCGACAGCCTGTTTGCCCAAGGTCAGAAAACCCGCCTGACGCAGCGTGCCAGCCGGGCCCAGGACAGGATCCATGGGCCAGGTTTCAAAGCACGAGCAGCAACTGTCGAAGCTGAAGACACCCCCATTTCGTACACACGGACGGAGAGTTTCTGCAACCGAGTGTCTCACCTCCTTTATCTAAAGAGCTACCAAATGCTTACCTCTGCCTCGACCCCGAGCTGAGCAAACACCAACTAAAACCGGGGAAGAGAACATTCCCTCAGTTATATTTATGGACGGAGCCTGTGCTTGGATGTGCCGGGGAGCTACACGAGCCCTTTCTGCACCAAGGCTGTTGCTGCGTCTGAAGTAGGGCCACGAACGGGGTACGCACGCGTTAGAAAGCCAGCGACCCCGCCCTGAGGTACCTTCCATAAAGGCTTGCACCGTTTTGTCCACGCAGTTGTCGAAATGCTGCAGCACGAGGACGATCTCGTTGTTGCTCCTGTTGGGGACTATCGCTCGCACCGCGCTGATCTAGAGGGGAGAGATCAGGGTAAGGTGTAAAGCATTTGCTTTAGCCTAAAAACGGAGCCTAAAAACCGTAAACGACGACCTCCTTATGAAACTTTAACGTGCCAGGACGATTAGGCTGAATAAAATTTTGCTTGTGACAGAGCTGCAGTTAGCTCCCAGACAGAAACATACTTCATCTCAGAGAGGAGATGAAGATGCAGCGTTCAGGAGCTCTTCCACGGCACGTGGCGAGTTAAAGTCTCCGAAGACACATTTACCTTCTCCTTCATGTTTTCAAAGGTTCCTCCTTGGGCCATCACAGTATTGGACTGCACATCAAAAATAAAGCCAGACGGATCTGTGAAGACAAAGGAGAGGGAAGCTCTCTTCTGAACAACAGGCACCCAGAGACATTTAGAAAGACACGAAGCAAGAGGTCAGCTCCGAGCTGCTGCTTTGCCAAGGAGAAAATTGAAATCCTACAAACGTACGGTGTTCGCTGGCTAATTCTGTCCTACGGTTAGCGGAGGATTAGGAGCTGCTGAGAGCAGAACGGATGATATCCCAGCCTTGTTTAAGGACCAGATTCTGTTTAACTAGACTCAGGTAACCCCAGTTGAATCAACGTCCCCCCCACCGAACCCAAGAAGCCGATTCACTCCTCAGCTCTGCCTTGGTTTAAACCAACCCACCACGGATCAAAACCGCAGGCCAAAAAAAAACAAAAACCAAACCAAAACCCCAAAACCCAACAAAGCACAAGCCCCAAACGGGGCTGGTGCAGAAGGGCAGATTGCTGAAGGAGACCAGACCAGACCTGCTCCTCCATTTCCATATTAATCTTTTACTGAGCCCAGCAATAAAGAGTTAACAAAAGCCCTAGAGCCTTCGAGCAGCGTGGTTAACAATTTCCTCCACCTGGAGATACAAATGGCAAGCAGACTGATAAATGGGCTCGAAGATCCAGCAGCTTGTGTTCCCTGCCAGCCATGATCTCCGAGGTAATGCTTATACGTTCCAAAAGAGACCCATAACTGAGACAGCCGTCACCACCAGGTTCGCTCCCCGCCAGCGAGCAAAGGTCACATAAATCTGCAGGCCCCACCGTTTCACCGAGATCCTTACGAGCGCCTGCCACCACAAATTCGCGCTCGATTGTCCTGCCGGAGGTCTGAGCAGGCTAAATCTCAGGTTTGCTACAGAAAAGGGATATCGCTGTTCGTAGATGTGTTTTACTACGACAGAACGTGCCTCAGCCCGCTGTTTCAGCCACGTTTGGTCTCGAGGAGAACCCGTGTCCCCCAGGCAGCAGCCAACGGCAGGACCTCAGAGGTTTTTAAGGCTCCTAACTCGGCACCACCAAGCCCCTTCCGGGAGCTTGCGCACAAAGCAGGGGCAGATTTCCCAGCGGGACATTTGTCTGCGTGCACCTTGACGCCTCGAGCCCTGCACGGAGCCGGGGGGAAGCACGAGCCACCGGTTCTTCTGCAGAGCTTCTCGGGTGGGTTTCTACAGCTGCCGCTGCCCGGTGGCTTCGGGGACGGGGCCAGGGTGCTCTGCGGGGATGGGGACGCTCGCCCGGTCACTGCCCTTTCTGCTTTAGCTCAGCTGATATTCCAAGCTGCTGATTCATGTTCTTTCCCCTCAGCTCCTCTAAATAACTCGTACGCGATTTGGAGACACACCATTGACTTCCGCAGTTCCCAGACATTGATGTAGCATTTAAACCGAGATGCCTCCAAACACAGTGACAGAATTGTGAACATGATGGAAAGGTCAGCCTCTTATTAAGGCTACAGATGAACGGTTAAATTCTTCCTCGCGCCGTCCTTGCCCATTTCGGCCCCATGAGCAAGATTTTCTCAAGTTTCCCAAGCTCACCGAAGTTGGAGTTACCAACTTTCTAGTCCTTAATCTTGTAAAATGGCTTTCAGACTCCCACCACCGAGTGAGAATTAGCAATCTTTTTCCCAAGTCTTCATCGCAGAGCAGCCACCGAGGACCCAGGTGCCAGGAAAGATGAAGTTCAGCTCCCCCACGCAGCACATTTTCAGCTACTCAATCCCTTCCCTTTCCCACGTCTCCATTTGCGCTCGGTCCTACAAGGGACCGAGCTCCGAGCCGCTTCCCAGCTCCCAGTCGTTTCGCTGCGGCCCGAGTCCTCCTGGCGTTCGACTGTTTTATCATGCAAAAATTATGCGACGGAGACTCCACCGTATACATTTGATATTGCCCTTGAGCGCTCCCAAGCATCATTAAAAGGGCTGCTGGCTCTCAGGTCTCTTGTGACAGCGGGTATATTTGCAAGAAGGGACAGAATTTAAAACGCTCACGCCCGCGTGGACAGAAGCCTGGCAGCCACAAGTGACTTGGGAGATTTTTTTGAATTAACAACCTTGCAGGGAAGGAAAGCTCCTTCCCAAAGCCAGGGCTCAGCCTCTGCATGTCACGTCTGACATGACGGGTCGGTCAGACACACTCGGACTGATCTCCGTTGCATTAAAACATCCGCCATGCAGCGCTGCCCTGTTGATTTGATGTGATAAACCCCGGAGACGCCGCTGCCGGCCTTAATTGCTTCTCTGTTTGTAACTGCGTCCTCCAGAAAAAGGAGGTGGTAAGGAATCGTTCATCCCAAATCATTTATTTTTGTGTTTCAGCCCTATTTACCGGACTGTTCCACCCAGGATCTCTTCAGTAATCAGCACTAACGACGCCGGGAAGCATCCACCCTACCAAATAGCAGCCAGCTCCTCCCGTAACTCCGCTAATTAGTCCCTTCCCTACGAAACACGTAACAAGAATTAAAACTACCGACGTAACGAGTGCCTGCTCTGCCCCCTGGGACACGCAAAACCAAAACTTCACCCCCGACACCTCGAGGAAGTGGAAACAGGGGCCGCTGTTTCCCCCTCACGCTCCAAGCTGAGTCCCGGCTCGCTTCTGAGCCACGGGCAGGCAATGCTTCCCTAAGGAAACACCGGAAAAGAAATAAAAACACCAGCCTGACAGCTACACAGACCTCGTCCCAACCAGCATGGCAGGAAAGCACCCAGCGAGATTACACCTACGCCTTTGGCTTCTCCCAACCCACCCGGCGTTTCAGCCCCACCGCACCCACGTGCCGCATCACGGTAAGTCGGCGCAGCAAAATAGCGTAAGGAAAGAAAAAAATACCCAGCTCCAAACAGCAGGTTCACCCTCCTGCCCCGGCCAGGACACTCGCAGGCTTTGGGGAACTGGACAGTATATATATTTAAAGCGCTACGCAATCAGGATTCAGTTAAAGCCTGAAACATTTATAGACTCCGTGGCTTTTCAGGTCAACAGGAACCGCGCCGGCTCTCCCAGGGACAGCGCGGGAGATCTCGGTTAATGTGAAATAAAACGCTCTTAAAGAAATGGCACCTCGCTGCTGGCTCTGAGCATCTCCAATTTGCTCTAATTACAAGTATCTCCAGCAGTCCCTGCGTCCTGAGAACCGGGAGACGTCTGTGCCCAGGACTGCAGAGGTGACTGGACAGGAATTAATGCATCTTCTTGGAGTGAAGTAGCCAGAATATCATTATTCTATCAGTCCGTGCTTGTACTCATACCAAAATACCCACAAATACAGGGGGGAAATAACAAAACCCAGGATTTCCAAACAGCTACGCAAGAGATTACATCCGCGGGAGCTTTCCGTGGTTTCAGGGCTCCCAGGGCACGCGAAGCAAACGGATCACCCCGGGGCTGCGTTTCCCACCTCTCACGCCTCCTGCTTTTCCTCACAAACCCCATCAACCCGCACCGCTAGTTTTTCCCCTTGTAAGAACAGTTCTTGCTAACAGGCAGCAGAGGTACCGACGCTAAGCTCTCTCCTCTCGAATTAGAGAGGACGGACTAAACTGGGCTTAGAATCGATATTCCTGGGTTTGCTGCTGTCAAGACAACGTTTCACTGATATCAGAAAAAAACCTACACAGAAACACGGACTTTCTCCTTGCCCCAAAATCCACGAAGATATTCGAGCGGGTCACGAAGCCGCCCTCGCTCAGTTTCTCTCCCTGGGCGCATTCAAAATCAGGGCTTGGGAACCTCGACCAGCTGTTGTGGAAACTATTTTAATGCCCCCAAGGACAGCCCCGCGACAGTCCTGCAGCGCCCAGCCAGCCCGCGGAGGTGGCAGCTGCACTGCAGAGTCTTGTCTCGACAAGAAACGCCGCTTTCTCGCTTCTTTTCTTAAGCGGATTTTAAGGGGCCAAGCGTGCAACACGGCCTTCTCGGGCCAAACCTGATACAGGAAAGTGATCCGCTCACCAGGGCGTAATTATGGAAAAAAATGGTGGTTCAGACAAACTGAGGCTACACAGGCGAGAGATGGACTCACAATTTCAAGAATTCCCTGCGAGGTGAGGAAATTAAACCTTCCAGACATCCGATCTCCAGCAGACGCTGGATGGCAGCAGAGTTGGCCCCTGTATTAACGCTGGCTACCTTCCCAACGTCAGGCCGTATTCCTTGAAGGGCTCGGAAGAGCGGGGTAAAAAGAGAAATTAAATATGGAATAAAAATTAACTTCTTGCAAATCGACTAAACTATGCTGCTAAAACTGGGTATTTCTGCCAGATGCAAAAAGTGGGTATTTTTACCACAAAGGCAGGGACTGGTAGGGACACAGCTCTCCTGAGCACCCGTAGGGACACAGCTCTCCTGAGCACCCATCCCAACTCCCAGGGCTAGGGAAGCACTGGGAGCACTGGTCTAACTGCCCCCGCGGTGGCACCGACCTGGAGCACCGGCCGCAGCCGCGGTTCTAACCTGGGCTCTGCCTTCTGCTCTGGCCACGCCAGCGGCGAAGCGAGGCCGTCAGCTTTCAGCAGAGCTAAGGCAGCCAGAGCCATTCAGGTAACTCAAACCGGAGGACAATGTCTTCCTCCTCCCATCTAATTTCCATCCACACATTAAATAACAAGAAAAAAGGCTAAATCAGATTAAACCCATGCCTTCCCAGAGCACCGCGCGCAGAGCGACGCGGCTGAAGCTCCCAACGTCGCCAGCATCCTCGTACCGCTCCCGAGTCGGGGTCTGATTTATCAGCTCACACAACACGCGTTCAATATTCGCCGTCGTGCGTTTCCAACCTAACTCCCACCACGTGCCGCCCTGCGGAGTAACTCCGCAACCTCCCGGTTTCCTGATTCTACCAGAAATTATCCGGACACGGACTGAGCACATCACTCGGAACCGCCCCCGCCAGCGAAGCCTGCTTTCCACAGAGCGGGGTCTTCTGCAGGATCGAGACGCTGCTAAACGAAGTACGAGCTTAAAATGAAATTTCTCCCACACGTGGGGTTTCTGGAAAGGCTCTGGCCTGCAGGCTCCTGCCAAAACCCTCCCTTCCCAGTGACCGACACCAAATTCACGCAGGACGGGTTTTCCATCAAGTGAAACGGCTCCTTGACGTATCCAGATGAGCAGGAGCCCGAGTGCCGTTTTATTCAGGAACCTGGCACGCTTAAAACCCTGGCTGATGTCCGATGGAAACAAGATTTATGAGATTGCTTTGTATCCTGGGGTCACCAGTCATTCCTGAGCCTGGTGGCTGCGTTCACTCAAATCAATTAATCGAGTCGGAAGGGGGGATGAGAGGGAGCACACGTGCTTCGTGTTGGGGGAAATAAAAGAGAAGCACAAAGAATCCAAGATCACTTCACAGAGCCGCGAACCAACAGACCTACCAGACTCTGGATAAGTATTTATTTAGAGATCTGGTATCGCTGAGACTTCCTTCAGCCTTCCTTTGAATTTCTGAATTATCCCCTCGAGCATACACTAAAGCTGGAATGAGCCACCCAGTATAACCCGGACCTACACGTGGACGGACGCATTCGGATTCTGAACGGGGATGACTACGGCACTGGTCTAGAGATGAAGGGTTTTCTCCTCAGCACAGATTTTTTGAGTAAAGAGTTACTTACAACCAGTAACATTCAGGAGTGGAACTTGATTCCGTGCCCAACCTTTGCATACACATTTTCGACAAGACTTAAAAATACCTTTCTGAATCGCTCAGATGTTCGCTCTGTCCTGCGGCATTTCGAAGAAGAAGAAACAGGTGGGCTTCTCATTCGGTTTCAGAATTATTAAAGTTATTCAAAATAGGTCTGTCTTGTTCCCTGCCTCTCAACACTTCTCACCAGCCCTCAATGGGGTTTTGTTTTGCTTTCAGAAGAGAAAAAAAAAGAGAAACTGAAAAGACACTCCTTACCTGGCCAACGTACACTCCTTTACAGAGGACCGGAAAATATTTGTTGACTACATTAACATTCTAGAGCGGCAGAAAAGCGGTAACTGAAAATTCAGTCCCAGTCCAAACAGGACAGGGCACAGCCAGAGGAGTCTGCAGCTTTAACTCTCCCCTTCCCTTACGTCCACATTGCCACTGCAGCGCGGACCGGAGATGAGCCTGCTTAACAAAGCAGGGCGTGCGTTACACCCCCGGTGGCGGAGGGAATTAAAACCTGCTCTGCATTCCTGCTCGGTGTCAAATATTTATGTCCGAGCTCCCTTTACTTTTTGGTAGCAACCCAATACCTGCCAGCGCTTCCAGCGGCCTCTCTCTGCCGGACGCCACCGAGAGCGGCAGGCGTGCCGGCTTTCTCCTTCGGCTGGGGATTTGCCGAGCCCCTGAATTCCCTCAGAGTAGCAGCTTCCCGTGTTTCCCCCCCCCCCCAGCTGTCTCCTCCAGGTTTCTCGTGCCGTTCCCCTACCTCGACCCATTAATTCTCTTCTGCTGGTGTGGTTTTTAATGACTCGTACCGAGGCTTCCAAGAGCGCAGGCACAAACACGGCGTTTTAAAAATCACTCCAAAATTAGCCTATACCATAATTTCCATAACTGTTGCTAATTGCTTTGAATCATGGATGGATCTAGCTGTCAAAGGACGGCTGGGCTCCTCAGGTAGACTCCGTTTCTATGCCAAAGCTGCTAGGGAAAAAAAAAAAAAACCCTACAGAGAACAAAAGCTCTTCTCTCGAGGTAGAGGACATGAATTGTCAAACCCATTCGCCTTAAATTATTAATTAGTAGTCAGTTCAAATAAAAAGAGAAGCGTAACCCTCAATCCCCCTTCTCCCCCCACCACGCACACACTTTGGAATTAATGTTTCACACGCGACAAATAAGATCCCTCGCTGAAATAAAGCTGCTTGACCCAAGAAGAGCTTTGCCGCTCAACGCGCGATGGCGGAAAGAGGAAAACCAGCCTGCGCGTTCGGAGACAAAGCAAGGGAAAAAGCTTCTCCCCAACTTGCTCGTTCCCCTTCCGGACCTATCTCCGAGGAAAGAAAGAAAAGATTTCAATAGGTCTAGTTTGAATTACGTCCCCAAGAGGCGAGGACCCGAGCTGAGCAACCCCACCTCGATTCGATGGCTTCTCTCTTACCCGGAGTCCTGGCAGGCAGCTGCCACAGCCGGCACGAGGCCGGCGACGAGAGGCGCCTGCCCTGAAAGCCCGGCGGGGCGCTCGGGAGGTGGCCAAGGACTACGTTTTGGTGGAGTTAATTCCATCAGAGGCCCAGACACCACTCAGATTCCTCCTGGCCTTACCCAGCGAGGGGAAGTCGTGGGGGACCCCAGTAAAATCAAAATGTTTGGCTCCCTAACTCTTCAACTGTGAAACAAATTTCTTTTTCTTTTTCTTCCCCCCCCCACCCCGTTGTCTGACTGTGAAAGTGAAGCAACAGCAACACAGGGACTCGTGAAATCCTAACCGTCCTGCTGGACAACTGAAATGCTGCGAAAAATGTCACAAAACCCAACAGGTTATACGATGTCACCAAGACGGTGACAACAAGCTGTCAAGTGACATCAGCAGCCTTGAAAGGAGCACAGCAAAAGCAATTAACCCCTTTCCTAATTGATACCTTTGGAATCAATAGCGCTCTTTATTGGCATTTGATTATACCACGTCCACGTGCATCTTACCTTTCGTAGTTTGCTTTTTAGACATCTCGGCGTGTTTGCTCTGCCGTCCAGCTGCAGAGGAGGGGGGGNAAATAGAGTCCTCGCCCTTGAGCAGCGTAGCCGGCAGTTGCAATTCACACACGGCCTCGTCTGGGCGCGAGAAACGGCGGCTATCTGGTTTGGGATGGCAAGATCCCAGCTGCGAGGGCAGACGGGGTCTGGAGTTGTCAGAAATCTGCTGACAGGCCAGCAGAGCACTACGGCTCCTTCCTCTGAAAAGCAGCTTCTTGTCACGAAGGCGGATCGCAGCAGTCGGTATCGGGTCTTTATGGGTTCTGAGAAAGAAAGAAGAGGGGGGAAAAAAAAGAAAAGAAATAAGATGATTGCTACCGTACTAGCCAAGGCATACGCGAGCCTCCCAGCTTGTCAGAGCTGCCTCACTCGTGCTTTTTTAAGAGTAAAATTTGTATTTTGTTAGAAACAACTAGGAAAAAAACCCAACAACCCCACAAAATTAAATATAAAGCAACAAGATCCCTACGGACTTGGTACAGATTCAACAGGCTTAATTCAGAGCTACTGTACGACACTGAAGCACGCCAGGGGTAGAAGCAGGGAGGTTTAGAACCCGGGCAGCTCCGTGTGTTTTACATCCGTGTCTTTTCCTTGTGCTCCCGGCACTCCTGACTTAAGGAGCCAGCGAAAGCAGGGGCGGCAGGCGCCACATCAAGTACGGTGACAGGTTAAACAAAGAACAACAGGATACACAAGGTAAGGAAACAATAGAGACCTCTCTGCACGGCAAACCCGCCTCACCTCAAGGAAGGATCCGGCA
>VWZZ01002258.1:0-46434 GCA_013399095.1 Psophia crepitans
CTCTCAGCTGAAACGAGGACAAGTGGTAACAAATAATAACCGGAAGAAAAAAAGGGGACAAAGTGCCCTGGAAATGCCGATTACACACAGTGCTAGCTAAACCCAGCACAGGGTTTATAAAAGCCTTGCTACACAATAGGTGGTGCTGCAACTGAAATGAAGCTTTTGCAATACGCTTGGAGTTAGAGGTCAAGTAGTAATGCGCTTTTCTCCACTATCAGCATTTTTCCCAAGTGCAGTTAGTTAATTTACTGGGAGGTTCATTCAGGCTGCCCTCACCACCACGAGTTCAAATAGCCAATATGCCACAGGCGTTTTACTTTACATGCTTTTTGAGACTAACTTGTAAAACAGCCAAATGCAGGGCTGCTAATTTTAAATGTTATAATGATAATCATCACTCAAGGTCACAGCATGTCCCTGAGTGTATTGGGTTTGCATGGCAAGGTTTTGGTAGCGGAGAGGCTGCAGGGCTGGCTTCCACAAAAAGCTGCTAGAAGCTTCACCTATGTCTGACAGAGCCAATGCCAGCCAGTACGAAGCTGACCCACCACTGGCCAAGGCCGACCCCATCATCAATGGTGGTAGCTTCTCTGGGATAACAGAGTTAAGAAGGGGAAAAAAAAACCTGTGCAGCTGCAGTGGGAGAGAGAAGTGAGAATATGTGAAAGGAACAACCCCGCAGACATGAAAGTCAGTGAGGAAGGAGAAGGAGCAGGTGCTCCAGGCACCAGAGCAGAGGTGCAGTCTGTGGAGAAGACCAAGGTGAGGCAGGCTGTCCCTCTGCAGTCCATGGAGGTTAACAGTGATGCAGATATCCACCTGCAGCCAGTGGAGGACCCCGCATCAGAGCAGGTGGAGGCACTTGAAGGAGGCTGTGAGCCTGTGGGAAGCCTGTGCTGGAGCAGGCTCCTGGCAGGACCTGTGTCTCCGTGGAGAGAGGAGCCCACGCTGGAGGAGGGTTGCTGGCAGGACTTGCAATCCTGTGGGGGACCCACACTGGAGCAGTTCATGAAGAACTGCAGCCCATGGGAAGGTCTTTCCTTTGACATTCATCACACAATCTTCACAAACACCGATCAGATCAACATAAAAGAATTCCTCACACCAAAATCAAAATAACAGCATCACAACACCCTACAAAAGTGGACAATTTACACATTGGAGAAATTTGTTGAGGATGGTTTCCTGTGGGAGGCCCCCTATGGTGGAGCAGGGGAAGAGTGTGAGGAGTCCTCCCCCTGAGGAGGATGGAGAGACTATGTGTGATGAACTGACCACAACTCCCATTCCCCGTCCCCTGTGCTGCTGGGGAAGAGGAGGTAGAGAAATGAGAAGTGAAGTTGAGCCTGGGAAGAAGTGAGGGGTGGGGGGAGGTGTTTTAAGGTTTGGTTTTATTTCTCAATGCTTGACTCCATTTTGTTTGGTAATAAATTAGATTTTTTTTCTAAGTTGAATCTGTCTTGCCTGTGATGGTAATGGATGAGTGATCTCTCCCTGTCCTTATCTCAACCCATGAGCCTTTCATTATATTTTCTCTCCCTTGTCCAGCTGAGGACAGGAGTGACAGAGTCGATTTAATGGGCATCTGGCCTCCAGCCAGGGTCAACCCACTGCATTGAGCAAACTGATAGTGATATTCCCGCCGTTCTGGTAACTGCCCTGTGCCTTGACCACAGTGTGGACACTGATGCACTGACTTCTCTGGAAGCTGGAGTAAAAAAGATGTGGAAACTTCCACCAGAATTCAGATCAGTAGAATATGATTTTTTTTAAATATTAAATCTGAACTTTTTAATATCGAAACCCTTTCAAACTAGAATTACTCCATATAACTAGGGTTTTAACTAAACTGCTTGTATTAAGAAACTGTTTTCTCTAAACTCCCTACACAACCAGTGGAGTTCAATTCACTTTTGGTCTTTCGGTGGTGCCTATATTTCTCCATTGCCTATGAAAGATAACCAAAGGTTCCTCAGCTGGTGGTGGAGTGTCCACACTTTTGTGTCCACATTTACATGAGTGGAAGCTCTGCCTTCCCCTCCAGTTCTAGTTGAGTTTGCTTATATTTCAACAAATTAATTCCTATAAACATATGAGCAGTCAAAAGAACTTTATTAAAAACTTATAATGATCACAATAATTTCAGTATGTGGCATGAAGTACAGGCCATCAGAAGATGTCTATTAATAATCTAATGTAGCACAAAGGTAGCTTTGTTTTTAAAAAGCATGTGCCTTAAAATCTAATAGTCCTTTCTTCTTCTGAGTAATGCTTCTACAGTCACAAGATTTGCAGCAGCTAGACAAAAACTTGTCTACATTTGAGTGTTCTGTACTTGGGTCTTGAGAAATACTTCAAAACTCAGAGTAGTTTTATTTATTATTGATGAATACCAGGAAGCCTTTGATTCATTCTTTCTGATAAAAATCTTTTTCTTTGTAGATATTTATGGACATAATTAATAATTTTTTTACCACTGTGGGATGTCGATCTCTCAAACTGATAAGAAAATGACAGGGATTCAATATTCACCATTCACATGGATGAATATTCACCAAGTCTCAGATTTATCTAGTAAAAAGAATCGGTCTAGGCTTCCTCTAAAGACAAAAAGAAAAGGCAAGTGAAGGGGAAATTCTAAATGTAACTGCTCAGCAGTGGTAATTTGTGACCAAGAAATGATCTGGCGTGAAGGGCAAAAAGACCTGACTACAAGAAGGGGTTAAACTGGTTGGAAGCAGGAATGGCCAGAGACAGAACAGGCTTCTTGCAAGGGAGTGAATTTTCCCTTGGTGATGAGGTAAGAAACAGCCTCAACATCATCTTACACCCATCCTGGAACAGGAGCACTCAGGGGCCCAAGCTCAGGGTTCAACTTTGGGCAGCAGAGCTGGGCCAGAGGATGGACCCACAGCAACTGAGGTGCCCCATGCAACTGCTCTCAGGACTGGTGCTGGCGTGAGTATATAAGGAATATGCTTGCAACACAACTTTGCAGACTAAATGTAGAAACGTATATTGCAGTACAATTCTGCTCAATGCATTGTTCATTACATTTTTCTTTTATATTTAAGCACAAATGTGTGTTTAATTTGCCTGGAGGGGTACCATAAAAATTCCCCAACACAAGCTTCTCCAAAAAAAAGCTTTATTCAGAGGAGAATTTTCAGCTAGTTTTGGTTATAGCTGTTTTCTGGCTGGAGAAGAAGTCCAGTTTGTTAACCTGTGAGGCAAGAGTTAGCATTTTTGAATCCCCCACCCAAATTTGTGTGGTTCTGTTGAAGATCTTTGTTGAAGTTTAGCCTTCCTATATAAATAAATGGCAAAAATCACATTTTAGTTTTGTGCAGGTAAGTTGAAAATTACAGTAATTTTTTAACTAAAAGCAGTACTACCCTGAGAGTAAGATAAGAACTTGGGAGGCAGGTATCAAACCTGGATACTGGAAAGGCAAGAGGGTCTGTTGGTTGGCTACTGGATGGGCCAGGAGGTCCCAGGCAGCTCTTGGGGAGACCATGGAGCCTGGAGGTCAGCTGAGAGACTCATTTATGTGTGTACATCTGAGCATGAAGCAAGCGAGGCCAGGGCACCTGGGACCAGCTGCGGGGAAAGTCTGAGTATGTAAGGCTAGTTACTAGAGGCATCCATAATGTGGCATTGGATCGTGTAGTCATAGAATCATAAAATCATAGAATAGTTTGGGTTGGAAGGGAGCTCAAAGATCATCTAGTTCCAACCCCTCTGCCATGGGCAGGGACACTCATGTAACATGTCTTACGCAGTATCATGGTCATGCAACATCTGAGACATCTGTACCCCTCATTTAAAGCTATTTCAGGTACTAGAACTTTTTTTTCCATTCAATTTGTCAAGAAGTGTTTCTAACTATTGGAACAGTTCCACTTCATTCAGCTCCAGACTTTCCCCCCATGTTGCACAGCTCCTTTGCATATGCAATACAGAACAAGTAAATTCCCCCTAGTAGAGGACTATACTGATGTTTTTTAGGGAAAGCTGGTGCTTTCCCATACCTCCTCCATTCTCGTCTACCATACATCTCAAAAGTATTCTACCTACATCTCCAAACATGCACATTTGCTAGCATTCTCAGTCATAAAGGAAAAGTTCTGTGTGGGCGAAGGCTTCCCAGGGATTCCTAGAGAAACACATTTTCCAAAGAAATAACTAAAACAGCCATGGATCAACATGTACATTCTTATTTAAAGGAAAGTATAATATGGTATCGTGCTAGAAAGGTTATTCAGCTTTTGAAGTTTCAACTGCACAAGCCCATGAAAGGGGTACTAAAGGAGAAAACAATTATTTTGACTTTCCTGTAAAATGGTAGCAGCTATGCTTGGCAACTGGTTTTGGGGGACTGCATTATCATTGCAGTGTAGACACAGCACTGTTTACAGCTCCATTTCTCTTAATGTCTTATTATTTCTCCTAGCAGAAAGAAAAAAAAAAGTATTTAAAAATGTGAATAAAATTATTTTTCATTTGAATCAGTGATAGCTATAACATATACATCGTTATAGAATAGAAATTAAGGAGCAGTGTAAAGCACTTGACAGTATTGCCTTCATGGAGTTGAGAAGCAGCAGTCTGAGTAATTTGCTACTTTCTGCCTTGTCATCAGACCAAAAGAAACTCTTGCATCCTGCATGCTGCTAACTTTACATTGAAAATACATTTTTCATTTTATCTGACAAGGTCATCTCTCATGGATTGTCAAGGTCTGTCTGTCTCCTTTTCAGAGTAACAATCCGCTACCCTACTGTCAGCATTCTCTACTCCCACCAATGTCTAATTAAAATTACCCTGTCTGAATGCTTCCTTTCACCCCTAAAAATTTGAAATAAAATACTTCTAAATGAAAAGTGTTCACAGAGGAATATAATTAAATCCTTTAATAATAATAATTTACTTAAATCAGTGCAATTTATTATGAGGAGAAGACCTGAAGTTTACAATTTGAAGAGTGTTGGTAATTACTCTGTACAGGAAAACCATGGTGCCCACACAAAGCCTTCTCCAAGACGGAAGCATATGTAGAGCCTTGCCCTGATCAGTACTCGAATAGGATATGTGAGTGAACACTGACTGCACTTGCATCAGGGATTGATTCACTGAATTGGTTTCTACATCAGCTAAGCCCTAAAATTACATTTTGGGTTACAGTTCTTGAAGACACTGCATTCAGGTAACTAACTTTTATGGAAGATAAGGGTTAGCAGCAAAAGAGACGAAGTGAGATTTTTTTATCTAACTTTCCACACCCTAAATGACCTCAGGTCTGCTGATCTCCTTTTACCTCCCTGCAGTCTCTCTGTATTCTCCCTTGCATGCAGGATTCTTCCCTGGTTCCACTCCTACACAGATCTGCGATGCTATTTTCCCTGGTAAATAGCTGTCACATTCCACCCTAGAACAGGCTATTCCTCTCTGACAGACACCACGCTTTTTCTGTACGAAGTTTGCTGACTGCTATATGACTCTCTAGGGTGAAATGAGATATATAGACACAAAACATCAAACAGAATATTAGCACCCGAAAAGAGTTTTGATAATTTTCTGTAGTGAATGCCTTAACTTCTGGTTGCCAAAATCTTCCTTGTAAGAAATGCTTATAAATTCCATACAGTCTTTCCAATACTCTTAATACTCCTGAGACATCTATACTAGTAAATGAACTGCGCTAAGGCAGAGCTGGGCACTGAAAGGCTATAATTTGTAGTATTGTTAAGTTGTTACAGTGGTTCCTGGCACACTTTTAGCCTAGGTGAATTAATACTTTCCAAAAAAAAAATTCATAGGCACAGTTTGTAAATTAGCCTAATGAAAGTCCACTTCCAACAGATAGTTTGGATGTAGCCACCCTGAACTGAAAGCAAGGAGAGTTTAACAGTGAGGAGGAAGCCAGATATCACCAGCTGGTCTCAGAATCAGAGGCAGTGCCCTGGCTTTGCACACCTCCCAGCATAAATATCACCTTAGCATCATTTTGGTCCATAGCCATGCACAATGCAACAGTGAAAAATGGTCATAAGCCAATTGCTTATCCACAGAAACAAAGAAGTATTCAGCTACGGATGCTTCTAATCACCCCAGACAGATGTCATCTACATATGTGGTAGATAAGATTTTCGTTGATTAATCTATCATACATGGAGGTGCCTTCCAGTACGCCCAAGATGGCAGGTACATTAGTCATTGATCCCCTTGAAATCCAGAGGGACTATAGGTGCCATCCCACCCCAGGACTAGGTACAAATATGTGCAAGCAAATTTTTATGCCTCGGTTACATATCACTAAGGTAAAATTAAGCTATCTGTAGTAAAGTAGGAAGACAGAGATCTTTCAAGGATCTAGAGGAATCTCTGAACAGGTGAGTTTGAGAATGAGATTCAGCTCCAAACTAAGACATTTACATTTAGGTGTCTACATGGAGTTGTAGGAGTCGATATCTCATTATTGTCAGTAAAGAGCTGAGTTCAATGGTCGTGCCCAAACCCACATGCCTACTGTCATGTGAAATACCGCAAAATAGCCAAGATATCCAGCAGGACTGGCACAAATGGCACAGGACCGATGGGAAATGTCCTATCTGTCTGCATGAGTAACTGGGAGCCAAGAAGAATGTCTATGCAATTAGGCATCCTTGCTCTGGCAACTGCATCAAAATCCACATATTTTTCCATATGTTGTGCTTTCTATGATCATAAAATAAATTGTTAAACATGAGTTAAGAATAACTTAACTGTGTTATTTCATATTCCATATAGTCTGCAGTCATCAATCCAGGACATTTTTCCCCTCATTAGATTACAAAAAAATAAAAGAATAGACATGACCCACAGAGGGCTGACTGATACTAATAAGCACATATAAATATATTATATGGCCCAAGGAAAAATGTGTTATGTAGATGACTTTCAGCATACTACTGACCAAATTGCAGTCACAGAGCCCAAAATGGGCTTTACAGTTCCACTAAAGTTTTTTCCCATTTTCTTCTAGCTCCAGATCTTAGTTAGAGAATATGGTAACTAGTATCAAAGGAACTGAACTGTGAGCAGAAAGAATTTGGAAAGACTTTTCCTACTATTTTCTTAAATTTTTAATGTTTAAAATCTACTGTCAGTAATGGTGGAGGGAAAGTGTTTGTGTAAGAAAAAGCTACAAAGGCAGATATCTTCACTGAAAATAAATGTGGCAAAAAAAGATGAAAGCCTCATTTTTGCAAAAGAAAAAAACTTTTTAACAGTCATTCACTTTTAATTATTCTCCAATAACAAATGACTAGAATAATGAAAGTTTTTAGTATAACTTCCTATTCATCTGGAATACCAAGAAGGATCACTTACTATTTGCATATTGTTGAAGTTAATGACACTTTCGTGTTATACTGAATACAATAAAAAGTTAAACAAAAATAGAATTGAAGATGTCATTGACAATGTATTAGCAGTTCTCTCATTATGCTTTAAAGCCAGAAAGGCACATAACAAGAAGACTGAATTGCAGGAATTTTGACAATCAATTCATTTTCCAGACAAAAGTAACTGCTGTCCATGCTTGTTCCACAAAGGAGAGTTCAGACTGACCCAAGCCAACAGTCATTTTACTTTCAACTCACCATGTGCCATCCAGTCTTCTGGAATAGTGTTTTAATTTACATCACTATGGATGGACAAGCATAGAATCATAGAATATCCCAAGTTGGAAGGGACCCATAAGGATCATCACGTCCAACTCCTGGGTCCACACAGGACCAGCCCAATCAGAGCAGATGACTGAGAGCATCGTCCAGATGGTTCTTGAACTCAGCCAAGCTCGGTGTGGTGACCACCTACCTGGGGATCCTTTTCCAGTGCCCCACCACCTTCTCGGTGAAGAACCTTTTCTTGATCTCCAATCTAACCCTCCCCTGTCACAGTTTCATGCCATTCCCTCTGTTTCTATTGCTGGTCACCAGAGGGAGGAGTAAAGCATGTCCAGATTTAACCATGAGCTGCTCTGAACTGCTTCAACAGAGTATCTCTATTGACCTCAGTGGAATTATAATAATGAAAGTAAATTAATAAACTGCTCTTAGAGTAGACTGCTCTCCAAGGGAAGGTGAAGGTGACAATGAGGCAGGCAGGACACTGTCCCTGCTGACACAGGGACGACTCCACAGCACTCAAACAAAAAAGAACAGAGCAGGCCAGTGACAGAAACCAGAGTCACCCAGCAGCCCAGTGACAGCTAAACATCTCTGTAGATCCCAACCGGATGATATGAGTTACAGCTGCACTTTGGCCTCAGGCAGCCAGACTCCTCAGACGTGGGTATTACAAAGCTTGTAAGTGTACTCAGGGCCCTGACATAATTTCCTAGATTATGTGTCATAAAAGAAAGAAAAATTTGTTATATAATAGTCAGAAAACAGGTTACAGAATATTTTTGAAGTTTGAAAGACTGAAAAACTATATTGTTGATATCATTCATCTAATGTTTCCATGGATGGATCCAATGAGATTACTCCCTAGATTGCTTCAATGAAAACCTGACCCAATCATTAATAATTAGAAGTAATATGCTTCAGGAAATCACTTTTTTTTCTCTCAACCCTTCCTCCTTAAGGACAGGCAGCCATTTCCTACTAAGCGAGATGAATATTGATCAACACCTTTTGGAGTACTCTGCAAGTCAGACTGCTCTATGAGTAGTCTGCATATGTGGAAGCAGCTGTAACAAGCCAGCTAGATGTTCCTCCACTGATGAAGTCAAGGAAGTTTAGAGCTTGTAACCTGGAGCTGCAAAGTACTTTGCAGCTGTATTCACTCCAGGACAATCTTATGTAATGAACAATTTTGTGAGATGCTGTTTTACATTACAATTACACTGAAAGGGAAGTGGTCCTCTAACATCTTTGATTGAATTTAATTGTTTGAGAAAGCTATGTAGAAGCTACAATATAGCTCTAATGGCTGGAACATTCTGCAGGGCACCCCTGACAAATGAAGCACTCAAAAATTTGAATTAAACTATTTCTGTGACTTAAATACCAAATTATGAAAATGCCAAGTTACATTGCTAGGTTCTGCCAGATTAATTTATAGGAAAATACAAAGAAAGGAAATGCTTCAGATTAGAGTCTCTTGACAGACACTCAAAGTGAAAGAATCCTACCAAGTGTGATGGGTAAAACTCAGCAGTTTTAAAACTGATAGTAAGGAAGCTGGGGAAATTCTCTAGGGGAATCCAATTTATCTTCATAGACATGACAAATTTCAGGTGAAGAGTTCTGTTAATGGAAGATAGTTACTTAGAAAGTGGAAATCACTTCATTCCCACGAGGGGGGGAAAAAAACACAATAAAAACTACCTTCAGAAATGAGAAGGGCTAAACAAGTACAGAAGAAAATAGATCAGACTATAGTTATTTAAGAACACAGAGGATGTTGCAAGACTCTTCGGAAGCAACTTGTTCCAAAATTATCCGTTGCAGAGATTAAATTTCCTTCTAAATTATTTAAGAAATGAGAGTGAGCTATCTCACCCTGCTGCGAAAACAAAAACTATCTCTGATAGAAAAACAAAAGTACTCTTATCTGTAATAAGTTTCATTTTCACAAGAAAATAGTCCTAAAAGCCTGAATGGTTGGCTTTGAAAATTCTTTTCCATTTAACCATCATACACTCAGCTTTCTATAACCAGAGAGAAAAGAGAACCCATTCCAGTCCTAGTTCAAGAAAATTTATCTTTGAAGTTATGATCACAATGTTTATCGCTCAGCTAAGCCCCTATCTTTTAAAGTGGAGGTTGCACTGCAACCACTGGAGATAGAAAAATTGAACATGAAAACAACTATCATTGCAAAGTGCTTTTGAAGCATTCTGATGAAAATTGGTGATTATTTGATAGAACAATATGCCTACAGTAACGCATTCTGTGCATGTCTGTAGAACTCAGTTTTCCCAGTTTCCCTCCTGCTGCCTAGCCTGCAGTAATTTGCAGCATGTAGGTAGCCTTAAAGCCTCAAAAAAATGTTAAATAGAATACATACAAAGTAAATTAAATTTATGCCATTTTCCATAAAGATTAAATCTATTCTAAAACTTATCTCTAATGCTGAATCCTTTAATGTTTCTAAAGAAAGCAGAGAGCAATAAAAAAAAGTTTCAATGGACTGAAATTTTCCAGTGCAAATTTTATTGCAAATGTAGTGTGCATTTTGGAAGTTAAGGATTTGGTTGCCGACAAGTTTCTTCACTGAATTATGTATAAAAATATGCAACTCTTGGATGAATCTCAGATGTCTGTTTCTCAAGAAGAGTGTGTTAGGCTGACTTTATAGAAATTTAGTCTAGACTACTTGAAAGCTTCATGTTTACCTAGGTATGGAGGCATTTCTGACACACATATCTCATAGTAGGGACTAACGGGGAAACAAAAATAGACTCTAGGCATAGGCAAATTAGTTATGTGATTGTCCTGGTTTCAGCTGGAAAAGAGTTAGTTTTCTTCCTAGTAGCCTGTATAGTGCTGTCGTTTGGATTTAATATGAGAATAATGTTGATAACACACTGATGTGTTTAGTTGTTGTTAGGCAGTTGTAGTGCCTACACTAAGTCAAGGATTTTTTGGCTTCCCAGGCCCTGCCAGGTGCACAAGAAGCTGGGAGAGCACAGCCAGGACAGCTGGCCCAGGATGGTCAGAGGGATATTCGGAACCACAGAACATCATGCTCCAGATATAACTGGGGAAGTGAGCTGGGAGGCTGATTTGCTGCTCTGAAACAGACTGGGCATTGGATTGGGTGTTTTTTTGCTTCCACATGTAATGACCAATTGCAGTTGTGCAGTACATTTATTACTATTATTATTATTATATCATCATCCTCCTCCTTTTTTTATCCTCTTAACTGTCTTTATCTCAGGTTGTGAGGTTTTTTTTTTCCATTCTCTTCCCCATTCCCTCGTGGAGTGGGAAGGGGTAAGACAGCATCTGCATGGTGCCTAGCTACCTGCTGGGGTTAAACCACAACAGTGATTAAGTACAACACTGACTGAAGTAACAGAAATGCTTCATTGCCTTTTTTTTTCCAAAAGTGTTTTTTGGCTGCCACCACTATGGTCAAAAAAAGAAAAGGAAGTGAGGGAGCACAGGCTGGCAGCTCTTGTGGGATGGGATGGTCTGCCATCAGCAGGGAAAGGCACTATCTCTGTTCTCCTTATAGCAGTATCAGCAACAAGTTCATCTCCCTAAAGCTATCTTCTACTCCTTATCCAAACACCCTAAAGTTTCATCACAGACAGCCCTGGGTCGACTTGCTCCTCTGTGCTGTAGGCATTGCAAAACTCAGGTTTGCTTGTAATGCTGAGAAGGCTTAACCTGATTCTGGAGGAAAACAGTGAAAGAAACTATGTCATTTCAACACCAGTGTTCTTGGAAATAATGTCATCTAAGATGTCTCAGATTCAAGAAAACATAGTGTCTTAGCTTCAGACATTCAGCATGTGCATTAAATTAAATGCAAATATAATTGTGGTGTTCATTAGTAACAGAAGCGTAGCTGAAGAGCATTTCTATTTTAAAGTCCTTGCTACAAGACTAAACTTAAACACCTAAAACAAATAATCAAGTACTAAAAATATTCACCAGATTCCTTTAAGATTTTAAACATCAAGTCAGTTCCAAAAAAACCCTGCACATTACCAGCATAATTGAAAGTCAGGCTGCGTATTTAAAATATGCATGAAGGTGCTTGCTCTTAGTTATCTGTTTACCTAAATGCTGGGTTCAGTATTCCTTCAAAGAGAACAATGAGGCAATCCCACGTGTCTTCCCACAAGGTGTGGTGGTGGTCAGTGTTTCTTTGGGAGGCCAGGCCTTATGCACCACATGTCTTACGCACACCATTCATTCTTGTGCTGCTTCATTTCTTCCTGATGGTCTTCCACACATCTTCTCCTCTAATACCACATCTCTCCACCCACAGGCTCACAGCCTTTTTGCTCCAGGTGCCCCAATCAGAACCTCAATATCTCGTTACCTTCCTCACAGTCACAGATGTCCCTCTCCATCTATAGCCCTATTGACCACTGGTCTTTATTACTACTTAATTCTGGGGCTATAAATCCATAAACCCAGATGGACAGGACTACTAGCCCATAAACCCAGATATATCTACACTTATGATAACTCTAATCCATTTGTGCCTACAGCCAATATATTTGTTAACCTCAAAAAACTACATAAAAGATTTGTATCACACACAAATATCTTCTCCAAAACAAATTTCTGTCAAATGTACAAAGCATTGGTCACTCTTCTGATGGTAAACTCCATGCAAAAAGCATTACTTAAAGTTGTTCAGTCTCTAAGATAAAGTCATGGTAATAATAAAATTCTTTACTTATGACTAATCTTCAAATGGACTTAGAAACCCAAAACATGTATTGGGAGCTTTTTCTTCATGGTTCAATGGTAACATCAAGGGGGGAGGGAAGTACCTTGCAGGAAGGACAAATCCCTATGACTAATAAAGTGCTTACGAACTCCTTGTTTCTCCCCAGCCTCCAGCCTCTATAGCCCCAGCACAGAGATACAGAAAATTAGGACTCAGAGAAATTTCAGTAAATCATTCAAACCACAGACAGAATCCGGCTGATTATCAAGAAAATGTTGTGGGTTTTTTTTCCTCTGGTGATAATGGAAAACAGTTAATCATCATTCTTTTAATAACTGTGGTTTATGCATTAGAATATTATAGTTTCATTCCTTCACATATTTTCTCTTGTTTATATTAAATTACTGCAATTGCTTCAAGATTTCTACACAGATCATGTTTGGGCTAGCAATTTTGGTTTTAGTTGATGTCTTTCAGACTGCCACAGCTGTTTTTCAGAAATGAAAGCATGATACAAAGAAACTGGACACAGCATTTCAGGTGATATTTTACTAGCTCTCCCACCTCTTACATATCAGCTCCCCTGTCAACACTTACCTGAAGAAGATAAACTATTTTTTGTGAAAGCATTGCACTGCTGACTCATATTTAGTTGGCATTTCAATGCAACCATGAGATCCTTCACAGCTGGTATCTCACTGGTCATTTCTCCTTCTTAAACCTAGAGCATGAATCCAGCAATAATTCCATCCTTCTTCTGAGTCGATCTACACTGCACATCTTGTTTGTGGCATTACAAACCACTCTCTACTTCACAGACACTTATCCAGGGCTGTAATTAAAATTATAGTTTCATGCTCTAGACACTTTGTTGTGGAATGCTGGGCACTGCTGCCCTCTTTGGACACTGAAGTAGGTAGGCTGTAAGTGTGACCAAGTATCCCAAGCCTTATAATTTTCTGTGCCTACTGTTTAGTCTTAAAGCTTTCTTCAGGCCAAATGAGAACATAGCTTGGGACAAATAACTAAAATTAAGTACGAAGAAACGTTACATCAAACTATGTATGTCTTCTCTCTGCAGTCTTTGTCTATTTACAATCTTCGTCATGGACTTGACCAGTCCAATGATCATTATCTTCTATTCAGCTTTTATTACACATGTATATTCTTATAGTATGTAGAAGACTAGTTGTGTGTTGTCAGGAATCCCAGTGTGCATTAAAAGAACAAACAAAGCAAGGAAACAAATCCACCCATGTTTGCCAAGTGAATAATACCATTGAAAGAAAAAGCAACAAAAAAAGATAGAGACAGAATTAAAATACCTGGAGCTAAGTAAGTTATACCTAAAATCTCCCTGGGATGCCGAATTCATAGGACATTCTACATAGACATTTCTGATAGGACAAGAGGGAATGGCCACAAGTTGCACCAGGGAAGGTTCAGGTTGGAGATGAGGAGAAATTTCTTCTCGGAAAGGGTGGTCGAGCATTGGAACGGGTTGCCCAGGGAGGTGGTGGGATCACTGTCCCTGGGACTGTTTAAAGAAAGGTTGGATGCGGTACTTAGGGACATGGTTTTGTGGGTAATAGGTAGTAGGGGTATGGTTGGACTGGATGATCCTGAAGATCTCTTCCAACCTTAATGATTCTATGATTCTGTATTTGGGTCCATCTCTGAATTGTTCTTTGAGAATCCTACATGTCTCCCAGTCATTCTTGGGGAAGCCAAGCAGAAGCAGTTCAGCAATTTGAATACTTGATGAGAAAAGAGCAGTCAATGATAGGCTGGTGTTGGCAATGAAGGTGCTTAACCACTGTTAATCCTTTTTTAAATATCATTGGCTGCTTATTTGAGCTCTGAGCATAATCTTAACAGACTCAAATGAAATAAATAGGATCCTGAAGAATATTTAAACTATGTACCATCAGGCCCAAACAGCATATTGGAATTTCTCCATAGTGTGCAGAGTACAGATGCCACTGGCCAAATTTCATAACATGCACACTTCAGCACATATCTTTATGTACATTTAATTGAACACTTCTGCACAGATAAATAACGAGCAGATAAAGATCACATCTGTATTGTGCACGCTTCAGTCAGCTTGCATCTGTACAAATCTGATCCTGAATCTAGGAAGAAGCCTTATTGTTTTAAACATAATTGTTTCTTTCACATTGCCAAGCGTCGTGGTTTTCCCCAGCCGGCAGCTGAGCACCACGCAGACATTTGCTCAGCCCCCCTCATTGGAAAGGGGGAGAGAATCAGAAGGGTGAAAGCGAGAAAACTCGTGGGTTCAGATACAAGAGTTTAATCAGTGAAGCAAAAGCCGCGTGCACAAGCAAAGCAAACCAAGGAATTCATTCCCCACTGCCCACGGCAGGCAGGGGTTCAGCCATCCCCAGGACAGCAGGGCTCTGTCACGCGTAATGGGTACTTGGGAAGACAAACGCCAACACTTTGAACACCGCTGTTCCCCCATCCCCTTCCTCTACCCCCAAGCTCCTTATAGACCGAGCATGACGCCATATGGTATGGAATATCCCTTTGGTCAGTTGGGGTCAGGTGCCCTGTCTGTCCCCTCCCAACTCCCCGCACACCCCCAGCCATCCCACCGGCTGGCAGAAAAGGCCTTGGCTCTGTATAAGCATCGCTCAACAACAGCAAAAACATCTCTGCACTATCAGCGCTGCTTCCAGCACAAACCCAAAACGCAGCCCTATACTGGCTGCTATGAAGACAATTAACTCTCCCTCAGCTGAAACCAGGACAGCAAGGTACTCTCTAACTTCGGCAGTTCCTCGAAGGCAACGTCCAAATAATGTGAGATTGATTGATCACAATTTTTTTCCACCTGAGAAACAAATACTACCTGTGTTACTTTAATATCAGCTGGAGTGAAATTTGCATTTACTGTTATGAAATGACAAGGTTTCCTACCTCCAAATAGAAAGGCAGTGGAAGTTATTGGCACTCACTGAAATTATTATGAATTTTACAGAAATGAAAAAGGCTGGGTTAATCTGTGTGCATATGCATAATAGGAAAGGCACAACTGGCTTGTGACACACAGGAAGCCATGCAACTACCTAATATTTTTTTGTCAGTCTTTTAGGTACTTAATGTTACTTCATTATCGAGTTTTCACTTTAATCCCACTGGGCATCTTTTCAAGATAGTGCACACAGAACAAATCCATTATTAAAGTTCTAATGTCACCAATTTGGCATGTAATTATTATAAATGGCATTCATAGAAAATTGCAGACATGTAAAAATTTTGTGAAACATTAAGGGAATAAATGATGAAGGGGAACTGAGAGGGAAATATCAATTGTATTCAATCAAACCTTTGGGAAATTGCTATACTCGGAGAGGCACGTTAAAGAAAAGGCACAGAGCCTTAAGGAAAAGTATGGATTAACTTTTTTTTTTTTTTTTTTTTTTCTCTTCTATTCCTAAATAGAGGAATATTTTCTTTTCTGAACTAATGAAGAAAGTGCATTTAAAATCAATACTATCCTGACAAGATCTACAGAGCACATCCATTTCTAAAGATATTTTATCAGTAGATGCAGCTGCATTGAAAAACATCTTTTGAGACTACTGCCCAGACTGTTTTATGCAGACCACTGCCTAGACTGCTTCATGCAGCCCAAGAAGATATTTAGAGTCCCAAGTGGTGAATACCTGTTTCACTAACTAGGCAATGATATGTTAGGCATGATCCCCTTCAGGCTGCTGCTTTACAGACTGACTCTGAGACTATTTCTGTTATGCTGTTGGTAACAGTAAGGCTCATGGAAAGAAACCGAGAGGCAGGGAGCCTGTTTAATCATACCTTAGCATCGGACCAGGCTTAGTCTTTGCTGTCAGGGTGAAAGGTACCCACAAAACAACAGCAAAGAAGAGATCAAAGTACTGAGCTTTCCTGGCACATATGTACTGAGGTTTGGCTAAGGAGGAGAAAGACATGATTCTATGCTGAATTTTCACATTCTAGAAAAATAGCAGGAAAAAGAAACGGTATTTGTGACGAAAAGTGCCTCACCAAGACAAAGCAGAGGACAGTGTCCTTCTTCCATCTCCAAAAAGGTATTACGGACTTGACCCAGTCTTACTGAACTCCATTTCCACTTAGTGAAGTGGGATTTCATTGAGGGCTCCTGCGCTTAGGTACACTGGAGATGTCTTTGAGTTCATCTGCTCTCCTTTATTCCATATGACAGCTGGGCTTTTTCGCGTTCAGAGATTAACATCCCAGCTGTGCTGAGGTGTGTGGGTAGATGGAGCCCCGAGGGCATGTTGTGACAGTCTCTCTGCCTGTGCAGGGCTGAGCCTGGTCCATCTGGACATCGTTGCTCTGACTGCACCCACAGATCTCAGTGTATGTGACAGTGCAAAGTCCACAGATGATAAACGAAACAAACTGGAACGTATAAGACATAAGGAGCAAAAGACCAAAATAATTGTATAAATTAGTGGGGACCTCAGTATAACAGGGATGAAAGACCCTTCCACAAATCACTCAGTCCATCTGTTCACTCTGAGGAACAAGCAGCTGTACATCTGTAATGCTGGGCAGATACTTGTCTGTATTCTTCAACCTCACCAGTATGACAATTGCAGATACCTCAGATCTTAGTGCTCCACCAAACATATTGTTAGAAAGCTTTTCCTAATATCCCATCTGAATCCCCGTTGCTACAGAGCTGATCATTCTTCCGTATTCTTCCACAGCAGATAGAGGAAATAGATTATTCTCAACTTCTTTGCCTGTTTCCATGCTTTTAGCCAATCCTTCTCAATCTTCTCAATACTAAAAAATTGCAGTTAATTTGTGTTTCTTCTCATTCTGAATGCTTTCTGTGAGATCACTTTCCTATAGTTATGCTTCATAGGTTCACAGATTCTTAATGCACAAGGCCCAGAAATGTGTAAGTATTCCACCTGATGCCTTACTTGAGTAGAGAAGTGGTTGAATTGCCATCTCATATAGGCTCTACTTCTTTTTATGTGTCTTTGCTTCATGTTTGGGTGTTTTGGCAATAGCCTGAAATAATTAACTGATCATCATCTGGTGGCGTACTGCAGAAAAGCAGTCCATCAAATATTACCTCTCAGCTGATTTCTACATTAGTGGAGAACCTTACTCTCGTCCTCCACAAGCATATGAATAAAATAGTTTCTTCCTCTTATGTTTAAAATGAATAAATATGAGAGGAAATTCACAACCTTCCACTATGCAGTTTCTATTAGAGCTTCAATTTAGGAGTTTAACTGGAGCTTTAGAGATGTACAGTCTTCCACAATTTTTTTTGTCCAGATGAATTTTGCCTACTGGGTTCCTTCCAAAGCTACTTTAATTTACTAGGTACCCTAGATATAGATTTTTATGCTTTACCAGCACTGCTATCAGTATAGCTATATTTGCTAGAGTTACTATATTTCAAACAACTTATCTATCTCCATAAGTGCCCAAATATATATGTAATTGCATAAACGTATCTGTACTTCTGCTGTTATTTGTCATTTTGATCTCTGAAGCTGTTTTTTACTGCAATAACTGCTACCAGATTATCAGTGTGCTAGCTTAGTTATTCCAGCATGAGTGTACAAAGAAATGGATCTTGAGATAGACAATGCTTAAGGACATACTGTTCTGATCATAAGTTAAATCAGTTAAGATATTTGTGCCGCAGTCGCTTGCTGCTGCTTCTCTGTCACAACCCAGCATTCCTATCTCCTGAGACCCACAACACGTCTGTGTGTGCGGCTGCACCTTGGTTCTCTCAAAATACTGTACTGAGAAAAGTCATATAATCTAACCAGGAGTACATCACTTCATATGACCTCCCCATCTTCATCAAAATCTGCCACTGTTCAACCTTGAAGTGTATTTATGCTGGATAGCAGAGTATGGTGCAGAGATTGGTAAACAGGCAACGAATGACTTCCTTCAAAATCAGCTATTCTCAGAGTGATTCTGTGTCCAAATTAATAAACTTCTGTGACACCAAACATGAGGCTAAGGAGAAGCACTGATGGCAGACTGCAATCTGCACTACTTTCTGGTGGGGAAGCAATAAGAAGCTGGGACAAGTATTTCCTAATCTGGATACGCTCTAGAAAGAGCAGTTCAACTGATCCAATTTTCTGTACCTTTCTAAAACACTATAAAACATTTTAGTGAGTCTAGGAAAAAAAAAAACCTCTACTATTTTCACAGGACTTGATAATTTCCTTCACATCTCCCTTAAGTTATATTTTACTTATTAAAAAAAAAATAATGGCAAAAGCATAATGATCTTGATCCATTTCAGGAGATGGAAAAAATATTTAGCAGTAGTTGTTCAGGGAAACTGTTCTAGATCTTGCCGTTATGTGGCACAGTTAAAATGTAAATGTTCCTTTACAGCAAAATTACTACTTCATTTATGAACACATAAAATGGACTTTAAAACTACAGGATTTTATACCTATTCATAAGATTTTAGTGCTGTTCTTATAAAAACAAGCACAAAATGCTTGTTCTCTCAATGTTCTTTTTTTTTCTCCCTTTCTCCATTAATCCCAGCAAATTTCAAGGTCATAGTGAGAGTTAGTTATTGCACAGGAATGTGTACTAATATATACATTTCTATTTATTTGTAAAGCAGTTGAGCAATTTTTGCTTCAAAGGAATTTTTTCCAGCAACTGGACTATGTCTCATTAATAATTGTACTCATGTTACTGGCAACTTTCTTTATCTTTAAAGATTATACTAGTGAAATCTATCCTCATATGATTTAAAACTAACTTAAACTGTTTCAGTTAAGAGTATTCGCTAAAGAATTATTTGGAGGACTAATGAATTGAACCATTGTCAGTTTAAAAGGTAAGAAAGAAAAGTATTTTTAAAATTGTATGAATTAAGAATGAGCTACCTAGTGTGTCTCGGAAAATATCTGTTTCGTCAGTGGGGAATCATTGTCAAATATTGGTTTCCTATATAGAATTCCAATTGGATAGTTGTAGGTCCAGTGATCCATGATCTAGATTGAAATATAAACTATTTTGAAGAATTTTCCTAGGACATTAAAGATATATCTGCACAGCAGAATGAAATGCCATCAAGAAATACCAGCTGAAACCCTAGAAGCAGCATATCTGGATTCTGTTCCTAAACTAATTAACTTGCACCTCAGGAGCAATTATTAATTTGTCAAACAGTCAGTCTGAGAATAGCTGTTTAGCTTCTGATTTTGAAGCAAGCCATGTGAGGATATCTGGGAAATCTCTGCACCGTACTCCATAATGAGATATGAATATGCCTGAGGAATTAGGAGTGGTAAATAACCATGACAGAGCAGTCACAGAAAGTCATCAGAATCTCTTTGTAGTGTAGGTCCAGTTAAGTTGCCTTTATGCAACAAAGCTCAAAATTTTAAAAGGAATGACTAAAAAGTAAATATTAAAAGGTTACTGACTTTGAGATGATGTACATATTGCAGTAAGAGAACTAATATATTCCAGTGCATTGCAGAAGCCAAAAAATCTAATGCAATCTTTGAATATAAGCATAGGAGAATAATTGAAAAAGGAAAGGAGATAATGTATGTTGCACCTTCAGAAAAAGTGAAAAGTGGCAGTTATTAATGAAGCTAGTATTACAGTTCTGTACACTATATCTAAAAAAAAAAAATGGAAAAATGGGAAAGAAGTAAAAGGAAGTCATAGAAAACAGAAAATGCATCGCAATTAAACAACCACGTAGCTTAATTTGATGATCCTTTTTGATTTCGGCAAGTAAGCAATTTCTTAGAAAGTACATACTACATTTGAAATTAATTTTGATCCGGCAAAAAGGGACTTGCTGACTAAAGCCCAAAACATTCAGATTAAAGGGTTTTTTTTTTTACCTTTACAAGTAAGGGAAGTGGTTCAATTCTCCATTTTTTGTTCCTGGAAACTGGCGACAGAAGCTATACTTCAGCCAGTAACGTGCTATTGGTCTCAGCAAAAGAAGAAATTTCCATGGTAGGTGACATATAAGGAATCAAACGAAGTAAATGAATCATCTCTTCTTTAAAAATCCAAGAATTCATGAGAAAATCTGAATAAATGAGCTAGAAAACTTCATAGTTACATTATAATGCATTCACTTGCGGTTTATTCTGACTAATTCCAGTGCCATGGGAAAATAACTACAAAAAACTCCTCAACATGATTGTGGTTCATGCATGTTCCCCAATACACTCTTGAAAACCAGACAACATTCATGATTAGTCGGTGTCATCCACACCCACTGCTGTGGTAGACAGTACAGCCTACAAAACCTCTGTAGGGTATCTAAAGAGTGGGCTAGGGAGCTACAGCACTTACTGTGTGCATCCCCTTTGCTCACATAACATCTCAAAGACCAGGGGAAAATGCTTCCTATAGCTGTTACCAGTTCTTACGTGAGTTTAGGAGCTCATCTTTGGGGAAGTTAACATGCAGCCAGGTATCTTCCTACTGGAGAATGCCTTTCTCCCAAGTATATATTACAGGCAGAGAGGAGTATGCCTTTTGGGGAGTGGGATGATGTGCTCTGTTCCTGGTAGACTGCCAGAAGGCTGTGAAGACAAGGATGCTTCTCAGAGCCTGGGCTGCATAAGAGGAGGTGGAGAAAAGCAAAGCAAGAGGGGAAATGCTGAAATCCCGTGCTGAGAGGGACAGAAAAGCACATGTCTCCAGGACAGCCGGCTGACAGAATCTACAGCTGCAAGGCAGTGCTGAGGCAGCGACAGCTATGATCAGTCAGCTAATGTCCCACTCCTTTCCCCACAGGATGGGGTGTCTGTTACATCCTCACTCCTGACCCCAGAGGAGTGATGTAAGACTCTGATAAGCAAATGTCACAAACATCCATCTTGACACAAGCAGGGATGAACTGATAACACAGGAATGTGGCAAACATCTCTCTTGACCAAGGACAGAACCAGCGGAGGCAGGATACCATCTTGTGAGCCCCTTCCCCTCTCCCTGAAATGCCCTGACAAAGCCCATAGAATCATAGACTCCATCTACCTCCTGTGCATGCGTGCTTGTGAGGGGCCATAACTGACTCAACCCTGAAGTGGCAGGGAGACAGTGAGACCCCCTGAGACCCCCATAACCCACCAACTCATTTCTGGAACATTCCTGAGCTCATATTGTGACTGCTCAGTGATGACAAACCTGCACTATGGGCTGGGCACTTTGGGTTATAAAAAGGGGAAACATGAGTTTTAGGTGCGCAGCCACCACCTGAGGACCACAACTACGAGCAGAGAACATCGATGGACCTAGGATGGTGATATCTCTTATCTCACCTTCCCTTTCTTTCTTTCTCTTTCTTTTCCTCTCTCTTTGTCTCTAACTTCATTTTCGGCACATTAGGGTAATATCATCACAAGTTTTGCTACGCCATTGTCTCTGGTGATTCCACTTAGTTTTAAGTGTTGTTATAACTTTTGCCAAGCCTCTATCTTTTGTAGTTCTGCTGAGTTTTAAGTAAACTTGTGATTTGTTTGAATGTCTAGAGTAATTGTCATTACTTCTGATCACAGAGAATTAAAAAGTTACCTCTCCCCTACACCCACCGAGTGGGACGGGACAACTGAGCAGAGGTCAGGAGTGTGTTAGGTGCTGTGAGAGATGGCGGTAAGGGGATGGGAGAGTCACAAAATTAAATATAGGAATGATCTAACAAGCAAATTTTCAGTGCACAGGCTATTCAGCCTTGAGTCGTTGACAAACACAGAGTGCAGGCTAACTGCCACCACCTACACTAATTTGTTGTGTGTATACATATGCACACCATTTGTACACATAAAATTATATATATATAAATGTATAGAGAATCATTAGGTTAACTAACCTCTCACCAGCCTGTGGCCCACCTTACTCAGATACTGTGGCAAAAGATTTGCCTGGAGATGCAAAATAACTTTCAATGTATTCATGAGGTTAAAAAAAGTCTTGGTAATATAGAATATTGGGGTTTTTTTCATTGCAGGCATAAAGCCACCTAAGTGCAGTCAAAATCTTTTTGTTACCATAGACTTCACACTTACAGTAATATGGTAAAAAACACAGCAAAGTTTATTTAATGTGTGATGTGGGCATACTGTATATCTGTAGAAGTTATTTTGTTCTCTTAGAGTTACATGTATGACCCTGACAGAGAAATAGAGAAGTTGATTGCACATAAGCATCCTACAGAAAAAAAAAGACCAGAAATTCTGTATTTAAGTGAGTAAAATTGAGCAGTACATATTAATTACAATTTTCCACTCAAATTACTCCTGTTTTGCAAGAAACCTCTAGAGTAGCTGTGGATCTTCTGTTGATCAAAACACATTGACTTCTCCAAGATCAATACTCCGCACACAAGTGGAATATTTATCTAGACAGTATCTGGGAGACTTTAAGATAGCAGAACGTTACAATTAATTACTGAATATCAATATTTAATTGTTTCAACATTTTCATGCAAGAGTAATTGAAATTAATCTTTAAATTTAGCAGATTAAAGCGAAATAAAATACACTTTTTCCATCATTTTAGCATTGATTTCAATATATGAGTTACTTGCAATGAAATATACTTTTTCAGGTTGTTATTAAGACTATTATGAACACATTTCTCTTTCTTTTTAATCCTAATACAAAATCTAATGGAGAAGATTTCAATTTACCAGTCTGACATTGAAAGTCTATTAAAACACCATCCAAGCCCTGCCATCTGAGCATATTTTCTTGCTTCTTGTAGCACCTTCCATAAATCCAGCTTCTTTTCACACATTGATTCCCAGTCCTTTTCAGCTGATGAGAAAGCAAGAGATTCACATACTAGGAGTAAATAAATTTTTGTAGTCAACCTACTTTTGAAAAGCTGCATTTCAGGCCTATGAAACTGTGCTTGCCCATTCTGTGCTGCAATACAGGTCCCTTGGTTATGCCAACAGAGCCCTTTGTGGGTCCACCTTGCAGCACACAGCGAGGAACTAATTTGCCTGAAAAAAAAAAAAAGAATAAAACAGAACTATTCTTTTTCTTTTGCTATCAGATGACTGTAATCCATACCTGTTTCCCACTGCAGTGCCCCGTGGTGTGGTACTGGGCACAGCTGTAAGGAAGGAATGGAACGGAGCAGTAGTTCTGGAGGCCAGTATCACTGGCCGGTATCACCACATACAAAACAACTGCAGCAACACAACAAACTCCTCTAAGGAAACAGAACTATACATCAGTTCTTTGCTATGATGTGCATACTATTTGGCCCTGAATTGTGCCATGCTTCCAAGCTTTTACTGCTGCCCTGTTTTGATGTGTATTTATTTTTCTACTGTGTCTGGTAAAAAGAGGCTCTGTCCTCACCCTGTCTCAGTCCTCCTGTTCTGGTGCCCCTCCTCTTCACACTAGGCCACCATAAGCATTTATGGAAGCATACAGTAAATCAGCTCAAGCACTGCCCCTTCTGAAAAATATCCAAGTATAATGTTGTATTAGTACTAAATATGTTGTGAGAGAGTGAGAATAAATAGTTGGGGGCACAAAGGAGGTAGGAATAGACACCTATTTACAGTGAATATGCTGATTTATGTGCATGTCAGAGTATAGCCTCAGAAACTAATTACAGGCAATAATTTTTTCTTCCATCTCAGCATAAGAAAACTCATCTTTTTCGCTCTGTGTTAGTACAGCTTTACAGCTTTCCACCTCACAGAGTGCTTTACAACATTTGCTGAACATAGCATGTTTTTCATTTGTCTTTGCCACCTTTTCGAAATATTTAGACGGTGAAAACTACAATGGACAGGAGAAGGATGGCTGTGAAACATACTGAAGGTCAGAAGAATGGACACTCTTAAGGCTCATTTGACTGACTTGCGGCCTCTAGAAACAATTTGTTGTTTGGAAGAGACAGTATTTACTCCCAGCTAAGTACACATCTGTTATTCTATGTATGACACGTGCTGCATTCCCATGGAGTTGTTTAAGGCTGCACAGAACATAATTCCTTATTCTTATCCACTGGTAGCAGAATAAATTGCATCCAGCATAGATAGGATCTGCCCCTCAGTTCCATGGAGAAAGGGAAGATGATTTTGCAGATTATATTTTTAGTTGCAATAATATTTTTCTTGTTATTTATCAGTGTATCTCTTGTGCATAAAAACATCAAGAGCTTCATGCTGAGGATTAGTACAGGTCTTACACCTCACGTCTCCCATTCCACCTTCCAGAATTTAGCTGTAAGGCAAAAGTGAACCACTCTTTTCAAAACTATTTTTTTTCTGTAGTAAATTTCCTACTTTAAGTAGTTTGCCATTTTTTTGAAATTTTTCAGTTCTCACTGGAAAAAGGAAAAAAACCAAACCAACCAACCAGTCCGTATCAAACCATCTTTCTGCACTGAAACAGCATAACATTTTTGTCAGATGTCAAGTCCCTTTTAAACCATTGAGCTGTCCTTTGGTATTTTTGGACATCCCCTTATGGGAGTTGAATGTTTTAAACCTCCAGCGTTGTCCTTCAGTGAAACTACACCTCCCACAATGCCAAACACGTGCAGGATAAGACCCATTCTGTTTGTTTGCTGCCTAGCACAATATAAAACCTTATCTTTACCGGTGCCCAGGGATGCTAACTGTTGTGCAAAATATAATTAACAACATAATTAATGCACGATTATGTCAACATCCCCATATCTATTAGAGAAGATTTGTTTGTCTTAAGTCATTCATTGAGCTTTATGTAAGCACAATTAAATGCAACAGTTAATTAAGGTACTGAAATCACCTATACTGTTAGTTAATTAAGGTACTGAAATAATTAACTATATGGCTATCTTGAGACTTTCAGTATGAAAATACATCAAACTAGAAATATAAAATTAAATATTTTTATAAAACTGATCACCATTAAAAACTCCTAAGAATGTTACGTTTCGTTAGTTGGTCAGTTTTATCCATAAGCTGTTTTACAGACTTCAGAAGGGTACTCTGCAAGTTTCTGAATTACTACGAGTGGCAAAACTGATCCCTTTGAAATGATGCAAAGTTACCAAAGGAGGAAAAAAAACTCTTCAACAAATAACAGTAAATTCTGCATTGCCGCTAATTATAGATAATTCCAGATGGAAGGAAACTCAGGGTCTCTCATACAACCCCCTGAAAGCAGAGTGAGCAATGAGATCAGTCCAGGTTCTTCAGGACTTTATCTAGTCAGGTCTTGAAAAATCTCCAAGGATGGAGACTGCACTACCTCTCTGGCAACCTGTTCCACTGACTGACTGTCCTGATGGGGAAAAAGCATCTCATTCCCAGCTGGAGTGTCTCCTGTGTCAGTACATGTCCACTGTACCTCTTCCTCCAACCAGGGAATGCTGCAAAGAGCTTGCCTCCATCTTCTTCATGGCCTCCTTGAAGGTACTGACCACCTGTTTTTAGGTCCCCTGTAGTTGCTTCCCAAGCCCACTTCCCTCAACAACTCCCTATATGGCAAGTGCTCCAGCCCTGACCAGCACGGTGGCCCTCTGTTAAACTTGAGCAAGTTTATCAATATCTTCCTTGAATTGGAATTACCCAATCCTTGGTGCAGTACTCTAGATGTTGTCTGGACAGTGCTGACTAGAAGGGAATACAGCCCAGGATGCTATTGACTTTCTCTGTTGCAGACTGGTTCCTGTTCAGCTTGCTGTGTCCCAGCTCCTTTTCTGCAGAACTGCTCCCTCCAGTCCCCAGCCTTTCCTGTTACCAGGGGCTCTTCTTTCTTTCCCAGTTGCAGGACTTTGTATTTGACCTTGTTGACTTTCAAAATGTTCCATGTTGGCCCCATCTCCCAGGCTGTCTAGGTCTCTCCGGATTGCAACCCAGATATTGAGTGTGCTGGTTGATCCACCCAGCTTGCTATCATTGGCAAACTTGATGAGGGCACATGTCATCATCTCTTCCCAGTCATTGGTACATATTAAATGGGATATGTCCCAGACAGACCCCGGTGGTAGACTGCTTGTCTGTTCTTTATCAGGTAGAGTCCAGCCCAGTAACTCTCTGAGCCCAACCATCCAACCTGTCTTTTTACAATTTAGTTAGTTGTTCATGCATCCAGATTGTAACATCCCAACTTGGATATGAGAGTATTGTGGGATAAAATGTTGAAAGCTTTGATGAATGGTTGGACTTGATGATCTTAAAGGTTTCTTCCAACTAAAATGATTCTAGGATTCTGTGATTCGAAAATCAAAGAAAATAACATCCACTTCTTTTCCATAATCTGAAAATCCAGGCATTTGGTCACAGAAAGCAGTCAGGTCAGTCAGGCCTGATTTACAAATGGCAAATTTCTGCTGACTATTCCCAACCATGCTGCAGATTTTTGTACCAAAAAAAAAATCTTCCTGTTAATCCATCATTATGTCTGGTGTTAAGTTTACCCTTCCAGTGCTTCTTGGAACCTAACACTGCGAGTTTCAGCCTTCCTCAAGCAGATGGGGTGGAGGGAAGGGGGGGAATTTGAACATGGGGTGGAGGGAAGGGGGGGAATTTCAGGGGTATGATGTTTCAGCATCTTGAATCCTTTGTTCGGAGGACAGTGATGTACTTGGGAGTCTGGGGGTCCAGTTGGAAAGCGATCTTTATGTTTTCTTGTCATAGCCTGCTTCCTTATTACTCTTTGCCAGATACTCTGAAAATTGCACAATAACCTCCTCCAGCCCCAAATGGCAAAAAGGTGGTTGTTTGTCACAGATTGGCTATGTATGTTTGTCAGGCCTGTACCATACATGATATTTCCAGAGACTAATCTCAAACAAGTTAGAGAATTAATACTTGAACACTAGACAGTTACTGAAACAGGGTAAAAGCAGCTGAGGCTACAACAAATCCAGACAAGTCCTAAGATCCTGAACTGTCAACACAGGTATTTTATTAGGAGTGGGGAAAAAATCATATTTGTTGGGCCATGGAAACCACAAGGAAAAAAAAATTGTGCAAGAGCAGGCACTAATGCAGAAAGATTTTAGTAAAAAAGTATAACCTGGGAATCATATCAGGATGGAAAATTGACTGTGCAATGGAAACCACACAAAAACATGTTTCCATCAAAAACTTTTTAATAGCAATATACAATCCACTTAGTTACCAGGACAAGTCAACATTTCAACTAATGACTAGGTAGCTGAACACACAAAAAGACATGAAGTATCATTGCACTAAAGGTAAAATGTTATCATCTTCCAAAACCGTTAAAATTTAAACAGTAAACCGGTCCCAAGACAGACCCCTGAGGGACACTGCTCATCACCAGCCTCCACCTGGACATAGAACCATTGGTTGGATGGTTGGACTGGATGATCCTTGAGGTCTCTTCCAACCTTAATGATTCTATGATTGTATGGTTCTATGATTCATCATAGAAGGCCACCACATTGATCAGGCATGATTTGCTCTTGGTGAAGCCTTGCTGGCTATCACGGATTACCTCCTTGTCTTGCATGTGCCTTAAAACTGCCTCTAGGAGGATCCGTTCCATGACCTTGCCAGGCACAAAGATGAGGCTCACCGGTCTGTAGTTCCCTGACTCTTCCTTTCTACCCTTTTTAAACATGGGAGTGATGTTTCCCCTTTTCCAGTCACTGGGGACTTCACCTGACTGCCATGGTTCTCTTAGTTCTTATAAAAATAGCAGCAGCAATGAAAAAAAATACAAAACAAAACACAACAAAAACAATAAAAAAAACCCTGCTGCTAGGCTCTCATCTGATGCCTTCCCTGGGTTCACTGCAAAGACTTCTCAAACCACCCTCATATGCTCTTGCCTCTGGAAAGGAGCTTAGACCTTTTTCACAGTGTGCCACACTAAACTCACTCAAGAATGTGCTCCAATTTTCAAACCATGTGTTTTGATAGGAATGGCAGAGAAGTTTGTTTCAGGTAGTTTTCCTTGGTTTAGAGAAGCATCAATATAATCAGTTAAGCATTCAAAACCACAGGCATTTGCATGATTTGAAATTTTCTCTTGAGGTCTAGATTTTTTTAAAAATTATTTTTCCTGTTTTCGTGGGAAAAGTCAATGATGAAGGAAACTTGTACTGTTCTTGACTTACATACTGCAGTACTTAAATATTCATTGAAATTTCAAGAGATTTTTATAGTATAAATTGGTAACAATATTCTATCCTTGAATTCAGGTAAGAAAACATCCCATCATTGTGAAACTGTATATATATAAGCATAGTGCTTTGGAATTTTTGAAGTTGTGAATTTTATGTTAGAGTATTTTTTCTACCCCATTTATATGTAGTGGAGGTACTGTGCCATGTAATGATTATTATGTCAAATGATACATTAATTCCATAAATCACAGATATTTTTAACTTCCTAGTTCCCAGTGTACATTAAAATAAATTCAAATTATTTACAATTTGTAATAGAAAGACACAAACTAATTCCTTAATGGAACAAAACTAAATTGCTGCTGATGTATAAACAATTCTGTTGTTTAATTCTCTAAGGTTAGTGATTCTCACCATTTATACAGTGCTAGGAAAATCCTGGCACAGTCTCAACTGAACAGCAAGGTTTAACTAAAGAAATTGCAGGCTTTATAAATTATAAGACAGAACAATTAATATATAAATTAGTCTTGATTTTACAGTAAAGGCAGAAGCCTATGCTTTGACTCATGCAGTCATGAACTTTGACATAAGACAAAATTTTTATTCTCTAGCTGCTATGCTATCCTTTTCTAGAATGGGAATAAAAAAATAATCTATCTTCTGTTTTCTCCTTCTTCCAGATTATCTATATTATCAACTTTTACAGAAAGAAACTTTTGTCTTTCTGGTATCTGTTCAATGTATCAGAGCATAACATCAATAATCCTCTCTCAGTAACAATAATGCTCCTTGAAATTCTCTAAAAACTCTAAGATAAGGAGCATAGCCCGCTGAAAACAGTATCTCTTCACTTTAGCAAAGGCGTTAGCAAAGTAATGGTTATTAAAATTATTACTAGAAGATCTATCTTGAAGTCCATAAAATAGACAGGGCAGGAAATTGAGATACTAATAAAATAAAGACCTAGACTGAGTTAATGATTTTGATCCATAAGTGGGACCCAGATCCAGAAGGAGATGCTGAAGCTTCCCAGGGAGGGCTGGAGACAACTATTCACCTGGGAGAAACAGGAGAAAACACGGGAACACACCCAACCACAAAATTTCCCCTAGTAACAGACAATGCTAAGCATGGGAGTGCCCCCTCCTCCAAGACTTCTTTCTTTTCACAGGAAAATGACTTTATCCACTCAAGATCAATCCTGAACATTTCCATGGCAGTAGCTGCCTAAAGTCAGGCTCACTGAATTCACATCATGGGTCTTAGAGGGCCTTTGAACCAAGATCTATGGCAACACACAGCAGCATGGAAACTTACCTTTTATGTTGGAGTCCTTGTCATTCTCTTTTAAAAGTTCTTAATGTATTTTAGCTAATGATAACAAATTCACTCCACAATTCACCTCATATATTTGATGCCACTTCACTGCTAGCTACAAATAAATGTGAAGGAGAGTGCTTGGTTCTTGGCCTCACAGGTCAGAGCTTTGCACTTCAGTAAGTTTCTAAGGTAAGGTAAGGTAAGAACCTATATTCACGGTGTTAAGTATCTGGAACATGCTTACAGGACAGCTTTTGGTCCAAGTCCTTACAATATACCAATACTAACACTGCTGATTTCAAATGAACAATTTGAGAAAAAAAAATGGGCCTGAGGAAATATAAAAAGCTATTGTTACCTGCAGGAAGCGATACACCAAGCAAACCTACCACCTCTGCTGCTGTTTAAATTCTGATTCTAGTTAATGAGGAATGATCCCGAGTATGTCAAAGGCAATGACAGTGTATTTATGTAAATGTTACTCAGCAACTTTTAGAGACTTGAGGACAGGTTCCAAAAGTTGAATTTCTTAATACACCTTTTGTTTGCTTTGTGAGCACGTACCTATTTGCAACTGAGCGCATCCCACAGAATCACAGAATCACAGAATCGTAGAGGTTGGAAGGGACCTCGAAAGATCATCTAGTCCAACCCCCCCCGCCAAGGCAGGGCCACCTAGAGCACATCACACAGGAACGTGTCCAGTCGGGTTTTGAATGTCTCCAGAGAAGGAGACTCCACAACCTCTCTGGGCAGCCTGTTCCAGTGCTCTGTCACCCTCACGGTGAAAAAGTTTTTCCTTATATTAACCCAGAACCTCCTATGTTCCAGCTTGGACCCATTGCCCCTTGTCCTATCACTTAGTGAGACCACGAAGAGCCTGGCTCCATCTTTCCGACACTTAGGAACTCAGGCAGTCCCACAACAGATGTTTCGCTATGGCATGGTGCCACTTGAAACAGTAATGTCAGTTAGCACAGTCTGTCAGGATACTATTTTCTGTGCCTAGGAGTGCTTGAAACCATTACATTCCTTTCCCTTAGTTATTCACATAAGAGAAAGCATATTATTTTACTAACAGCATGAATGGTTTTCTTAGTTTGATTACTGTAATTACACTCCACTGATACTTACTGATATCTGCAGCAATTGCTACTAAAACCCACCCCTTTTGCTATTGTCACAGACTTTTTTTTCTTGAATGCTGAAAGACAAATGTAGTTTGAATTAGAAGAGCTTGGTACAAATTCCCGATAATGGTATAGACTGTAATCCACCATCTATAGCAGTTTCATGAAGGCCTAATGTGAACTGCAGTAAGTTCTGTTGGATTTTACCTTGATATAATGTAACAAGCTTCTGCTCTAAGAAACTCAGAAAATTTGTAGTAAAGTCTCAATGTAATAATTGGCACTATTGCATCACTGTACAATAGTATTTACTGAAAAATATTCAGGAGTCTATCTAAAGACAAAGGCCCAGAATCATTGTTAGGCAAATGTTAGTGGAGCTCACACATGTTAGTGACCTCAACAAGCTTCAAGATTTCATATGTCATGATTTGATGGAATGCCAAAGCAATTTAAGCACCTTGGCATATAGTGTGCAAATGTCTATGTTAGAATCTAACAATAATGCTTTCCTAAATTTTGTTTCAGTTCAGCATCACTGTTTCTGGATGACTTCAGTCAGGAGCTGAAATGCCGCATACTGAAGACAATGTCACAAATGTCATTAAGTCATTCTAGCCAGAATTTTTCTTAAGGAAGTTACTTGAAAGAATGTCCTCCATGATCAGGAAGCATCAAGCCTCAGTATTCAAATCCTCTGAAGTATAGTTTATACTCTTCTTTCTACTGAAAATATTGCATAAATACACATGGAAGTAAAATACACATTTTTGATGGTGATGATAGGTTTGCTTTAACTACCCTTGACAATGCATGGATTCTAGCACTGCCATTTAGCAAATTATGCATACAAAATGTGTTAGTGAAAAATATGTGCTCTTGAGCAAGAGGGGTATTAAGAGTTCATGAAATCGAATTTAGATTTACTGTTCAAGAACTTACATTAATTTGCTACGGGAATACCTTGATGATTGTTGTTATGGAGTGCACTTAGACACCTGTTACCATCCAGAATAAACTGAAGGAGCCACTGTAATTAAAATAATTTAACTATTCTCTGAGTGAAATTTCACAGTGACCCATGTGGAAAGCATTGAGTAGAATTTTCCTTCTTAAAATACAATTAATCTTCCTGGCAGATGCCTGTATTTCACAACAGTATCCGTGATCCAGAGGAGGGCCACAAAGCTGATCAGAAGGCTGGAGCCCCTCTCCTATGAGGACAGGCTGAGGGAGTTGGGCTTGTTCAGCCTGGAAAAGAGAAGGCTCTGGAGTGACCTAATTGCAGACTTACAATACCTAAAGGGGACCTACAGGAAAGCTGGAAAGAGGCTGTTTCTTAGGCAATGTAGTGACAGGACAATGGGTAATGAGTATAAACTAAAAGAGGGGGGGTTTAGATTGGACATTAGGAAGAAATTCTTTACTGTGAGGGTGGTGAGGCACTGCAACAGGTTGCCCAGAGAAGCTGTGGAGGCCCCATCTCTGGAAGTGTTCAAGGTCAGGTTGGATGGGGCTTTGGGCAGTCTGGTCTAGTGTAGGGTGTCCCTGCCCATGGCAGGGGGGTTGGAACTAGATGATCCTTGTGGTCCCTTCCAACCCAACCCAACCCAACCCATCCTGTGAATCTATGATATAGCTATGGAAACTAACTGAAGAAAGCATTTAAGAAAAAGTTCAGTATAGGGTGGACATAATAACTGAGATAATATATTTTTATAGGTATTTTCCCCTCATATTTATTCATATTCTTGATAAGTAAGTGGCAGCAGAAAGAAGAAGGAAGCAATGTGTCTACATGTCTAAACACAAAACTAATTATCTTAACAAGAGAGTTTATGTTATGCATTGGGAAAAGCTTTGTATCACAGAGGACAGAAGCAATGAGGTGTATTGCTTAAGGACAACATGTAGTTCTTACAGCTGAATTTACTGCAAGTAAAAGACACATCTATTGGGAATGCTCTAGGAACAGGTCATTTTGGTTTTGCAGATGCAGACTACGATTCCAGGTCATATTGAAGCCTACTTCTTATATGATGTAAAACACTTACAGTGGCTGCAAGTCTAAGCTTCCTTGAACAGCAAGAGCAAAATAAGACTAATGTATTCTAGAGTAAAGTATGTAGAACTCTCTATGTACAAAGGCATGCTACTTGCTTATATATGAATTTGAAACAGTGCGTCAGGAAGTCACACATCTTCTGGGACAAAAAGCCTCCAGATGATGAAATCTGGAGTGTAACTAATCTGCAGAATAGATTAAAGATGTATTACACATAGTGTTTGTAGCATTGCTAAAGCTGCCTGACACTGCACATTTGAAGACCATTATTTTCGGAAGCTTTTAAACTAAATCAACATTTACCACTTAAGCCTTCCCATCTCACTTCGCTGTAGAAAGTAAGGTATCTAATTTATGACTGTCCTTTAGGCTTCCTCTAAAGACAACAGAGTGAGGTAAATGCTTCTGGAAGATTATCTTGTTTTAAGATGATTGTTCAAGCTAGGTGGTTGCCATCAATCTCCACTGACTACCAGGGCAGTCAACAGGAACAGCTAAGACTAGGTACCTCCAACAACAGCAACTGCATGAGCAGAACCCTCCCAGAAATTGTGAGTTGCTTGTACTCTTTCATATGAACACATATGTAGAATAAAGTATCTCTGAGGTTATCTGAATTCAATGCTGTATTTAAGACAGATGAGAAATTCTTCCTAGATTTTAAATTAGAAGAATGTATCTGGGTTTGGATGCTTAAGAAGCCCACCAGGGGTCTCTGAGGTTTCGTTGTTATTGTCCCTTGCTAAGATCTGCTCCAAAAAATATTTGCCTAACACTGCTTTTCCCTGCCCCTTAAGAGGCACCATTATGCATACTGCCTCCTGAATAACTGTATCCTCACATTCAACCAGGCTACAGAGTTTTCCTTTTCAGGAGATTTTAGTTGTTACACAGAAACTTGTTAAATTAAGCGAGAAAATTTATTTCAACTGCACTCAAAGCTACTGACAGCTGAGACAGATTAAACGCTAAACTGAAGGTGAAATATTTAATCAATCACAAAAGTAGTTTTCTGTGAAGCTGGGAGAAAGCAGGAGAGGAGACTATATGGTGTAACTACGACGTATTTGTGTGTTTTTATAACAAACTTCAACCAACAATCTTAGAGAATTTCCTGACAACTTTCAGAAAGCTCTTAGAATACAAAAGCAGCAGTGGAGTCAAAGAAAAATAATCTTTTTTTTTCCTCTTAATGTAGATTTCCTAGAACGTGATACTTGTTATTTTCTAACTCAGACATATCAGATACATGGATAATGAATTATTTGGTAGAAACGAAATTTAGTTTTAACTGAAACTAGACAAAAAACTTCAGGAAATGGTAATCTTCTTGGAATATATGTCACAGACTCTAGCTAGCAAAATAAAATTAATGTCAATGTTACTGGTGAAAGAACAACAATTGAATTTCCTAAGAAGTTAATAAAAAATGAGATCTCATCAGCCTACATCTTGTTTAAGTTTGGAGTTATATATCCAAAGCCCAGTTGTTATTTGAAGCAGCAGACTAGTCTGCCTGCTTTCCAGGATAATTTGTTCTTTACATACCTACCTTACTAAACCCTCTTCACATTAGCTTGGAAATCCCTTGAGTCTATCTGCCACGCACCACCCAGCGTTCACAGAGAGACCTTCTCAGTAAGATAAGAACATTTATTACAATCTAGGCTTGGGGGGGGGGGGGGGGAGCACAGAAGCTTCATTTACATTCCTGGAAATACACAAAATTTTAGATTTGTCACGACTTCTGCTAATTTCATTTGACGTGGTGGTGATATTTCCCTTCCATGTAATCATTCTCTGGTTAGGAAATTTATTCAGAAGAAAGTCATTTAGCCAGTTCTTATCGGAGGAATGCTCAAAAGACACAGGTCAGCTGCAAGCTGACTTGAGTTTACCATTAATTATTGTCCAGCATTTATTTATTTAGTTAGTGATTGCTTTTCAGTGGGACAAAAGATGAGCTGGGCATCCCAGCCACCTGAATGTGGATAATTTCATTAATTTGTAGAATATTGTGCAAAAAACCAGGAAGCCTTATCGTCATGCCTTTTCAGTTCTCAGGAGAAAATTAAGTATACTGAATCCCAAATGGTGGAAGCATTTGACATATAGTATTTGTTCCGAGCATTCTCGATGGATATAACAGAAACGTTTTAAGTAGACTGCATCATTTTATGGAGACATTCACATTTTCTCTACGGTCAGTTGATAGAAAGAAATGGATAGAAAAAAACACCTAAATTAATCTGAGAGTGCCCTTCAGAATTCCTCAAGCATCAACCCCTTTCCTCACACATTATAGCACAATGCTGCATGCCATCATGACAGTACCTGTCCAGTTTTGATTAACACACATTCATCCAAAATACCAAATGCAGCAGTATGACCTTTTCTGTAGGGGATGGTGAAAATATAGTCCATGCTATTCTATAGAGAATTTCATCCTGTTTTGCAAAAGCAACCGTCTATTCCAACATTGTAATCATCCCAAATGTGCCAATTTGGAGGGAAATGCATGGGAAATGGAGCGGAGGTGGAACAAAAGCAGTGGCTCACATATAAACAAGCTGTTGCAGTGCTCTTTTCTCTTTGTGATAGGGAGTTGACTGGCTACCAAACTTCAACCTGGACCAGCCAAGTCTGAGAGAGCCAGGGTCAGGGCTGCAGGATGGACAAACACGATCAGGAATGGAGCTCCTCTCCTATGAAGAAAGGCTGAGAGAGCTGGGGATGTTCAGCCTAGAGAAGAGAAGGCTCCAGGGAGACCTCATTGCAGCCTTTCAATACTTAAAGGGGTCTTACGAAAAGGATGGAGAGGGACTCTACTGAATGACAGGACAAGGGTCAATGGTTTTAAACTAAAAGAGGATAGATTTAGATTAGACATGAAGAAGAAATTCTTTACTGTGAGGGTGGTGAGGCACTGGAACAGGTTGCCCAGAGAAGCTGTGGATGCTCCATCCATGAAGGTTTTCAAGGTCAAGTCGGATGGGGCCCTGGCCAACCTGATTTAGTGTGTGGCACCCCCGCCTATGGCAAGGGGGTTGGAACCAGATGATCTTTAAGTTCCCTTCCAAGCCAAGCCATTCTATGATTTTATGATTCTACGATTCTATGATGGATGGACCCATGGATGTATGTGTGCCAGTGGACAAAGAGAGTAGGTGGTGAGGCAGGGAGGGAATATACACTGGGGTACCCCTGCCCTGGTGAGCTGGAGAGAAGGAAGAGCACTTGCTGGCAGTGGTGGTGATGTCTGCATGAGCGCTGTTGTTGTTATCAGGAATGGCACTGCTTTCTGGACTGGTCTCTGCGGCCAGACGTGTGCACTCAATGTGTGTGTGTTCCAACCCCCCCTTTATCCCCATCGTGCCCCTTCCCTCCCCCCCATAGCAGCGGGGTTGGTTGGATGTAGATGATCTTCGAGGTCCCTTCCAACCCTAACCATTCTATGATTCTGTGATTCTATGTATGTATCTACATGGGACAGAACTCCCCTGAGTCTTGAAACCCACTAGATTTGGCTTCCTTTAACATATCCTCTGGGTTGTGGCTCCACTAATGTGGATTTCTACAGTTTGTTTGCTTGTAACTCAAGGTCTCTGATGTCTGATAACACTGGCAGTCCACTACTGTCAATAGTTATACCACTACAAATGCTGATTGTAAATATGTTACACTGACATACATCAAGATTTCCACCTGTACACAAAGGAAAATTACACCTTGCTCAAGTTTCTTTGTATCAGGTCACCAATTTCAACCTCATTAATGTAGTCACACCAATGGGAAAATTGCATGGAACAGTTCTTGGCTGTGAAGAATCAGTTCCTTAAATCACTGAAAGATTTAATTTGTTCGTCTTTATCATATTAGCTCTGGCCATGTTTCACATTCTTGATGGTATGTAGTTTTGCTGAAGAGAGCTGCAGAAAAGGATGCATGATCTGAATAAGTACTTCCATCAGATCATTGTGTAGTAGTCTAGAAACTCATTTGAATTGTTAATTGTCTTTTTTTAATGTGTTGTGCACGTCATGCATTAAATATCTGGCACAGTTTAACTAACAGATGTGGTTTTTAGGTTGCTCACTCTTTCATTATTTGACTAAGATTAGTTAGAATTATTAATCTTTTTGTGATGCATAAGTATTTTTAGCAACGGAGGAATGAAAAATATTTCTTATAAATGAATGTACTTTAATTCTGGATTTCTCACCAGTTGTGAAAAAGGTCAGCTTCATTATGCCCTTACAAAGGAATATCGCCAGAAGTTTCAACACATTCACATGGGAACTGCAGTTTCTGTTAGGTCTACACAATAAATAATATATACTTATGAATCAGGAAGAGATCTATGCAAATACAGCTTTTCCTTCTACCATTTGAAGATCTCTCAAAGAACATTTCTCCACACACAACTCTGCGCTTTATACTGCATAATAGAATACAGGTTCTGTTTTGTAGGAAGATTATTTGTTGACACAGACATTCACAACGTTGTGCTTAGGTCCGCACTGGAAAATCACAGAGGGTGTTTTGTCACTTTGATATCCAAACACAAACCTCCTGTCTAAGAACAGCAAAGGCAATCGCAGTCGTCCTGCAGCAGCACAGGGAGCACTGGGGGATAGCAGAGAGATGGCAAGGCTTGTTACTGCGGGCTGTGACCCCGTCCCCCCGCCGGCCCTCCGGCTGCCAGCTGTGTGGTCCAGCGCCCCTCCAGCACTAAAACGAGCTGCAGTGGCCGAGCGTGCTGCCAGGGCACTCCCCCAGCCCTCGAGGGACCGGATTAAAAACGATTCTGTATCTCCTCCTTTCGGGAAAGGAACGTTATTTACCTGTTCTGCTGAAATATATTACGCTGATTTCACTAATGTTGGCAGGGTGTTTTGGTATAACCCGAAAGGAAGCTGAACGGAGCTGTAAAGTATAATCACCACCATCATCATTATTTGCACAAGATGAAGACCTAGTATTACATGTGTGCAAGTCCTGTTCTTTATGGACAAAACGTTGAACTATATATAGTGTCACCTTCATTTTCCTTTTCCAACACTGCACATATTAGGCAGCAGGCTGAATTTTTTTAGCACATGTGCACAGTGCCACCCACTGTTCTACAGACATTCCTGCTCCGCGCTGTCTCTTATGCTGCATTTGTCTGGCGTCTCCATTTCCTCTTCTTTATTTGCTGTGCCACGGGTATATGTCACAAAATGGCAATTTATCTCCGGTGAGTGTTCACCTCACTTGAGCCACCACACTAGCGCTTGTTCTCACATCTAAGCCAGGAATAAATGTTGCGGCTATTGTATCTACGCATGGATTCACGAACGGGCTGTAGACAGCTTGTGAAACAGACTTTTCCAACGGCAGTAGCTGCCTGTGTTCTAAATATATAAATCCTGTTTAATTATCTTTTTTTTTTTTTTTTTACCAAAATACAAAATCCTCCCTTATCTCTGCAGATGAAGCTGTGGGGTGATGAAGAATGTTTCAGGTTTGTGGGAAATAATCAGCTCCACTAGGTATGATCCAAAATTTACTGAAGGTAATGCCAGCTTCTAACCTTGAATCTGCCCCTTTCAGAGGGGGAAATTGCTACACAACTATACATCTATTCTTTTCTTCTCCTTGTGTGCCAAACGAGCTATTCCCTGTTCCGCATGCAGACACTCTGCTTTGTTATCACACTTCTTCACCTTAATGTATGAAACCATGAAACATTTCTCTTCTGTGGGGTGGAAGGCCGAAGTACACTAATCTAAAAATTAATTACTAGGTTGAGGAGAACTGTTGTTTGGTATCACTTTCATCTTCTCTGGATGAAAGAAATGGGTAGAAAAATCTCCCCATCTTAACATGCCAAACAAACAGTGATTTATTCATCATCTTGTCTCTCTCCAGAGCAAGTTTGGCAAAAATCCACAACAAACAACATGATTAAAGAAAAACAAAAATGTTGCCCCACTTCTCCTTAAGCAATTGGCTAGGAGTTGTCTAGACACACGCTTTAGTTTTCACATGATTTGGTGCGCTCACTACAATTTATGTCCACACAGAGAAGTGATTCATTAAGGGTCAACCTGATAAACTGGAGACAAGGCACGAGTAGAAATGAATAAAGGGAATGACTGATTGCATAATTAATTTCCATTTTCAAAAGTGTCCTTAGCACCTAATGCTGTGGAAACCTAGAAGGAAACCAGCAAATCTAACACGACCTTATCACATGTTATGATTTTACAGAAACTTGCTATATCCTGTGAACAGAATGCATGTAAGTGGAGTAACTTTAAAATGTAATCTCAGGTAGTCTATGTACTCGTGTCTGAGAATTTTACCCAAAGCTCTCTACACCTCTTAAGGAGAATTAAAATACTGCTAATGAAACATCAGTAGTACAAAACCTGGGAGGACTAAGACTAAAGTAGGTACACATAAACTCCACTACTCTGAGACTTTTTTACGCCAGCAGCGACATAGGCATGCCACTAATAAGAATGAGGAATTCTGAAGATTTTGCATACTGGTAAACAAATAACTGGGAGAGTTTGTCGACGGAGTCCTAGGAACAGAGGAATATAGACGTGAGAGGATAGGAAATCACCTGCCTTGGTTTGAAAGCACAGATAGATACTGAAAAGGAGGGAAATCAGCTAATTTGTGCTTGGAGATGTTCACAATTAAGGAAAAAAATGCAGGGAAACATTACATATGAGGGATTCTGAAGTTTCCTAAATGTGTATCATTAATCTTTTAAGTAACAGTAGAGCTATTTGGTTGTGCATTAAGAAAATATGTTATTGTCCGTAACCATGGTTTTAATAACAGTAAACTTGTTAATGACTACCAGAATTTTATTTGGTAAGCAAGGAAAATTGCTTTCTTACATTCCTAATTTGAAATGCTTCTAGATAGGTGTCTGAAAATGCAGATAAGTGCTTAATTGCATTTTCAGAAACACTCATCACTAAAACCCACTGAGTCCAAAAATCTCATTATTGGCACATATTATTTTTGCAGAGATGTTGCCATTCCAGGACATAAATTATATGGGACAGACAGACGCTGTTGTACTAGTAACAGAGCAGTACTTTATAAAAGATTACTTAGAATCAAAGCAGATAAATGAATTGGGTATATCAGCTTATAACACAGAATAGCTATTATAGGTAATAATATTATTACAGTATCACTGCTTGACCAAGACAGCATCAGATGCCATGCTGTGACATTCTGAGATAGGTCTAAAAAGTTGCAAAACTATGATACAGGGTATGTGGGATTGCTCAAATATATAAGTATGAGACATCACTTCACAGACAATTCTGAGACTACATTTCCAGACAGTGTAAATGGAGCAGCTAGGCTAAGAAGACAGCCAAAGAGAAGCAATACCGTTCTCCACAAGTTCTCGAGGAAATCAGTTCACTGCCATGTGTAACCATGCGCTTAAGACCATCTCAGTCTCAAGTATAGAAAGCAGTAAACATGATGACAGTTTTTAAAAAGGGCTCCGGGAACTCCAGTGAAGTAAATCTGAAATTGTACCAGGCCAATTCTTATAAAGTATAATAAACAATAGAATTAAAGAGCTGATACATGGAGAAAAATTTCTTGAGGAAGAATCAATATAGCTTTTTAAAGAGAAGCCATACCTCACAAATCAATTGGAGAAAAATCAATTTGGTATAATCCGCTAGGATCCCCAGAAAGCATTCAGCAGGGTTGTTCATCAAAGCCAGTTACAGATGATAAGCCATCTTGAAGTAAGAGGCAAAGTCTTTACATGAATAAATGCCAGCTTTAAAGCTATAAAACAAAAGTAAGACAAAAGTAAGAATAAGTTCCTTTTTTTTTCCTCAGTGGAAGGAGGATAACAACACGATTCCCCAGATATCTGTTGAAGGTTTGTACTATTCAACATGCTCAAGAGATATCTGGAAAATGGAGCAAATAGTTTTGATATGGTTTTCTTATGCCACTAAGTTATTCAAGGGTCAAACAGTAACAGTCCAGTGGGTGGGACTGGGGCAATAACAGAAGGACCTCATGACAGCAACCAGTAACACATGAAAATGAGTCCACATAAAATACACCAATGCACAAAGACAAAAACAATCTTACCCTTACATTTTTATTGTAGGATTCTGAATCATCACTACTCAGGAAAAAGATCCTGGTGTTTTAGCAGCACTTATGAAGACCTGAGCTCAGTAGAGGGCAAAATCCACACAGACTGTTAAAAAGTATAAAAACAGAAATAGAAAACAAAATAGATCAGATTGTTATAAATCCAAGGTACATTGCTCCTGTAGGTGCTTTAATTCAAACTCTAGCTTCTTAAAATTCCCATTCAAAGAGTGCTGATTCATAGAGGTCTACAGATGCCTAAGTTTTAACCTGTAATGGCACCCTGAGTACCAACAGATCTCTTGGTCTGTTCAGAATTGCCTAACAGTACTATACTAAGCAAGCCAAGGTAGGAAGGCTCCTCAGCTCCACCACAAGCCACAGTCATGCTTCTGCAGACTTTGTGCACATGCCAAACACTATGGGCATGCAGAAAGCATGTACCAGTCAAGGTTCTGAATCAAATGAGAAGGAAATGGTATAGTTTTCATACATTCTGCCAGTGAACTCCACCTTCAACAGGCCATGAAGAGATATGACTGTTCATCAGTCATCTCTCAGAGGAATGAGTGTGTTTCAGTCCCTCCCAAAGTTACTCCATTCTCCCAAATTAATTAAATGTAATAAAAACTAATGTTAACATAGTACCAAACACTAACCTGAGGCTACCAGCTCAGCTCAGCAGCTCCTAAGCTTTCCCGTGTGTCTGTCCCTTGATAGTGGGAGTAGACCCCTGAATTACTCAGAAAATGCAATACAAACTGCATAATGTAACAGCAGGTGGCACTGTCACGTCAAAACTCATACAATCATCTCGTCTTCATATTTAATCAGGTTTTATTCATAGATAATGGAATGGAAAAGTGAGTGACATGCAAATTTTCACAGAATAATTAAATATGATTTGCTAGATATCCTTATTCATCTCTGATTAACTATTTGAGTCTTGCAGTGTTCTAATCCTGGATTTCAACTATTACATATGTTAATACACTTGCGCTGATTCCTTGCTCTGTTCAGCCATTGTGGCAGTTCTACATTCCCAGTAAAAATAAGATGAAACACACGTAATTATTTATTCTAAAACTGCTCATCATCACATAGCTAATAAGACAATAACACTGAAATTTCCTCTCCTTTCACATACAGTACTATCTATGAAAACTGCAATGACAAAGGAAAAACAGCTTTTGCCATGTCTTAAAAGCAACAGCTTCTCCCTGATTTATCAAATGGCTGAAAATAATCAGACACTTCATGAATGAGGAGCAGGAGCAGTCTGGCTGTTCTGATGCATGGATAGCTTCAGCCATAATAGCTCATATGTAGAAGTGTCAGCTATAACCACCTCTGGCAAAGGTCCCAAAACACATGCTCCCTGTTTGGTATCTGATACCCTTTTGAGCGCTTCTGCCCTTTACAATTGTAATGCAAGCTGATAAGTGTTTTTCAAGCTCTTTATTCCCACACTGAAGCCAAATTTCTGCAGCACAATCATTTTACAAGTCACTGGGCCATGCAATGGATAACTAACTACAGGTCATGATTATGAAGCCTAAGCCAGCTATCAGATCAACTTTCTGTTTAACTGCCAGTTCCTCTCTGCCGTGCAAAACCTTTCCATTTCCATTAATCACAAGGTGTGCGCTTCAAACACAGACTCTCTGTCTTCTCAGGGTAGGTGACTTCGACCATAATCTTGAAGACAAGAACAGTTTGCCAGAGATGACAGGTCTCCATCCAAAGAGTATTCTTGGCCCTGGGGAAGGTTTTTGTATCACAGAATCATAGAATCGTGTTTGGTTGGAAAAGACTTTTAAGACAGAATCATAGAATATCTCAAGTTGGAACGGACACATAAAGATCACCGAGTCCAACTCCCTGCTCCTCATAGGACTACTATATACTCATATATATATATTCATATTTAATATAAGAAGCTGACTTGGGTTATGAACAAAAGATCAACACTTTCTTAACAAACATGAAAGCCAAGACATTTATTTTACTTTTCATGACAATAAAAAATGAGGTTATTGTCTAACATCACAGGAGTTCTGGAAACAAGACTTTACAGAAAACAGGAAAAGAATATGAGATTTCGAAGAGAGATGTAGAACTTGAAGAGGGATTCATAATAAATGGAGGATTATCCATAAATGGAGTGAGAGAGAATCTCATCCCAGAGGAAAATTTGATATACAATCATTATCTTTGGCATGCACTGGAAAATATAGATTAATAAAAATAAAATCCAAAATTATTTCACTATTGAAACACTTGAAGAGTCTTACTGAAATATTTGAATCTGGTAATGTAAAAATGTATCTGTGTTTATAACTGAAAAGCCAACTTAGTGACTTATCTTGGATTTTTGGTAATACTTACAATCAGGACTTAGAATCTTACATGACTTACAAACTTAGTTATATTGCAGGGACCACATTACAACAGATAAGGCCAGATCCAGCCCCAGCCTAGGTTGGGGTCCCTGTGCAGCAGCACATGCTGTGTGCCTCAGGAAGCCAAAATAGGGGAGCACAGGTCACCTCTGCTCCAAGACAACTCCACCCCAGTGCAGGACACTGAGGGGAAGGTAGGAACTCTCATTTAAATAGAACGGGTGACATTTTACCATCAGGAATCCATCTTCTTGTTGCAAGATGTCTCCAAACTAGGCCTAGCTTTCTTCAGCTGCATCCATGTGTTCGTTATCATGGTTCTGCTAGCAGCCAGAACATGGAATGAAGTGCAACAAAGTGAAGCTGAGCAGGGGGGTTGGACAAGATGACCTCCAGCGGTCTCTTGCAACCTCAATCATCCTGTCATTCTGTCATTCCAAGTCTTGCCTAATAAAGATTTGCTAAACGAAATGAGCAGATACTAGTGGCAGCAGGTACAAACAGCAGGTAAGCTTTGGTACCCTTTTCAAGTGGTTCAATTAGATTAATTCCCCTAGGCTTTCTCTGTAGTTAATGCATTATTCCATCTCCCTGCCTACTGCAAGAAATCTAGAGAGGTGCTGTTCAAGCGAGCTGTGAGGGTTCGGCATCCCATATGAACCTGTGGAAAAGCAAGACAAGCAAAAGCCTCCGTGCTTTCAAGACATGGTGTGTACATGCCGTTAGCAGTACACATGTTGATGTACAAGTGGCACATAAATGCACATGTTCTCACTGGATCTCCCGGGGGATGGACAAATGTCACCTATGCTGCTGAGATCTGTAGCTCACAGCTGCACATCCTCGTTCTTCATCTTCCTTTAGTGCAAGTCAACTCTTTCCAGTGCTTTCAAAACTTGTTTTGTACCAAACCTTCTCTCAGAAGTAAGAAGTAAAAGACTACATAGAAAACCCAGGAAAACAAGCTTTCTAACCTAAGTACTTACATCTGTAAAGCTAGGTCCCCAAAAAGCCCCTTCATGTGGTTTCAGGAGTTTGATGTTTAGGCTACATTCTCAGCTATTCTGCTGCCATAAAATATTAAATCAGAGTAAAAAACATCAATTGTTTGATTTAAATTTAAGCTAAATTACATTCAAGCCCATGCTGTTTTAAATACTTCAAAGAGCATCTAAACTGTTTGGGTGGAACAGCAGAAACAATTATTTGTAATCAGCAAGACCTCTTCTTCTAGTATTAGCAAGCCGTGTTCCCAGATGCATAAAAGCAATGCTTCAAGCCAAAGAAGCTTATTCTAATTTATTCCAACTAGTTCTGATTTATTCCAGCCAAGAACCTGCCCTAGTACCTTTTAACTTGTTCATACTACTTTGTCGCCCAACTATATTTCAGTGCACTGATTATGACACAACTACATAGTTCGGTGATATAATTAACCTGTTAGCATATTTTTCACTTTGACATATGACACAACTACATAGTTCGGTGATATAATTAACCTGTTAGCATATTTTTCACTTTGACAACTTTAGAAAACACAGGAATGTTCTTTCTCTCTTCTGTGCTCCAAAACTTGTACTGCTGTGATGCTCCTTGTACTCCAAATCACTCCACAATGCTAAAATTGTTGAGGGTTATAACTAATTTTGTAACATGTAAGAGCAAGCCATTGGGCCTGGTTCTGATTTCACTTCCACCAGTGTATTTTACTTACCACTCCAGTGAAATCAAGAGTCACTGGGGTCTTTAGGAGGAGAAACAGAAGGTATAGATCAGAAAAAAAACCTGAGCATTTGCTTATAACTGTCCCGGTGTGCTGTATTTTAAGAATTCATTAACCATTCACTAGGTGGGGCCAATACCTCACAACCAACAAAAAGACTGAAAACAGCTGGAAAGGAATTGCTTCAGTAAAAGTAATGCTTTAATTTCAAGGAAAATCTTTGGGAAAGGTAAAAATAATAACTAGCCTTAGATGAGATTTCTCTGAGGTTTGACTTCCTATATCTGAAATTTTACTCATTTAACTATGAAGTATTTGAATTCATTTAACATTGATATTTTGGGTTTAACTCCCTTTTTTAAGTGCAGGTGTCTACTGTCATTTGATATTCCTAAGGGTACCTGAGATATCTGCTTGGGACTAGCAGATGTGATGCAAAACTTATAAAAGATCCAGGTTTGTACGTGTCCGGTGGTATGAGATGCACACCGGTAAGTAACATTAAGGCAAGAACCAGCTGAGGTGAATACGATGTGTCAGGTGCAGGAAAAGAACAACTGGGAAAAATAATTTGAAAATTATCTTTCTCTGACCCATCCAGACCATAAGCCCTCATCTGGACAATTTGAAAGCTGATTTGGAAAACAGGGAGAGGCCCTTTTTAAAAAGTCATATACAACACCGTAAGCAGAGGCCAGAGACAAAAATTGCTATAAACAACTTTCCAGAAAAACGTCTTTTCTTAGATTTAGCTAATGACATCTAACCTAGACTGCAGCCTGGCAGCTAGGATTTAGCCCTATACCCCAGCTGGAGCCATGAAAAGGGAATGGTTGTGAAGCACAACAGCAGCAGAGGTTTCCCTCACGCCGAGGCAGACTCTATCCCAGAACAGCTTGAAGGGGCTGGCAGTCACAACTGTGCTGCTGAACAGCTCAAAGGCCTCCGCTCTCATGAATGAATTGAGCCCTGAGTCACCAAGGTTCTGGAAGTCATTAAAATAGCAGCAAGAAAGGGGCAGGAAAGAGGTGGTTCATACAGCATAGCTTAGCTATTAAACATGATGATTTCAGGGCAAAAATTTGGGAGAGAAGGGAAGGGAAGGGAAGGGAA
>VWZZ01002258.1:59253-108080 GCA_013399095.1 Psophia crepitans
GGGGGGCGAGGCCGGGCAGCGGCTCGGCCCCCCGGGATGCTGTCGGGGCGCGGCGGGGCGGCCCCCGGCTGCCCGGACGCCCGCTGAAGCCGGGGCTCCGTGTTGGGCTGTCCTGGTTGGTTTGCTCCACCCTGGACCCAGCGGCTGGAGGTGAGCGCCGAAGCGCGGGGGCCGTCGCTGGCGGGCGGTGCCGGGCGCGGGCAGCAGGAGGTGAAGCCGTCTCAGGTGCCGTCCTTCCCTCTGTATCCTCACAGGAGTGGGCAGCGCTGGCTGCTCAGCGCCCTGCCTGACCGCCGTCTCCGATGGAGGCATCGCCCGGAGGAAGCGGGGACGGTGAGGTGTCCCTGGGGCGGTAGCCAAAGCAAAGCGGTGCCTTTCTAGGCCACCCACCCCACCTCCCCCGGCGGGGCAGTCTGCTCTGCAGCTTGGTTGTGTTTTCGATCCAGGAGAGTGTGGGCTGCTGCTGGCAGCTACACGATGAAGTCGCCTCCCTGCTGCATGTCTCTTTCTTCCCAAGCGTCCCTGGAGGAGCCAGGGAGCAGCACGTCCCTGGGCTCCCTGGACTCCAGTGTTTTCTCCAGTGAGGAAGAGCAGGGGCCCCTGCTCCAGAAGGTCATTCCCTCCTTGGACTGCTTTACTATCAACGTAGGAGGCAGCCGCTTTGTGATGTCCCAACAAACTTTGTCTTGCTACCCTGACACCCGTCTTGGCAAACTGGCCGTAGTGGTCTCTGCTGCCCGGGATGTGGCCTCTGGCCTCCTCGAGCTTTGTGATGATGCCAACCTTGTGGAGAATGAGTATTTCTTTGACCGGAGCTCACAGGCGTTTCACTACATCCTGAATTACTACCAGACAGGGAGGCTGCATGTCATGGAGCAGCTCTGTGCACTCTCCTTCCTGCAAGAGATCCAGTACTGGGGACTCGATGAGCTCAGCATCGATTCCTGCTGCAGAGACCGGTGAGTTGTGGGACGACATGGCACGCAGGGTTGTGGGCTGGGTGAGCTCAGCGTTGACTGGTGTGCAGGGATGCTCAGGTGAGAGATCCAGCAGTGGTGGTAAGTGAGGTAGCAGAGCTCTGAGGAAAGCGTGCACAAAGCTGGATGAGTTCAGTCCTGAATCCTGCTCTAGAGGTGGATGGCTGTAGGGTGAGAACATTGTTGACCTTTGTTGAGGGACGGTTGTTGGTGGGGTCAAGATAGTGAGAACCTTACAGGAGCAGGGTCTGGATTGTCCTGTACTGGCTTCAGACTGGCTGTGGAAGCTCAAAATGCTTGAGAGGGACAATGTCGGAGATGAATAATGTTGTGAAAGGAGAGATGTTCCTTCAGTCATCCAGTTTGAGGTTATCGTGCTTCGAGAGATTGGATGTGGATGGGGGGTTTGGAGCCTCCCCACCCCACACTTTCCATTCTGGAGGATTTCCAGATCCAAGCTGGAGAGGCAGAAGAGGGGGTGGTCACCTGCCAGGCTGAGTGTGGGTGGCATGGCTCCAGGAGGAGCCGTGATGCGAATCATTGCACATGGATGTAGCAGCTTACAGGGAGGGGGCAGCAACAGTGGGAACATGGCTCAGTGGAGACAAATTGTAACAGGCGGTTTAGGAACAAGGTGGGTTTTGACTGGACCATCCCCAGGACATTACTGTTAATTCTGTTTACAGTTAATTTTAAATTTTTTTCCCCACCATTTCTAGTGTTACTGGTTGGTTTGTTAGTATTGATGAAATTAATTCTCTAAAGAGTACAACAGCTATTTATCTAAAGCAAAATTATTAGAAAGAAACAAAGAAGGAACCCCACCCAAAAAGGATACTGGAGTTACCCTACCCTAGCATGGTCCAGTTCTGCATCTGGGAGAGTTGTATCCTAGTTTTCATGCCTTCCTTCCCTCCCTGGCAGGTGTAACAGAAAGCTCCTACTTCTTTGGTGGTACAAGGAGCTACAAACCTCTTTGTCATATGTAGGAGTAACTGTGTGAAATGAAGACAAAATTGCGTAGCCCCTTTGTCTAAGGCTTGAGATTTGCAGCAGTCAGGAAATACAGATACGAAATAAAAGGATTTCTTTTGTGTACTTCAGGAAAGTTTTTCTTTCATTAAATTGTTCTGTAAATATACTCTTGTTCTAACAAAACACTCAACTAAGCATTTACGATCTGTAACATTTAGTTGGCACAGATGCTTCTGCACTTGTGTGAGGACCCATATATTTAAAGAAAGCAACATAACCTGTCATCTTAGTGTGTATTGATCAGAACTTCATCCATGAGCTGCATGGCTTTTATTATGCCTTCCCTTTTAATATTGCAGATACCCCCCAATGTAATAAAAAACACAATATAATTAACAACATTGAGAACAATTTAGAAACAGAAGGTCTGGTTATGCCAGGACTGCTTACAAGAATGCATGTTAGTCATGCAGCAGATCCTACTGTAGTCAACATGATCCATATAAATTACATGCTATCAGAATACTCTGCGTATACAAACTGTCACTGATGTGAAATGGAATAGAAATATCAGGTCAATGGAAACATGCCGCAGGGTCTCAATTAATAAAATCATCAACCATATGCTTGACATCAGGGTTTTCTGAGCTCACGTAAGATGTACTTTAATGTGTATTCTTATGCCTCACGTGGTAGAGGATAAGAAAAACATGCATTTGGTGTAACAAATCTCTTTGGGGGGTTTCTGGGCAGGTACTTCAGGAGGAAGGAGCTGAGTGAAGCCCTAGACATCAAGAAAGATGCAGAAGAACTGGATGCCCAAGATGAGGAAGAAGACTTTTCTGGTAGTCTCTGTCCCAGTGTCAGACAGAAACTTTGGGAAGTTTTGGAAAAGCCTGGCTCCTCTGCAGCAGCCAGAACTTTCGGCACTCTCTCCATGGCTTTTGTTGTTGTGTCCATTGCCAACATGGCTTTGATTTCAGTAGAGCTAAGCTGGCTGGCACCACCACTACTGGATGCCCTAGAGTACCTGTGCATTGCCTGGTTCACTGTGGAGTTTGTTCTGAGGTTCCTGTGTGCACGGGATCGGTGTCGCTTCCTAAGGAGTGTGGCAAACATCATAGACCTCCTTGCAATTTTACCTTTCTACATCACCCTGCTGGTGGAGAGCCTGTGTGGTGGGGAGAGCTCCCAAGAACTTGAGAACGTGGGGCGCATTGTCCAAGTGCTGAGACTGCTCAGGGCCCTGCGGATGCTGAAGCTGGGAAGACATTCAACAGGTACTTTCAACCATGGCAGTGGTACTTCTGGTTTTTGCTGCCTCCAACAGTTGTTCCTGGGCACAGCCCCCTATTTTGTGTGCATTTCTGCCTAACCTTTTACCCAATCCAATGTTAGCAGTAATGGCTTTCGAAAATCTTACTTTGGGACATTGATAATTGAGTGGAACAGGCCTTCTCCAATAAATTTTAGTTCTTCATAAAAACAGTGTATATTGTTTGCACAGAATATTTACAAAAACAACAGTTGCATACTGTAAGTCATCCACCAGTCATCCACAACGTCATAAACCTGCAAACGTATACTTGAGTTGATTTGGTTAGGGATGAATCAAGAGAGAACAAGCAGAGATCATTGACCCACACTTTTTGTATTACCAAAAGCCCATTAATGGCAGCGTATAATTACCTGTCACAATTTGTTTTGGCAAGAACTAGATGCAAAGAAATAGATCATGATTTTGTCTGTACCACAGATCCTGAAAACAACCACGATAGAGAATGTTTCAAGAAAACTTAAAACTGAATCATACCGGGCAGTGGGTTGAGGGGCTCTCTGGCCTGTGGAACACCCTGATGTGTGTGTGCTACGCTGAGCACAGCTGGGGGCTGTTTACTGAATGGACGTAGGTGCAGCTCAGAGCAGCAGTGCCAGGTTCAGTCAGCATTCACCCATCGGTGCGGGGCCCTGCCTATCCAAGCACTGCTGACAGGTCAGCAGATAGATGAACAGCAAGCAGAGGTAGGGTGGAAGGTGAGATGCATTTCTGGGAACACTTTTGATCACTCTTTCTGAGTAGTGAAGGGAAGACATAAAAGGTAACATTTTCCAGTGGGAATTTATCAGAGGAAGTTGGAAATGATTAGAAGGTGTTGCATTTCCCCTTATGTTTACCTCAACTTTATTACTACTGCACAGCATGTGCATGCCTGGGTATACGGAACAGTGAAAACCATACTCCCACCACACCCTCTCCATGCCATGATGTTGTCCAATGTTTGGCGTTTTCAAAGTGGTTTAATTATAGAATCATTAATCACTTAAATCAGTACTGAATATGGCACTGAATTTGACAGGAGAAATGTTCAGCCAACACTTGGAGCTTTGAAAACTCAGATCCTAGTCGTAAGTATCTGTCCTGCAATATCAGCCTGTTCTGAAGATTGTCATGGTCGTTCTTACATGGCACTCAGCGTATCCTTCCAGGATTTCCTGCCATGGAGCAGGAATGGGTTGATGCTTCTCTTATTTGAAGAGCCATCTCCACCCTCTTTGTGCTCTGGCCCAGCAAGGCCAGCAGTCATTACAAGTGAGCTTGCAGCAGCAAAATGTGTCTCCCTTTTTGTTTGCACTGAAGGGCAGTGAATCTGCCTACTGATGGCAGGGAGTAGCTTTAATGCTACTGACATTAATCATGGTGGTTTGCGAAGTATCTTAATCTTACTTGCCTGCCCTAGATTATGCTTATGCTGATGCTTAACTGTCCCTTAGAAAGCAGTTGAAAGGAAGCTCATAATGATTCAGCCTGTCAATGAGTTTGTTTTGCTTCATTACAAATTTTGCAGGGTTTGGTGGGCTTTTTTGCAAGAAAGGCTGCAACCCACTTTTGATGGTAACTGTAATGTGAATGCATTCTTTTCTAACTGTTTTGAAAATAAGAACAAGCTTTGAACTCATCAAGGCTGGATTGTGCTGAATGACGAAATAGTGACCCCTAAGTATGTTGTTCCTAGTTGCAAAGTTTCCAGTGTATCGCATTTTACTGTTACAGAAGGGACCCATGAAACTCAGCTCCAAGGCCCTGCCTACCAACTTGAAACCAGATGTTTCAGACACTTGTATAACTGTTAACTTTGGGGATGGTCTAAACTTTTATGTCTATTTATTCTTACATTCATTAAAATATTACCACAGTTTCTGTCACAATAGTGAGTGCCAGTAAGAGTTTAGTAATTCCATGTTAGTTAGAAGTGAATTAATTATATCAAAATCTAGTCTTCTAATCTGGAAGTGAGCTATCATATTTCTACTAGAACCAAAGTACCAGTTTCAAAATATAAGCAGCAACATACATATCTCCTTAAACCATCCAGAGGAGCATTATGTCACTGTGCTTGCTTCTTTGGAAGTTCAGAGTTGCTACCCACTTAGACCCAGAACACTAAATCAAATCTGTATAATTTAAGGTAGAAAGTCATTGTTTCAATCTTCCATCAGAGGAGATGCTGCTACTAAGACAAAACATAGCCCTAATAAATCAAAATAGAAACCTAAGCTTGCAGATCTGAAGCCATGTTGTTGACTGCTAGAAGGATGTAGTGAAAGAGTTTTGTTGACATGCTTCTAAACACATCCATAACCGCGGCTGCCAATATAAGGTGAACCCCATAAGTACCATACACAGAGACAATTTTTCTTGCACATACCTAGGCATGTCCTGAAAAATCTCAGTGTTTAGGGATGGCACTGACAACTCTTCTGCTCTCTTGCCCTGGATGTGGCAGCTAAAAGCTACCTGCCAGTGAAGCTTCTCTCTGATTCCTGCGCTTTCAGACCAGACAAAGTTTTATGCACTCCTCACCTGCTTTGCGTAGCAAGAAGAGCACGAGATCAGAAGAGATGAGAAAATTTATAGCTGCAGGCAGTAAGTCCTCTTTCATCAAGTAGGGGTGTTCACAAACACAAGGAGAACATCTCTCTACTATTGTGCAGACCCATAGCAAAGCTGGGAGCACAATAGCAGCCTGGCTCTGCTGTCAGAGACAGAAATGAGTTACAAAAAACCCATATCAATTATTTTCTTCACTTTAAAGAAATGGGAACTTAACCCTTTTTGTGGGGAAGGGACAGAAAAAGAAATGAAAGAGTCATTCCTCCCCCTTTGAAAGCTGAACCCAGCTAATAGGAGAGATGTGATGCCTAGAAACACGTGGGCTAGACTGGCACGAGTGTGTAACTATTTATGCAAAGTACTATACTTCATCAAGGAACAACTGAGAAATCAGTAGTACCTCTATCCAGAAAATGGATAGCTGGAGGGTGAGACCACTCTTCTGAGATATCAAAATTATGGATTTGAGTGGCTTCAAGAATAGGCGAGAACTGAACCTGCATTTCTCACATTGCCTGATGCTTGTCAGCTGTTGGCTTCCTTCTGGGGCCCCACTTTGTGTAAAGTCTGGTGGCCCTCTTCTGGGAAGTGCTTACAGATTGGCTGCTTGAGGAGAAGTAGGATGTGAGCACCTTACTTGTGGTGGTAATGGGCATATGTTTGAGGGAAGGCTGTAGCGTATGTCAGGATGAGATGCCTCTAGAGACATGAAAAAGCAAAACTTCAACACTTTTAGTGCCAAAAATCTGGGATGATTTAAAGACCGTGCGTAAACCGAAGCTCCCAAACATCAGCTTGTAGTGCCTAGTCTCTTTGGGCAATAAGGAGGTGGAACTCGACCTGCATGGCAGAAACACCTCTCCCTTCCTCCCACTGGCCCCAGGGCTGGGGCTGCTCACCTGCCCCACGCCAGCTCTGTTACAGCCCCTTAGCACCTTCCAGCACACATAAGCAAGCTGTTACAGCTCCTGGCAAGGAGTTCTCATGCGAAGCCATAAGACTTGCTGAGGTGTCTGTGCTGGAACAGCCCTAGTTTGGCTGTTTGCTAGGGCTCAGAGGTATTTTTAAAAGTTAGAAAACAATATACCAGAATATGTCATTCTTTTGAATACACCAACTGATTCCCACTTAGAATGAGCTGTGGAATCTAATAACTTGTTTGATTCATAGATTTGTTCAAAAATGTCTCCTGACTTCACCTGAAGACATGAAGAGATGTATCTCTGCTTTAGATGAGGATAATAGAACTAAGAATAATAAAATAAAATCAGACTCCTGAGCAGTCAGAAAATTAACCATAGGAAAAATATTTTACTGAAGGTGTCATCAATGTGATACAAAGAATTAGCAGTTACTGCCCTGTTCCTCCTTATTTTGACCTTGTGTATGTGAGAGTTGCGCTCTTTTTTAGCTATAGTTTTCTCAGGATCCATCATCAGGGGCAAACCCTGGCTATTACAGTACTCATTTATGCTTTGAAAAGAAGTGCAGCAGAGGTAATTTTAAATTGGAGTACCTTCTTCCCAGGCCACCTGAAAGGAATTCTTATTCCACCTAGTTCAGTAGGAAGTTTTACAGGGCAGTGGATGATACCAACTTCCTTGGAAGATGAGAGTTTGATCTGGATCCTTGCAATTGTCTCACACAGCTTTTGTACTGCTGATATTAGTGCATTTTGAAAACATATCTTATTCCCCTTTTCCTGCAGATTTAAACTATATCATTATAGTAAACATTCTACATTCATAACACTCTAGTTATACCAATACAAAACCTGGATCTGGACAACTCCTTAACTGGAGTTAGTAGAAGAAAACACTGAAAAAGAAAATACTCCCTGCAAACTCTAGTATATACTTCCACTGTTTGCTGCACATAAACAAGAACTTTAAAACCCTTTAGACCTGAAGGAAAAAAGAAAGATCCAAAAGCAAGAAGAAATTTTAACATCGTGTAGTTTGAGATTGAGGAAAGAAGAGCAAATCAAATTGCTTATTACCCTAATGAGCATATGAAGTCTGCAAGCAGAGGCAGAGCTCTGATAAGCTGTTTTGCAAACACTGGTTTAGTTACAGTGTACCTCCTGAAGGATAATTCATAAGCGTTGTGATTTTCTCATTTATTAAAGAAAACATAGCACATTTTCAAAGAACAGTATTAAAAACCAATTCAAAATTGCTTGTGGTTCAAAAGCTAATTGCAGTCTCCCATGTGTCTCAGCTGAGTCGATCCTTTTTCTTTGTTTATGTATGTAACATTTACCCATTGCCCTATTATTGGATTTACTTTCCTGCTTGCTCTGTTGGGCTGTCTAGCCTTGAGGCAGCCGCTCTGAAAGGAATACGGGGGTTTATGGAGAGCGGTCGGCTGCACACGGTCTCCCTGTGCAGCTCTTGGGCACTGGGACCGACGCAGTGCACTGGTGAGTTAACAGGAGGATGCCACGTGTGCGCTGGGAGGCTTTGCGATCACCAGTTTTGGCAGAAGTGCAGCTGCTGCTAGAATTCTGTGTTTTGATGTTTACAGGTAAAGCTATTGCTAGGTTTTTGGGGGAAAGAGGGGTCAAAGAGAGGCTGTGAGAAATATTAAAGGATTGAAAATAGTGCTTAGCAAAGAAAAACTTACTGAGTGTCTGATCTGGGCTCTAAGCCCGTGTCTGTGGACACCAATTTGATAACTAGTGTTGCTTGGTGCAAGAGAAAAATATGACAATGGCTGGAAAATAGGAGCTTGGCACATTCAGGCTGAAAGTAGGGAGCAGGTGTTTTTAGTGTGATTTTTTAATGGTTATTTAGATAACTTATTAAAAATTGTGCTAGATTTTGTGTTATAGTCAATCACTAAATCAAGATTGGTTAGTTTTTCTAAATGTTATGCATACATAGTTCAAACAATAATTAATGAGGCAAATTTCTGTGCTCTGAGTTAAGGAAGCAGAGATGACATCAGTGGTTCAGTCCAACATTTTAACCTATTTGTTTAAATCATATTTTCCCGGTGCTGTTGAGAGTAGCACCCCTTTTTCTTAAGGCATGTTCACAAAGTTACGACGGCAGGTACGTGAATCGCCTACTGACAGCAATTCTTGTCTTTCAGGCTTGCGGTCCCTTGGGATGACTATCGCACAGTGCTACGAGGAGGTCGGCCTTTTGCTGCTTTTCCTCTCTGTAGGAATCTCTATATTTTCCACTGTGGAGTACTTTGTTGAGCAAGGCATGCCAGGCACAACTTTCACGAGCGTACCTGGTGCTTGGTGGTGGGCAACGACTTCCATGACAACTGTTGGTTATGGTGACATTAGACCGGACACTACCATTGGTAAGGTGGTGGCCTTTATGTGTATACTGTCAGGAATACTGGTTTTGGCATTGCCAATAGCTATAATAAATGACCGTTTCTCTGCCTGTTACTTTACACTGAAGATAAAAGAAGCTGCTCTTCGGCAGCGTGAAGCTTTAAAGAAACTCACGAAGAACTCATCCAGCGACTCCAATATCAATGTTAATTTGCGAGACATATATGCACGCAGTGTCATGGACATGTTACGGTTAAAAAGCAGAGAGAGAACCAGCACAAGGAGCAGCGGAGCAGATGACTTTTGGTTTTGACTTTTAAGTTATTTAGCCTTGTATAGCAAATAGACTATTTCAAAAATGTGGTATTAAGCATCTCTCTTTTTTATTATTCACCACATAGTATATTTGCTTTTCCGACTGGAGTTTTAGTTACTTGGACAGACTGAGATAACCGTTGTATAGAAAAGGCAGAATTCATAATAAGGAGAATCTCAAGCAGCTATGAAACCTGCTTTCAGACCTGGATCATGGTGGGTGAGGAGGGAAATTATGGGTCCACGAAAGTAAAATGGTGATGCAAACACTTGTCTATGAATCTTATGTCCTTGCTCATGTATAAAAATAAAGTCTTAGCGAAAATTGCTGTAGTGTGCTGAATTTTAAAGATCTGCGAGGTTTGTATTTGCATTGGAAGAACAAAAGACAAAGACATTAAGAAAGACTGAAAAGGATGTAAACAATGAATAAATTTATTATGGCATTCCTATAATGAGTTTCATCTTGACCTCCTTTCTTATCCCCATCTTCTAGCCCATTTTCATGAAAAAGAGGTTAGTAGGCTCTGGGGGGAGAATTTCCTCATTTGAAGAAAAGCAAAGGTCTACCAGATATATGGTGGGTATCAGGAGATAGGTGAAAGTGTTAAGCAGACACAAGATCTGCAGTTAGCTATAATACACTCATGTAATAGGTGCCATACAGTAGAGCATCCTCTGCAGTTGCTTTAGCAAGTTGCAGGAACTAATAGAAACTTTGCAGCACAGAAGCAATTTACAGACTTAGTTTGAATCATGTCTTTGATGTGTGTTTTGGTTCCCATAACTTATTTGTGTAGCCAAGCAGTTTTTGTGCTCAAGTGAAGTCACTGGTGGATATCAGAAGAAACAGAAATAGTGAAAGGTAAAAAGCTAGTCATTTCTCTATCTCCCATTAAAATTGGTAGGTATTCCAAGTGAGCCAGATTTTTTAAAAAATTCATAATCTTCACTGATTATTAGAAAAATCCTTCATCAAAATCTTTTCTTCCAAAGGAAAAACGAGCACTTTTTGGAGTGGATAGTTAGTCTAATGCAATAATCAAAGTACAAAATTTAGATCATATCAACAGTAGTTTTGGTCCAGTTTCCCACCACTTACCTCTCCAGTGGCCCAGCATCATCACTGTTAGCAGTTTTTCTGTAATATACTTTCACTGCCCTAGCCTATGACATTGCCTCAGAATGAAATATAACTCAACTAGTAGGTTAAATAAAAAACCTAAAAACCTCTCTCATTTCATGTTTCTTTTGGGCAATGTAAGTGCAATCATTATTTACATTTGACATAAATTTCACATACTAAAAAGAAACATCTACTAGCCATGGATTACATAATTTTATACGGTATTTATGGAAGGCTTAAACTGCCTTAAACTAAACTGAATGGGTGAAATAACCTGCTTTCAGTAAACACTGGATAATACTTGTTTTGAAACAACAGTGTATTTTCCTCCCATTTCCTTTAAATGGCGGTGCAACATAATGCAGCAAGCAAAATTTTCAAAGGCTCCAACCTTGATGCAAACTGAGTAGCATTTCAGCATGAAACTTCTGATTTGTCAAGTGGTGTCAGTCAGCATTTGGATTTGGGACCAATGCACACCAACAGCTGTCACCAGGGTCAGAAGGAAGCCAAGGGAAACACTGGAGACCAAAAGAGTTTGTCTTGCTCTACCAGAAATTGTCTAGGTGTCAAAATTTGTAGGTCAGCCTCATGGTATGTGTTATGTAGGGAGCAAACTGTTACCACAGTGTTCACTTCTGCCCAAATACTTCATGAATCCACCACAAAACTCCTATTGATGTCCAGGAGACGAAATTAGTTCTGTAGGAGAAGGTTTGATGCAGCCCACTCTGGGTTATTATTTCATAGCTCCTTGGAGCAGGAAGTCTCTCAGGCTGCATAAATTGTACAGGCTGTTTCTCATTCAAAAGTCATTCTAATTATAGGGAATTAGGAAGAAGCTTTCATTGTGGGAAGGCTGTTTTGTAATGTCTTTTGTGCTTTCTTGCACAGCATCTGATCTCTGTTTGAGAAGGGAAATGCAGTTAGATAGCTGATTGATCCTCTTCAGGGAAAGGCTGCTTTTATTGCATCCTGTGCTTTTTATGAAGGACTCAAAAGAATGAGAGAAATGTTCTGGGATGTATCAGTTGATTCACTCCTTTCACCAGCTCTGGAGATAAAGTTTCCTAGAAATGCCCATGGGGAAATATGGTTGAGACTTTATCCAGTAGCTGCTTTAGCTTCTATTTTCAGACCTCTCGATTTTAAATTCAAAGTCTCCCAAGAAGTGTTTGTCAATCATGCCGTTTATGCGGCAAGGTTGTGTGTCACATTATGGGCTGAGACCAGCAAATCGTTTTGCAGATGAGGGCCAGTCCTGCTTTCAGCTTGTGCAGACGAAAGAACCAGAGCATTTGTACTGAGCAACAAACAGTACAGGACATTGCAACACTAAAACATGAAGCTACACCATGTACTTACAGCCGCAGATTTGGAAAATAGCTCAGTCACCACTAAGGCACCAAATTAAGAGTGTTACTGTGCTATCTTTAGAATATCACACAGACGATAAGAAAAGGAACTACCTCTTGTCCTCACATCTGTTCTGCCATTTCCGTCCCACAGCAGACTTGGTAGAAAGGATCGTGTGATAGAACATCAGTAACACTGGCTAAAATTTCAGCATTTTATCTTAAAATGCTAAGTACTTTCCAAAACTAGCATCAAAGGGTGTAGCTGCAGCATGCAGAGCGATGTGTTAACCTCGGTTCCCTAGTAGAGAAAGCAATAGTAGTGAAAGTGCGGTGGCAGAGACTACAGTGCAGACTAACAATCTGAAAAATTTGATATAATTGTTTATAGATGCTTAAGGGCATCTTTTATTGAGGACAGTGTGGTGTAACCCCACCAGAACTTTTTAAACATCGCTAGAATTGTTCTTAGTCATACTTACTTCGAAGAAAACCAACAGCCTCCTGGGGCTCATCAGGCAGAGCATTGCTGGCAGGTCAAGGGAGGTGGTCCTGCTCCTTTGTTCAGCCCTCGTGAGGCACATCTGGGTGGTGGGCTCCCCAGGACAAGAGAGACAGGGACATTCTGGAGATAATTCAGCAAAATATTGGAGTGCCAGGTAGCAGAGACCAGCACATCGGGGAATCCCTGTCTCCAGGAGAGGCGAGTTTGCTGGTAGCTGTGAAGGGATTTATCACTTCTGGGGTAAGTTATAGAAAGATATTTTGAAATTCATGTTTGCTAATATTTTACAAGTGTCTAATATTGTGAGTTACCTATTGTATTATGAATATTGATCCTGAATTCATAGTTCTCTGATCACTCTTTAATTATGTGGTGTTAGTAAGTCAATGAACCACTTGAATCTTGATTTGATATAAACTATCTAAGTTCAACAACTCCTCCCCCAGGACAGTTTTACTGGCCAGCTCTGAGCTTGTGGTGTTGCCGTGTGGCAAATCTAGTTGAGCACAAAAAGGAGCAAAAAGGAAAGGAGAAAATTATGAGGTCTTTTACAAGGTAATGCCCATTTAGCATTGTTTCCTGACATAATCAAGTATTCTCATCTTGTTATAATTATTTTGATAATGAGTGACATGCTTTTCTTATTTTCTACACTATGATCTTCTCAACCTCTGTTCAGGTATAGAGGCACACACACAGCGCTGCCAGAACATACTCCGTTGAGAAGCCCAGCATCTAAACTGCGCTAGAGCCTCTGGCACTTAGCTGTCTGTGCTCTCCTCACACAGCCCCACTGCGGAAAGGACAGGGCAGCGCAGGCTGTAGTCACACCTCTGACTGCAGACAAGGGGTCTCCAGGGCTCTGGGATCTTGAAAATATCATTCACTAAAGGGAATCACAGAATCCCAGAATCACAGAATCACAAGGGTTGGAAGGGACCTCGAAAGATCATCTAGCCCAACCCCCCCTGCCAAGGCAGGGCCACCTAGAGCACATCACTCAGGAACACGTCCAGTCGGGTTTTGAATGTCTCCAGAGAAGGAGACTCCACAACCTCTCTGGGCAGCCTGTTCCAGTGCTCTGTCACCCTCACAGTGAAAAAGTTTTTCCTTACATTAACTTACTTTCCTTACATTAAAGGGAAGGGTTGGAGTCAATAATCTCCTTAGGAATGAGATGCATTTTTCAATTATAACCTCTTGTCAATTAGGTTTCTTGAGAGTTTCAGTGAGTCCTGTAATTATTACAGCTTTGCCTTTTATTTAAACACAAATACTAGAAAACACATACATCTCCAGACAAAAGCAGAGCTGCCATGCACTCTGTTCATTCAGAGGTTGATGAGGCATTTAAGTGTGGTGTAAATAGTGAGCTTGACCTAATGAGCAGTCTGTAACTAAAGCCATACCTTCAGAAAATGGATTTTCATGAAATATATATATAATATATAATTAACTTTTTTGTTGTTGATTTAAATATATGAATAGAGTCTTTTCTGACAACACCTTGACCCTGATGTGCCTCTGCTAGAGGATGGCACTGTCAGCTGGAGGGATAATGCAGCTCATGTTGTGTGTCCCTCTCACAGGCATGCTTGAAAAGTGTGAGCATACACATCCCTTCTCACAGAAATAAAGGAGGGAAATTTGGTGCAGGTGGACATTGCAGTTTGCCCAGTTATAGGATTTCTATGTAAAACCAAAAAAAATCTAGTCTAACAACAAAGCCTACTAAAAGGTACTATTATCTATTTTACTTACACGAAGTTTGTCCTCTGCAGACACCAGCAACTCCTTTAGCTGGGATAAGACTAAGGAAGCATCCCACCTAATGTCACAACAGAAGGTCCAACACTAGCTGATGTAAACATCAGTTGCTCCCAGTCTCTCTCAGACTCCCAAGTAGTTGCCTATGAGATGAACTTACACCAAAGAGTGAGGAACCCAGAGCAGCCTGAAGTTAGGCTGTGTCTTTCAAAAAGTCTACAGTTGTGTTCATCTGATTCATGTACAAATGTCTATCGTATGAGAAAAACATGCCTCTGTAACAGCTTCCTAAAATGAAATCATCTTCCTTATCAAGTAAATTAAGACTCCAACAGATGTAAGATTTTCTCTAATTATACCTGATTTTGTACAAATATAATTTGTTAATAAAACTAGAAGTGCCTGTAAGTCATGTAGTGACAGTCAGTGTAGTCCTGTAAGCTGATACACACGCTTCGCTTCCAATGGCTTGACTCAGAAAGACAGTTCTATTTCCAACTCTGTGCGGCAGAGAGAGATCCTGGGAAATGGCTGAAGTGTGCGTGACTCCACTACCCCATGCGTGAACCGGTTTCTCAGGAGAACTTGGAAGGGAAGTCATAATGGTGGGTTGGGAGAGAAATCATAACAGTGTATTGCAGTTGCCGTAAAAAACCAAGCACAGTGAACTGATGTGTTCTAAATATATTTCTTCAACACAATCAAAAAAAGCAATAGGTTTGAAAATAGTTAAAATATAACATACGATGTCACTCTTTGCAGCTGGCCTGTGTTACAGATTTCTGAATTGTGGTGCTCAGCCTGAGGTATGAAATATATTATGCAACTCAATCATGTGGAATTATGGAAAAATATTCCAAGATGACTGTGTCTCTGCTTAAGAACTACTGTCCAGTGAAGCAACACTCACAAGCCCATAGCTCTTTTGTCCTACCTAGCAGCATCATTACGGCCTTTAGAACACGATGCCAGAAGCTGCCAGAGTTACAGGCTCCGTGTGATCCCACCATAGCTTTTGTGATGTGTTAAATGCTGCGGCGATAAAAACTGTCATTACTGAAGCCCTAAACAGACAGATTAAGCCATTATTAATGCTGAGTACACGAAAAGAAAAATAATGAAAGTTGAACAGGAAAGAGAAAATTAATTTAAATTTAAATTAATTTTAATTTAAAATAAGAAGCTGACATCCTTCAGCTGAGATTTACCAGTGACTTTTTGTGACTGACCTTGTGTATTTTACTCCTCATATCTTCTCACAAGAAATGAACAACACATGGTTCGATGCAGAGGAAGAAATTCTTTTCAGCTCATTAACTGACATGCATCATATGTCCATACCACAAATTAGATCACATACTAATAATTCATACCTCATCCTAGCCATGCAGCCCTGTATATCAGACACACCTCCTCCCCGAACCATGGGTGGCTTCATAGTTGCATTGTTCTTCTGTAGATCAACACAAAAAAAAAAAAAAACCCAAAACCAAAAAAAACCCAAAACTTCTTGTAAGAAGTAAACTTTAAGTTAAAGGAATAAGATCAGGTTTAATCTATTTGCAGTTGCTGCTATCTGTTATTTTTGCTGTCAGTCCTTGTTTCACCCTCCCATCTTATCTTCCTGGCAGGAATTGATGAATAACAGAAGAAAGAATTGGCAATCTCAGCCTTTCAGTTTCAAGATGTAGACAAACCTGCCCACAGACCTGTGTTCTGTTTTTCTATCTTAGAAACAAAATCCAAGTCAAAAGAAATAAGTGTGGTATTTCTCTCACAGCTACAAGGACAGCATCGATCAGGAACCAACAGAACCACAGTTTTCCAAATTACTGGAAGCCGTATGCTTACAGTTGGTCAAAACCAACCTGACATGTAACACATCTATTTATATCACCAGGAAACAAGACTTCAGCAACAAATAAAGAAGGAATGCATTATGAGATAATATCTGTCTTCTGAGTTTAGAGAGTTAATATAATTGGTGCTGCAAACACACCCAAGAGGCAAAATCCCATTGTGCAAGTGTTGCACTAAATGAAAACACAGCCCTTTCCTAAAGACCTTTCCATCCAAATGTGTAGGACAAACCAAACCATATATTTAGTTTGACAGTGTAAAGGAGAGAGGCTTGTCCAAAAAGCCTTCATATGGGTTTATTGTAGAAATAATGTGACATGTTCCCTATGGCAAATCTACTGATGTAATGGAATCACACCAGGATGAACTTGGCCCATGTTCCAGCACTCTTTATAAGAGGCTTAGTTGTGTAAAAGCAGGATATGTGGTTGGACCACAACAGAGACCAAAACCAACATCCAAATTATGGCCTCTGTTATGCAGACTGCCTCCTTCCATACGGAGATTAAACCAGTTTGCTTGTGCCAAACCTCACAATGGAAATACTGGCAGACTGAGCTAACAAAATGCCACTGGCCATCATTATAATGCGGAGGCTGCATTATGCTGCAAATGCTCCCATCATCTGTCCAGCAGGAGACTTCATTAGAACAGATGTGACAATACACAGGCCAAAAAGGGAGAAAAAAAAAAAAAAAGCTCTCGTCCTCATCTATCACCAGGATTTCAGTCAGGTTCAGAGCTAGTGTATTTCACTCTCAATTATTTAACGTTCTTAGAGTTCAACACTAGAACAGGAAAAACATTCAGTGCAAAAATGATAGATGTTATTTTTGCAGTATCTTTCTGTAACAAGAATGTCACTTTCCGATGACAATTCGGTACTTCAGTAATCATTACTTACATTGCTCACATACTCCGTCACAAGCTGCAGACCTATCTCCAGCTGGTGGGTAGAGAGTTTTATTTGTTCATGGTGTGCTTCCGTTCACATTATCTTTTCAGCTTCTTAACATCAAGCGTGTTATTCCCACCTGCATTTTTTCCTAAGTCTCAGGTCAGAGCTACATTTGCCAGAGAGATATGGGCCTTCAGATGATTCATGCTAGAATGATGTGGACTGTGGTGCAGGCACTAGTAATACTGGTAATAAGCAGGAGAACACAGTACAGGTGCAATAACAGGATAGACAGCCGCACAAGTGCCGGTTTCAGAAGCAGAAGATGGTATATGGGATGCAGTAAGCCACAGCTTTCCACATGGCACCTTGCAACCCAAGTTCAGCCTGTGAGGCAAAACTAAGTGGTCATTACATGACCCCAGTGAAATGCAGACCCATAAGGTGCGCAGGCACCTCTACACAGCCTCAGTTCCCTCTCCAGCTTGCCTATTCCTTATATTTTTCCCAGCCAGCCCCCAAAAGTGTGGAAGAGGCCCCGGTAGGCCAGCTGTACCTGGACGGATGCATTCGATGCCACTGAACATGCCCAGGGAACAAATATTCTGGAATGTGAATGCGTTGAGTGATAAAGCATTATTTGCACGTTTGATTCTAGCTAGTGCAATATGCATTTTTTCCCAGACAGTTTCATTTCCTCACCTAACCTTCCTGTGTTGAGGTGTTCAATTAGCAAGGTAAAATATAATCTGCTAATTAAAGGGAAGATTTTAGCAAAAACAATGAAGAGTCTAAGTAAGGCAGGCAAGCTGAAAATACGTGATAGTTTGTTAACTGTAAAAATAATTAAAAGAAAAATAAAATCTTAAGGGCCTGAGTTACAGTTTAAACCTGGGCAAAGAAAAGCAGAAAAGTCAGAAACCAGTAGAAAAGACATGTCCAGAATATGAGATCCAGTTTCAGATGCTAAACATTTTCCAAGTACCTAGCACATGGCAAGTCCCATGCAAACTACTAATTGTTTTGAAACACACTTCATCCTGTATGCTGGGGAAAGATTACAAATTTCTCACATAGGATTCTGGTTTATCAGGTTGGATATGTAAACTCAAATGCTTAAAATTTTTAATAGGCCTAGACAAAATCTCTTTTTGAATGAGGGGAAAAAAGCACTGTAGCTGGATGTATACTTTCCTTTTGAAAACTGGGTAGTTATTAATCCTTCACGCTTTAAAAAAAAATCTTTTTTTTTTTTCCTTTTTGAAACAAAAAAATCTGAAGTGTTTGTTTAAAACACAAGACAGCTGAACACTCACAGCATTGCAGAAACAGGTTAAAGCTCTGCCAGGTTCACCTCCTCCATCCCCATTCCAGTGTACCCAGAACAGGCCCTTTTCCAGGGAAAGGCTCCTGAAAATGTTGGAGACATGGTAGAAAGAATATTTTAGCTGGGACAAATGTCACATGAGGACAAAGGCTAAGCGATAGGTTTGCTTCAGATATCTGGGAAGTGTTAGTATCTGCAGCACAGTGCCAGCGTTATGATAAGGCGATGAGAGGAAAAGAAAACAAACAATGATATTAGTGAACCAACTGGTTGTTTCTGACCTGAGCACAGCACAGCACAATCCAGACAGAAAGGACAGGGAAACCAGAAAGCAGTGGCAATCAGTTTTGTCCGCTGATTGCACTCTGCAGCTCCAGCAACCAAACTAAGTGCAGGGATTGCTGCATGTGAAATAAATCTCCCAGGCTTATTCAAGCTATATAAAAATTAACAGGCACATTCCTGTCCTTGCACGGAGGAGCCTGTGGTTTGGCCCTGGTGCTCAGAATGGCTTTGGAGCAGCAGCACTTAACTGTGGCGAGCAGGCTGGATCAATGGGATGCGCTGACTAGCCGGGTGCCTGGCAGGAAGGTATATGTCCCTTCCAACAGTCGCAGGGAAGTTTCAGAGCTGACGTCCACACCTGAGAGAGTGACTCAGTGCTGGGATGCTGGTGAAGGTATCACTGCTGACAGACCTTGGCTTCTGACCCAACAAAGTGTGTTGATCCTTACTTTATGGGGTTTCTGGAGTCACACCATACCCTGCCTCACTAACAGAGGCTGCAGGTCTGTGACATGTAGAGGGTCCTCTCACACGGCGTCTCGGGGCCGATCTGGGGCCCAGCAGTGGAGAGGCAGCCCTCCAGCCCCCACCTGTGCAGCTGCAGGGCAGGAGCAGCCATGCCAGGCAGCATCTGACTGAGCTGGCTTCTTTTTTCCTTTTTTATTCTGTGACATGTAGGCAGTTTCTCTGCTCTATACAGAAAGACAGTGCTGGAGACTTTCGATAGGTCTGTTCCTAATTTGTTGGGCTATGTGCTCAGAAAACTATAGAGGATTTTGTAAACAGGCAGTTGAAAGCTGCTCAAAAAACAATTTTGCTGCTGGAAGGATTCAATGTCAATTGCAGCGTTCATATGATGCTATCACTACAGCAACCAAGCCTGTGATCAATACTGGTGGTCACCGATAACACATCAGTACTTGGCTTAGCAATTAGAAACAAAACCCTTGTCAGACTGTACATTTTCATCATCATAGAATCATTTAGGTTGGAAAACACCTTGAAGATTAGACTTCCTGATGCAAATGCTATTTCAAGGGCATTGTTGCGAGGTATAAGTATGTCAGTCTCTGTCTGACATAAGATCTGAGAAGGCACCTAAAGTGCAGTGCTCCATCAGGTCATCTGGCAGCTTCTCCTTTACCTTTCGTTGTTATGATCAGACATCTTACGCATTACCAATGCATTCCTATCAGCACTATGACAACACATTTATTAACATGCCTGGGTCCTGTTCCTGCTGAAGTAAGACAAAACTGTCATTTGATTCTGGTGGCTACAGAGTGGGATCAGTCTTTTGAGTTCCTCATGAAAGGCATCTATGGAATTTTGCAAAACCCATGTTATGTAATGCAGTACAGAAATGTTTAACTCACCCGCACCCTAAAAACTAGATAAATCTAAAGAAGTGGTCCTTGTAGAGCAAGATTACTAAATCCAGAATAATATGACCAATCTGTGCTTTATTACTTAGAATGAATAGCCATTTTGGCATTGTCTCCTGCAGGGCATTGGTATACCTGAGGCAGCTACACAGTGCTGATGACAAAGCCTCAAAAAGTTGAGGGTCTAATCTGCCGTCTTAAAACTCACAGCAGAACTCGCAGTATGGATGAGCTGTATACAGCCAAGAGTGAGAGTCATCTAGCTCCCTAGAGAAGTACAGTGTAGAAAACCTCACACTGAAACGGGTTATGTTACCGACTCTTTGCAGTCATTTCATCTAAAATAGGATGTCTGAAATAGAATCATCTATTACTCTCCATTGGCTGAAGGGACCTTTAGAGTGACTAGCTCTGGTTTAGACACAACTTAAAACTCAAAATCATGGAGGAATGAATCATTCCTCTTGGGCCCTTTTTGGCACCAGCAAGTTTATTGTCTAACACACAGATTTCAGGAAAGTTCTCCACTCTGGATCCACATGGGACTGCTTTGAATCAAACTAACCGGGCTGCAGCTGGAGTGCTATGCATGACTTGGGTGATGGTCCTTTCTGGGAAGATTTATTGAATTGGAAATAATGACCATTATTTTCTCCTTTTGCTCAGTGAATGTGTCAAAAATACTTCTTCATCACTCTTAGTGCTCCCTTCCCTTAGTGCAAGGAAAGCCAAGAATGAAATGCCTAAACTTTGGTGGGATGAATCTGGGCATAATTATTTTGTTATGCATTACAACTTTTTAACTCCACTTCCATGTAGCTCATGTCTTCCAGATGGAGGCATTCTTGGGATAAAACAGATAAAAATCTGAAAGGCTTAAAGAATTCAACACTGCGAACGTTGAGACCACCCAGAGCAAAGCATGTCACCTCTGGATTGTCTGGGGATTAATGATTAAATATTTATGATTTTATTTCTTCAGTCTTGCTTGATTTCTATGACTGTGTAAACACACATGAGGTAATTTTTTGAAGTTGTTGAAATTTTCCACAAATTTTAGCTCTATTTCTTCCATCCATAAATTTCATGTCTTCCTCTCATAGAAGGGGAACAATACCATGTGCTTTGAGTGATCTACAAAACATGAATCACAATTACTGAATCATTAAAGTAAGCATTCCACAAACAGCCTTGAGTCTGAAACTTATTTATGCAAAACTATTCCACAACTTCTTGTGAATAACAAATAGTTGAGAAAGAGAAAAACTCATTTTTTTACTTACAAATGAAATGCAGGGCTGCTTTAAAACTGAACATTAATTGTAATAACCACTTTGAGTGACAACATGAATCTACTGTGGGCTCCCTTCCAGCAGTAAAAAAGATATTCTTATATTTTAAATTATTTTTTTCACAATTTGCATGTTAAACGTGTTATTTTAAACACCTGTAAAAGACTGATCATACATACCTGATGTTCATTTTACTTGTAAGAATATATAATCTAGCAGCATCTGTTACAGCTATATCTTACTAAAGGCCATCAATTCAGTGGCAGAAAGAGACTGCTTTTAGATTACCTTTCATGCCTCATGTGTGTGTTCTACAAACATTATTAGTCTTTCTGCTCTGAACATCAAGCATATGTGACATTCACACGACTTTCATGTTGTCATTCTTAACTGAACAGGGGACACAAATAGCAAAAAGAGGGATCACACTACAGAAATGCATGAAATAGTTAATTTATATTTTTTTAGCGACTCCTAACATAATTCCATTCCAGATGGCAATGAGAGTGCAAATCTGTTCTGTTCTGTGAGGATATGGATGTTATAATAGACTCCAATGGATCAGATTTATTTTTTAATGTTTTTTTTTTTCACAGAACAATTTAACCATTTCAGTCAGCTGCTGCTTGGTTTCACATGCTCAGTATGAAGCATTCATGTAAGATACTGTGTGTCATTACTCTCCACAAAATGCCATACCATGGAGACTTTTGTAAACAAATGATTCTTGCCAGAGGCATTTCCTCTTAGAAGCCAATAAGTTGATTAATCTGCTCCATGGAGGATCTTATCTTAAAGCCCGTTGTTCTGCTATCCAGACCATAGCCTTTCCCCTTGTTTTACTCCTTCACTGATGTTCCACCTAAAAAGGTGGTTTTTTCTATATCAGGACTTCAGTATCTTCACACTTAGAAAAACAGAAAGTTTATGGCTCACTTCTCCTTCACTCTGTGATGCTGCTCCGTTTCCCTGGCTGGTAGGATCTCTGCAGCTTTGCAACTAGGACCTTGGCCAAGTCTATACTTGAACCCTTTGTACCAAAGTCCTAGGGAAATCATGAGACTATTAAATAGTCCAGGGTAGATTAATGTCTTTCATTGGTTTTCAGCCAGTTCTGTGATATGTCAATGCAGAACAAAACTTGAAACCATGACGTTCTAAATTTAAGGGGAATACTGGTTTTGACACGCTTGTCCCAGTACTCTGCTCTGGGAATCTGCCCACAGCTACGCAGTCTGATCCCTCATCACCTGGCGCTGTGCAAGGACAAGTGCTGCTTTCAGAGGCCCCAGTTTCCTCCCTAACCTTCCTACATATCCCCTGTGCTAGTTGATGGCACTGTATCTTTTAGGAAAGCCCCCTTCAACAGAACCCAGAGCATGGTGTTACTCGCCTCAGGAGCTTAATGAAGCATCACGCAGTGGCATACATTTGATATAGCCTCTGAACTACTTACTTCATTGTAAGAGTCAAGAACCTGGCAAATACCTTATATATGTTTTGAAAGGGACAAAGAAGAAATAAGAGCTGTCTCCCTTCCTTCCAGTTAGCTGCAACTCACCACTCAAAACCAATTTTTTTGAGGTTTCAAAATCTCCTTTATATTTTCTGTCATGTTTTTCTTTGTTTTATTGAGGTTTTGTATTGTTGTTATAAGAAAGTTGTCCAAAACATGCTTTAGAATTGCCCTCAGAAGGGACTTCTCTCATATAGGAAAGGATTGCAGTCTCCATCACTGTTTGTTCTGCTTTTGAATGGCAGTTTGCAGACATAATTCCTTAATCCACTGTAAGATAGCCTGAAGAGTCTTCAAGAAAAATAGTTGGCTATTTTGTTTCAGCCTATTAATGTCTGACATTGAAGGCCAACTACATTGAGTTAACAGTATCTATTCAAGCTAAAAAGCAAAAATAAAACTAGTTTGCTTTAAGGTCTTGCTCTGATACAAGGTGAATAATCATACTAAGAGATGAATAAATAGGTCAGTGAGCACTGGAGGTCGACATTATGGTTTGTGTAAAAACAAAAGTTGGGAGTGGAAGACAGCTCCCATGCTGTGGATCTGCACAGTAATAACTAAGAGACGTTACTTTCCAATAATTGTGATATAGTGATACTTGGGTTTATTTTGCAATTTGCATTTCCCTCATCACTTTTTCAAATTTGCAACATTGCTTAAGCATGTATGGATTTTTGTTCAGAAATTAGGCTGTCCGTAATGAATAGAACACTAAAGGATTAAAGGATAGTGTTCTCACTATACTGAGGCTTGAACAAGGAGGTGGGCTGTCAAAACAGGGAGAAATCTTGGGTCTCCTCTTAAATAAATAGAAATGAGGAAAGCACAACCACCCACCCACACCCCCTTAGGACTGTATAACTGTACTGACAATTTTCAATATAAAACTTCAAGCAAGTCTCTTCTTATTTAAAAAATAAAACAAAATTTTAAAAAAAAGTGGGTGGAAGTGGGTGGCTGATACTGAAAATGTATCTATCCTACACAGTTTATGCCGTATTACTAAGGATCTATTTAATCTTCCTTTAATGGAGTCTTCCAACTGACTTAAAGTGAATTAAATCTTCTAAGTAAAGTTCAGGATATGTCTAAGGCATAGCAGTTGTTTAGACACTGAATATTCTCATGTGCATATGGTTGTACCTAGATTCTGGGCCTGACTCAGACATTGATTTGAGTGCTAATTATTACCTTATAAAGCCAAATTCAGGTAGTAAATCTGAGTGTCTGCAGATGATGAGATAATTGACATTGATTTCTAAATAAGACTATACAAAGCAAGTGGAAAGAAAAGTAGAGACATTTCTCTCAAGTACCAGTCGAAATTTCTGAAATCCTTCATTGCAGGGAGACCTGAGATATATGTATTTAATATATAAAAGAAATAGTATATGTGGCTAGTTTGGATGTAGTATATGCTTTCAAACAAGGTTAAAATGTTTTTGATAATGGGAATTGTAAGGCAATGTATTGTAACTAACCAACCAATTTTTCTGCTTCTCTGCAACTTGTCATTTTTTTACACTCCAGAAAACACATTTGCATTTTAGTATCTGTTCATCCATTTCATTGCTCGGATGCTCAGATGCCTTCGAAAATACCAGTCATCATTTACAGAAATAAAAATTATGATTTCTGATGGCTGCCAAGTGGCTAATTAACTACACAAGTATACCCCTTTTTTTTTGTCAAGTGTTTGTTTATTTGTAGTATAATTACATCCTAAATACTAATTTGAAAAGAACAAATTCTCATTGTGGAGAAGAGTGTTCTCAGTAGACCTTCAAAACTCTAAATCTAGTGTCCTTGCTGTGGGTTTATAACACTGCAGAAACGTATCTAACATCTAAGGGATGAGTGTGCTTCTGTTGTGAGCAGATAGGATCCTGGAAAACGGTAATTATGTAGAGGAAAAAAATTCTTTCAGAACGAAATATATCTGTAATAAGAAACCAGACATGTCACAGAAGACTGATTAGAAGACCTGTTGCCGCATGAAGGGAACCATTTGCCTCTCCTGGGATACTAATCAGCACCACGCTGAGTAATACTCCAAGGAATAGCTTTCGATGTGGGTGCAACATCAGTTCTTGCTGGACAGGGTGTTAGAGATGACATTGATTAACTAATACGACGTAGACATTACGAGTGGAAGGATTTCACTTTTCCCCATACAATATAATATTATTACAAAAATGCATGCAAAGCAAGTTGGACTTCCTTGGCAATTACTTCAAATTATGTTTGAAGTTGTTTAAAATAGAGAAGAGGATTTATCTGACTAACTGAACGTGTTTCCCAGCAAGACATTCTGAAACTTTAGAACTATTTTTTTTGGAAAAAAGAAAATCCTCTTTTACTGCCTTACTCTGCTAAGCTCTTACCTTCTTCTCTTTAACTGAGGATGCATCTCTCATTCTCACCTCACATCACAAGCAGGCGAGTGCAATCAGTGGCATACAGTGAAGACCAGGGAACAAGTATACTTAGAGGCCATGGAAAAAATCTCGCTATTCTGCTTTTTTGCCAATGGGTGGTGAGAAAGGGGAAAGCAGTGGGAAATAGCACTGAATGATTAGCAGTGATTCAGCAGCAGTTAAGAGCTATTTTCATAAGTTAGACATTGTGAAATATTAATCATTAAAATGTTATTTAAAATACAATACATAAAGTTGTTCAGCTCCTATATGCAATATTGCACATACATGATACAGGGAGGATTCAGGGGCTCTAAAGCAGTGTGAACTGGCTGTTGGGGTTCAGGAGTCTGTATGGACTGAGTGAATTATTCAGGACTGGGGACCTCACATTTCTATGTGTGCAAAAGAAATTGTTTGCAGGGCTTACTGCCCTGGAGGTCAGTAGGTTGGAATTGTAGATAGATACTTTCAGACAGGATGGACAGTGGCATGTTCCTTATGAGGAAAGGCTGAGGGAGCTGGGTCTCTTTAGCTTGGAGAAGAGGAGGCTGAGGGGTGACCTCATCAATGTTTATAAATACGTAAAAGGTGGGTGTCAGGAAAATGGAGCCAGGCTCTTCTCGATGTCATTAAGCAATAGGACAAGGGGCAACGGGTCCAAGCTGCAGCACAGGAGATTCCATGTTAATATAAGAAAAAACTTTTTCACTGTGAGGTTGACAGAGCACTGGAACAGGCTGCCCAGAGAGGTTGTGGAGTCTCCTTCTCTGGAGACATTCAAAACCCGACTGGACACGTTCCTGAATGATGTACTTTGGGCAACCTGGTCTAGAGGAGAGTGTCCCTGTCCATGGCAGGGGGTTGGAACTAGATGATCTTTGAGGTCCCTTCCAACCCAAACTATTCTGTGATTCTATGATTCTAAGGAAAAAAAGAGGAAAACCAGCTAGATCCAGAGCTGACTAAGACCCAACTTTGTTGCTGCTGTGTAGTGAAAAGTGGTGTTGACTGGGCTGAACTGGTAGCAATGATTCAACATGAGGCAGGATCACTGACCTTTGGCTGGTCATGCACATGCCCCTGTGGCACAAGGGGAATAAAGCCAGCCAGATGACAAAGGATGAATGCCCATACCAGCCCTGACTACTTCTTCTCCAAGGTCTGGCATGTTTGCAGCCCCTTCGTCCATGGGAAGAAGCCTCCAGGACCACCAGAAGGTTCTGGCTATGAAACACAGGAGTGTGTGTTGTTTATAAGAAGCTGTCATTCTCTCTCATTTTCCTTCATGGCTTGTTACTGTGATTCCAGACATAGCTCTGGAGAGTCAGGGAGCAGCTTGATCCCTGAGAGCAGGAAGACAAACATCTGAAGGATTGTGTTGTGTCCAGTATAAGGTGGAAACTTCTCCTGAGTTTATGGCCCAGCTCTTCCTAGTCTCTGGCAGGGGTTGGGACTAGTCCTAGGGTGTTACTCTCTTCAGTCATGTTGCTGACTTTTCTGGAGGAATCTTGAGAGAGAGTTGAGTGACACATTCCAACAAAAACTGAGTTAAGTCTTCAGGGACCAGGAAAAAGTGCTTTCTGGAGTCTGTGTATTCCCATTGCCGGGCATCAACAGTGGGAATCTTCTCCAAATCAACAACTATCTTCTCCAAGCAGAGCTATGAGGGAATCCTTCACGGAGGGAAGCAGGTGGTATTTATACAGAGGGGTGAGTACTGGTGGCCTTGTCTTGTTATGTAACATACTCTCCCCAAGTCATCCACTTGGTTACACTTAGAGACAAGACCTTAGGTCGAGTCCAGAAAGGTCACTCTAATATTCTTACAGTGTGGGAGGTGGTTATGTAAAATCTGGTCTCCTGACAACGTTGATCTTGTCATTTGGCCAGCAGTGACATAGCAGAAACTCTTGGCAGGGTACACTGTCTCTATAAATCAAGTCTTGTGAGTGAGTGTGAGTGTTGTAGCTATGCTATCATCCAAGTGGCTCTCAACTTGTCATTTACAAGGAAGGGAGTTTCTAGGTGAAGCTATAGTTGTGCATGTGGTCCTACTTAAAAGTCTTTCAGTGGGATTCCTTTTAGATTCAGGAGAGCAATGCTTCTGGCATACAACTTACTGGTAAAACGCCCTAGTACTTTGATGAACTAAGAAGGCTAGATATTCATGAGGGTCTAGCTGGTAAAGAGACACACTAACCCATGCACGTAACTCCACAGGTGCTGAGGACCCTGCCATGCCTGGCTTTTTGGTTTACATATTTCAAGGGTGTGCAATGAGGAGTAGCAGCTCCCTGTGCAGCTTTCTCAAGGGTTCCGTCTTTCCTAGACCATACGTAGGAGGCCTTTGGCATTTCACCGGATCAAAACAGTCTGGATAGTTGAAGAATTCATCTTCAGAGGGCTTCAGTGGGCATTCTTAAATAAGAATGCAGGCACAGTCTTGTCGAACTGGGAAATATTAATCAATTTTCACTCCTCTAAGTGCTGAATGGGCCTGATCTTCAACCTGCTGAAACAGGTTGCCTTAGATTGCTTCCTTCAAGTATATTCTCTTTAATTTATTGCAATGTAATTGTAATTCTGCATTAGGAAGTGTTCTTTTAACATAATATTACAGGTAGTAACTTTGAAAACTCCCAGATTAAGAAGACCTAACTTAAAAAAAAAGCTTTTGCAAAGATCAATGGCTTTTATTACATTTGCTTGTTTGTTTGTCTGGTTTTCCCCCCATTAATCCCAGTGGATTATTAAAAGCTGCTGAATATTGCCACAAGGTCATTTGACTATACAATCTGAAGCCCCAGTTAGCCAAAGAAATATCTCCTTCTGAAAGCCAAAATTGTCCCAGTAATATAAGGAGCATAACCTAGAGAGAAACTGGGATTTTTTAATGACAATTCATATTTGTGATGTGGACTGTTTTTAACAGGACTTCAGAGATTACAGTATTAAATTAAACACAATAGAAAGAAATGTTAATGAGAGATACAGGGGAAAAAAGAAAAGTTATATCAGAATGTACCACACAAAGAAGAAATATTAAAATACAATACAGTTTTCTGGCTGTAAAATATGTCAAGCATAATAGCACTTCACAGAGAAACTGCTTACAATTACTCATCCAAATGAGTGAGATAGCCTTGTCTCAGAAGTAAATAACTTATGTGCAAAAGCTTTCATCAGTGATGAATTTGTTGATAAGATCCTCTTGTCCAATATATATTCAACCTGGTATCTCCAGAGTGATGAACGTCTTACATCCATGTATATTTTCAGCTTTATGGGTTGTGATGCTCAGATCTCATTATAAAAGATTAAACTTTCAAGGATTAAATTCTCCTGTATGCATTCAAGACTGTATCCATTAATATATTGCCACTGGGGGGGTACCAGTAATTGCTTTTGGCTTAGTTGCTTACTTGGAGGAGGGATGAATTTTTAGAAAGGAGGTATTTCAGCAAACTGTCAGTGGAAGCATTGCTGGTTCAGTCCTTTGTGATATTAGTATACCCATTCTGAGGTACAAAGGAAAAAAAATATCACCAAGGGGTAAGAAGATTTCTCATCAATGTGCTTTTTCATGAAGTGTGGGTCTCAGGAATCTCACTGTAAAGCTGCAGTTGAGAAATTTCATAGAGCAAAAATAAAAGTTTACTCTGAATGAGACTTTGAAGCAATAGCGAGATAAACTGTTCTCCCAGGTTTTATTCATCCTTTGTGGATTTTACAGACAAAGCTTATCCCTAACATAAAAATGTGACATTTTTCTCCTCTCAAAACACCCAGTTATGGGGTGGTGATGTATCACATACAAGAAGTGAGACTACCACCCAAGCTGAGACAATTGTAGGGAGAAGGCCTGAGCAGTTATTCCCTTTGTTTCATGAGACTTAAGAAACCAATAATAGAAATGTCTCAAAATGAGGGGATCTGGTAGATCAGGGACGAGATCATGGAAATAGTGATGGCTACAGTGAAGAGGGATAAGGGAAATACAAGGGGAGCATAAGGGAGATTAAAGCAGTGGAAATAATGAGCTATCACAATGGAAAGAACAAAAGAAATATAGCAAGTTAGAATGAGAGAAAGGAAAATAAACAATAAAATCAGGAAAAGAGAAAAAAATAGAGAAAAGAAGCTGAGATAGACTGAAGACGATAGCATGATGTCTCACATCCGTAAGAAAGGCAGCGTTGACTAGAGGAAAATGTGAAGGCACACTTGGGAAGGCAGCTCTGAAAAACGAACATTTAGACAAAGCTTAATCTTTTTCCAGGGGGAAATTCTTTTTTTATGGATTTCTCTCTGCCATCTATCCAGCAGCTACCACACAATCACTTTACAGGAGTCTTCATCTGGGAAGGCTAACCTCAGTGATTTAGTGTTGGGAGGAGCTCATTTAACTCAGGATATTAAACTACCAGCTGGAAATTGGGATGTGATGGGGGGAGAAACTGCTGATGAAACCGTTGGAATAGGACTGAATAAAACTACTGAGGAAAGTCAGCATTACTGTCGTGGCTACCTTTTCTGTCATGGGCTCTCCAGGTGCTGTCTCTAACTATGAGATCTCACAGCTGGATTTAAGACCAGCCAGTTATTTGATTTTAAAAGCTTTTTCTCTTTTAAAAAGAATGCAGGACACTTCCAGTGCCTTTCAATCCACTTAGCAGACCTTGTTATTTCTCTTTCCTAGACAATCAGAGCAACAAGTCTGAAAAAAAAGTGACAAGAGCATTTTAGTGAACGGGAAAAAAAGCCAGCCAGTGCAGAACCATTAGTCCTGACAGTTTTAGTGCTATAGATACAAACAGTAATAAAGTTTTAGGAACACAGTAGTTGCATGCAGGCTTATTTTCAGAAATTACTTTGAATTATAATTACCTTAATGAATGCACTAAAGCAAAGGGATGGCATTATATAAGAAATGCCAGATGGGAACCATAATGAAATTTTCAGATGAAATCATTTAAGAGAGAAAACAATAATCCCAAAGGTGAGTGCACTGAAATAATGACTTGTGTTCATGGAAAATAGGTATGAACTCTCATATCCTAAATTATAAAAAGGGCTTTATGACTTTTTATCTGAATGTATCACTGATACATACTTTAATTGTTTCAGGTTGGTTTTGTTTTCGAAAATAGGTTCTACTGAGTTCTTATAGTGTGCATTTCTCTGTAGTCTCTTACCATAAATCCTGTGTTTTGTTGCTTTTTTCTCTCAGCTTAGCCTCGCTGAGTGTAAAAGAAAAAAAATAGTCAGTGAATATTAAGCAAATGCTCAAAGATGGTTTTGAAAGGAGATTTTTAATTGGCTTACAATTGCATCTTTATCCTTCTGTTTGCAGTTTCATTTAAATGAGTAAGAGGAAAATTAACCAAATCGTGAGCTGATTGTCTACTTATTAAAGATCAAGAACAATAAAAAATATTCCATAGATATCTCAAAAGTATTTAAGGAAATCAGAACTCGTTGTTGAACTGTTCGCAGAAGAATGCAATGTGTTATATCTTTCTGTTAGAAATTATGTGTACCCATTTACATTAGTTTGTCAGAGATATACTTTAAACAGCTGCAGCTTTAAGCTTCTTTAATGTATGACCATGCAACCCAATGTCTCACAAATCATACCTTAAAATGCATCTTGGTGTTATATTGCTATGCAAAGAAGGCTTGATAGCTCTGGAGCCTTTAACCTGGCAGTCCCTCTACCTTAAGCAGTGCTTTTTCACTTTTACAGGTTTTTACAAGATCAGGAACTTGAGTTTGGAATCTGAAAGTATCTGATTTAACAGGAGTAATTTTCAGTCCTTTTTAAGTGCAGCTTCTAATTCACTTCATCGGGAGCCGAGTGGTTTTTACTCATAGGGCAATCCCATTACATGAGACAAGACAAAATATGAAGCAAGAGGGTCATCTGCAGTCATCAGATTAGTTTCAGTTTGTCAGTGTCCTAAAACCCCTCAGAAACTTCCCAGCACACCAAACGCCCTCGAGCCTTCCAGCAGTCATTAGTGTTACCAAAGCCAAGCATGAAAACACAGACCTTGAGAACTTCAAAGAAAAGCAGGCAGAAAATTGATATGAAATGCTCTGGAGCTCTAAACAGAATAGTAAGGTTGCTGCCCATGAATACTGGGTCCAAACAGACAAAAAATAAGAGGTTCAGTCACAGATCAGACTTGCCCCACCCAGGCAATCCAGGTCAGATATCAGATGTGGCCGGTCCCAGTCTAATATCCCAGGCACTGCAACCAGTCAACCTGCAAGCTCGCCCAGGGGAAGGGACAAGAGCAGGACATAGATACTAGCTAAAGAAAGCCCTCTCCAGCAGTGCTCCTTCTTTCTGAGTGTCAAACCCCACCTCTGCACAGGCTCTCCCCTACTTTTTGGCCCCCTCCACTCCTCCGACCACCACCAATGCCAGTTGTGAGGAGCCAGCAGATCCTGGGGATCCTGGAACCACAGGCTGGAGAGCTGGTGAGAAGGCAGCTGACTATTTTGTGGGGGATCAGAGAGGAGACCGGAGAGGTCTGACAGCATCCATGGAAAGGGAACGTGCAGGTGCAAATCACCAACTTCCACTTAAAGGGGACGCAGGGAGGACAACAGAAGGGCATCCAGGCAGCACATTGATTCAGCATGTGCCATGGCACGCCTCCCTTCTTGAAGGTGAGACCTGAGTCATAGCTTTCTTGGAAGGACACGTGAGAGATGCAGTGGCACAAACACCACCTGCTCTACCCAGGAGGAACTGCTTTGATCGGTGTCAACTGTTACATTGGCTATATTCTAAAAAATTTTAAACTGCAATTCAATGACCTAAACTGGATCAGAACAACAGAGAAAATGTTGTTGAGTGGGAAGCTTTGTTTACAAAGCCCCTCTCTGACCACCAGCCGCCCAAGCTAGAACAAGGAGCTCTTGTCCTGCTGCTCTGCTAGTGACTCTGATCCCTTCTTCCTGCTATGAGTGGACCTCTGAAACTGTTCCACCCTCAAGGCAGAGGAACCAAATGCAGTCACTGCACTTCCTCCTGTTTCGTATGCTCATCACTCTGTCACACTCAGAGCCTGGCTGTGGGCAGAAGGGACTGCATCCATAGCTCACTGGCTGGTCCAGCTTGATATTCACTGCCGATCACACGCAGCATGACCCACGCACTATGCACACGCTGCAGTCTCTCCAGGTGCTGGCACCACGGACACAGCGATGCCTCTGGCCCCTGCTCTGACTTCAGTGTGCTGTACCCAAACATGCACGTGCACAGGAATAGAGTCGTACCAAGCAAAGAGTTAGAAGTGGAGTTTAACGAGATGACAGACCAAGCTGACTGGGCACAGGGCAGGGCCAGACAAACATATCAGCCAGCAAACTGTTTACAGGCAGCTGGCCCCTCTGACCCCCTTCTCTCTCTACTTTCCCATGCTTGTTTTTTCCCAATCCATTTCAATCCCTTCTTTTCCCCAACTTTGGTTCCTCCCTTAATCATCCCACAAGAGGTCTTGCACAGCCCCAGAATGGTCTTCTCAGCACTGCATCACGAGCCCCATCACTCAGGGCAGAGACCCCTCAGTCTGTGCAGCGCCCCAGAGAGCTGCCCCAGAGACCCACAGTACTGAGTCTCATCGAGGCTGATGGTCCCTAGGACAGCCCTGGGGATCTCGGGCAGGAGCTGGTATCTCTGTCTGGGGCACTGGGGTTTCCTCGCTGCCCTCCACCTCCTCTGTGTGTGTGGGGATGAGCCTTTAGCACATACCCTAGCAAACACCAGCACCACCAATGGGAAATATTGTGGATGCTACTGCATCAAAACAGGCAAGTGCCTCATGGTTGTTGATTCTTCTGTTCTTATACAGCAGAAGGAAAAGTAAAAGAAAAAAAGAAAAAAGAAAAAGAAAAAAAAGGCTGACAGCACTTTCTCTGCCACAGAAAATAATGTTTGGAAGTGGAAAAAGGAGGAGGGAGCAGAAGGACTTATCACTGGTCCAGATGCATCCCCACAGACTGGAATCCTTTGGCAGTACTGTCAAGACACAGCTTACTGCTAGCACTGCACCAATGCCCCTAGGGAAAAAGGTCTCGTATGGCACCAGACTACTTCTACAGCTGTGGAAGGACTCTGAATCAACCACTGAAGACAAAAGTCTGCAAGGACATCCGTGAAAAACTCTTATCCTTACTCGCCTATGCTCAGGTCCCAGTCAACTTGGGTTCCCAGTGCATGGTCCTTTACAAGGCAGGATATACCCTCAAGCACCACTTTGCTGAGATGGAGAAATGGAGCTAAACCCAACCATATGGCACAGCAGAAAGGAGCAGGTTCCCCCTTGACTCTGTTCCAGGAGATATCAGAAGGGGGTGCTCAGGGATTGTGTTCCAACACTAAAAGAGCACAGGGTGGGCCACTGAATCCCAGAAAAAGGATGAGGAGACTCAGCAGCAAGGCCAGGCCCACTCTGAGGAACAGAGGCAGTGCTATTTAGTGAAGATTTGGCTACAGCCTAGCTTCTGACCCTCAAGGCTTATTGCCCTACAACCTTCCTAGTTGTGAAAGGGCACCCAATGGAAGTCATGTTGCCAGCTGCACTAAAAAGATGCTTCAAATATATGTTGGACAGGGAACAAATGGAGAGAATAGCAGCCAGATGATTCAATGCTGGCTGCACATCTTTTCTTGGCTGCCAATAGCACAGGATCTGAGTCAATGGGCTGCAGCAGCCTGTCTTGTAAACAATCCTTCATCTTTTTTCTCTGATGCAGAAATCCTCAAAGCAAAAATAGAGATGGCATAAACCAGTCCACGGTCCCCCTCTTTCAAAAACAGGACCATTCTTACTACTCCTTTTTCATCCCTAATAGCATGCCTTTGTGTTGCAGCACTGTATCGGGGTGTCAGTGTCCTCTTGTGCTATTCTGGATAATTATTTCAGGTACCATGTGATAGGCTGTTGTTAGAAACCTTTTAATCGAATCGTGCACATCTCAGTATTCCCTTCTGAGAGGTGAGAAGTCATGGGTTTAAATCTAAGGTCTGGATAAGACACTACAGATAAGGTTCCCTAGTCCCTCAGAGATGGCAAGATACAACCTACTCTCTTCAATCACTCACAATGTGGATTTCTTCTTCTTCATGGCACAGGCAGCAAAACCCCCAAGATATGGCGAGGATGCACTCTTACAGCAGCTGTCATGGCAACATTGTACTTGGATTCACATTTTTGCTTCCTCTGCAAAAGCCTTTGAAGTAATTTTTTTTTTTTTACTACTAAAACAAGCTAATATAATTGTAGGAAATAGTCATAACATCCAGTGCAACTCTAGAGCAGGATTCAGCTGCTAGATACATCAGGGTATCACTCCTCATTAGGGAGCAGCAAGAGTGGGGGCTGCTCCCTAAGGGAAGAACCAAGAACCAAATGAAGCCCAGGACTAGCAGGGCAAGCACCTTGCCAACCAGGCCCCATCCCACAATATCCAAGCAGAACAGACCCAGAGATGGTGGCCAGGTCCAACCAATAGTCTGGATGATAAATTAATTATCACAGTGATGCTGCAAGGCCAAAGTCAAGTCAGTCCATAGGCTGAGATCCAGACCAAGGGACTGTCCGGTCAGGCAGGGTAAAGCTGTGGCTGAGCTGGAGACCAACACTCTTCCAGTGTAGTTCAGGCAGGGAATGAAGCCCCAAAACTGGGGTTAAATAATACTTCTGGGCCCATGGGTGTGGGTGGAGGTCTCAAGTGAGGCTGATCAAGGCTGCTAAGACTCATTGATGCACCTAGGGTCCTGACACGCTTGGCCCCCAGTTGACACTCGGGAAAGGTGGTGCTCTCTCAGAGAGCCTGTGTCACATCTGCAGCTTCACCTGCATGTCTTATGTACCCTATGAGTCCTCAGATGTTACTGGCCACCTACATGTAGCCAGCTGAGTTAAACCTGTCAATGGATGGCATTCACCTGCAGATTAAGAGATCAAAACCCACATCTCATGCATGTGCTCAGTTTTAAACTGTCGCTGTGTCAGTGGACTTCTAGGACTTGTATTCACTTAACTAATAAGCAGGATCTAGTGCTGTCTGAGATGCTCTCGGGTATCCATAGTATCTCTAGAGTATCTCTACAGGACTGACAGATATGGCAGGATGAGTGACATGAGACTCAAAAACCTTTTGGAACAAATACTGCAGGGGGCCAGGCAGGATACTTTGGGGCACCTTAATGATAGGAGACTCATCTTTAGACAATCAAATCACAAGTTATTATTGTCAGTGTAATCTAAAGAGCTATTTTGACAACTAGGTGTTGAGTGTTTACATTAAGGTGCTGTGAATAGTGGTTTTGGTTTTACTCCCTAGACCTCCATTACTCGAAATACTTTAGGTGCGAATTTTGAGCTAAATTCCAACAAACCCATGACCCCCTTTTCTCATGAGTTAGCACTCAGAGGCACATTTGCTCTCCAACTGTGTTTTACAGCACAATGTCTCGGCTCTCTGGGACTGCAGCCCAGACGGACTTTGCCTTGACATAGCTGAAGAGACAAGTACAATTGTTCCCAGAGATAGTTTTTAAATGTTTCCACATTGAGGAGCCAGATTAACACAAAATTCTTACAGGTGGTCAACACTGTGAGGAGTGACAACTGATTTTGCACGTCTCACGAGTTCAGAGGTGCACCCCCTTGGAAGAGCACAGCCCTCAGAACTCGCTAAAAACAGTCATCTTCTTAAAAAAAAAACCTCATTTCTAGGCGTTGCAAGTCGGAACCCCAAAAATACTGTGCAAATGAAACATTAGATCAATATTGCCTGAAAGAACCTGGTTTCAGCTGTTCCAGGATATCTTCAGTTTCAAGTGTACTTACATGTTATATTTCAACCAATGAAACACTTCCCAGAAACTTATGGTTTTTACAATAATTATGACATTATGGATGCTATGTTAATTATTTTCTTCCTCAGAAGACTCTAATTATCTTTGGTTTTTATTTAAATATATGTTATTGCTCATAACCCAGGACATACTTTTGATTCACTTCTTATCAATTAAATTTTCTCTTTTCAATTTATCCAAAACTGTATGTGAGCATTTCATAATTGTTTTTAATTTCATTTTAAGCTCTGCCAGTTAAAATTATCTCTAAGCAGTTAATTAAATTACATTCTCAGGAGACAGTTATTCCATCTAGATTTTTTGAAGTAGTTTATCATATAGTTTATAATAGATTTGATAATAGTTCTTTAAATGCATGTGTCTGTGCAATTTCCTTTAGAAAAATGACTCACATACTTTTATGTCCCATAGTTCTTGAAATAAGTTGTTTGTGGCTGTCATAAAAATAGGTTGACTAGATTTTAAGTACATGGATGGAGGTACAGTTATGTGGGGAGTAGAAAAACCAGACTAATGCTCAACTTCTGTTCAAAGCCCACCAAGAACCTTGTTCACAAGAGACCGGTCATGACAAACTGCATTTTTTCTGATGGTCCATGTTCATGCAGTATGTTTTGCCAAGCTGCATCCTGCGGGGGGTACACTAAGCACCAGACTACATCCTGCGGAGGGTTGGGCTCTCTCCTCTCCCTGCAGGCAGGAGCACCCGCTGCCAGGGCAATCACTTGGCAGGAAGGAGGGCTCTATGTCTTACCTGGTTCCCCCAGGAACAGGTAAGTGTGCTTACGGCACTGAAGCACTTTGACAGTGGTGACTAGAAAGACCCGTTCTTTCATATCCTGTGACTTTTAGATTAGGACACATTTCTGTGGTACAGGTTCCAGTTTTTTAGAGAAAGATTGGGTTTCTACCCAAGTGTCCAGAAAACCTACTGGACACTAATCATCAGTCTATTGACTAAAGGAGACTTTTCTTTCTGATTAAGTCCTGTGGAAAGTACACCGTACATGGAGCAGTCAGTAGATATTAACATTAGCTCTGCAACTCACAGAGCAGAATTTCCTACCTGAAACTGGAATGCAGAAACACGAGTAGTGTTGGCTGTACACTCTCAAGCTTCCATTAGGCAACTTTTATTTTAAAATAATAAAAGATCTAGACACTTACTGTGCAGCAGTAGCAATCAGAAAACATTTAAATATGCCTTCTCAGCTGTCTGTAAATTATTTACATTGGGCTTTTATCCAGTCCAGCTGAACCTGCAGAATTAATGGTATTATCAAAGAGGAAAACAAAATATTAAGAAAAACTAGAAAAAAGAAAAAAAAAGTCAAAGGAGATTGTTACTCCACTGAACCATACCTGAGAGAAAGTGCATCATCCAATGCATTGCCTCACAACCTATGATAACCTGGCATGACACAGTAAAATGAGGCAATTTGGGATGAGGCTGTATTTTGGGATCGCAGTTTTTGACTGAGCTTTGAAGAGGCAGGGGGGGTCTGGCACAGAAGCAGTATGTCCCTTTCAGGATTTGTCCTCCTGAGCTCCTCACCCGGTTCATAACCCCTCGCTGCAGGGCAGATGTTAGTGTGGTGTGGAGGGCACTGCGGGGAGTGGAAAGGGAGTCAAAAATTCCGTTCAGGACTGCCTGGATGTGAGCATCCACTGCCTTATCTCCTTTCTCTGGACAATTTTTGTGGTCACTAAATTTCTTCCACTTTTACTGGAAAATTATTATAGAGATATTGGAACACCAGAAAAATTTTGCCACTAGAATAATAGGAAAGACATGTTAAAATGGATTAAATTCCATCTATGTACAGAGCCAACTGCTGGTGAAGGCTTTCTGGAAGCACTTAGTCAGAACTTAGGCTACACAAGATACAAGTCTTCACAAAAAATTTATTTGGGGACAAGGAAATTTCAACTCCAAATTTGGGGACCCAAAGGAACAGTACCCACACAGGTTATGTAATTTAGTGACTTAAACAGTAGTTTATAAGATAGTCAGCTTTTTTAATTATATTTTTCCTCTTTCCAGAATCTTCTGAACTACCCTCACAGACTGTGTAAAGAGGTTGCATAATCTTAAGATAATGAAGTTTCCAAAACCAAATCAATTTCTGATCCCTAGAAAACTTTCTGTTGCCCTGTGATAAATTACATTGAAGTATTTGAAGCAGTGAGTAGCAAAACTATTACAGAAAGTCATTCAGTCCTTCTACCGCTTTCTACAACTTCTAAAATATTTTTTAATCGTCTGCGGCCAGTCCATACACAGTAGAGAAAGACTTAAAAGCTAGTAAGACTTTTCCAACTCTGCCTCATCAATTTCTGATGTACTGTGGTAACTGCCAACGAAAAATGGAGGAATTCTGGGTAAAAGGGGTATGCATAGGGGCACACTGCAATCTTTTATCTCGCAAAATTTCTGCTGTTTAACAATAAATGAGGAAAAAAACCTTTAATCTCCAGCACCTCTGGATACACTATTAAAGGTATTTTTCCCACTTATTAGCATTTTCAGTGTTACTTGGAAAAAAAAAAAAAAAACCCAACAAAAAACCTAAAGAAACCTGTGATGGCATTTCACACATCATACAAAATAAACCATTAAGTTTAACTAAATAGCACACTGAAATGTATATGTTCCCATTGGTGCACAGGTTAAAACTTCCTTCACCTGAAGCTATGCAGATTTTTTAGGTGTGGAGCACCTCTGATGCCTAAAACTACCAGTAAGGGTCAGAGTCAGAGAGCTCTGGCTTTCTGACTTTTTATTCTCGTTATTTAGTAGGGGTTGGGGGTCACTTCCCCACTTCTTGCCTACTCTTTGGGCTAAGCCTGTCCCCTCTGTTGCTACCCACAGTCCTTCTTGGTATTTGCTTGGTGAAACAGCTTTATCAGCAAATATACACTGGTCAGTCGGTGAGCCTGGTCCTCTCTGTGCCAAGTCTGAATTAGAGCAAAAGCATTTTCATCGAGTTTTCACACTGAAACTTTATAAAATATAATTAACAAGTTTTATTGCACAGTTGCTCATGGTAGATCTTGACAAACATTATTAAACTAATCAGCAACACAGATTTCTCATTTGAGTGTACAGGAAGATAATTATCAAAGTGATAAAATGTTTTCTGTCCACAAGGAATTTTCAAGAATAAGCCTGAGACATTTCTATAGTCTGAGCTACTCTAAAATCCTGATGACATCTGTGTGCAATGACATTCATAAAACTGTCAGTCAGGATAAACGTTCTTCGATGCAAACAGGACAAATTAGGATCATTAGTGGTAAAGCTGGGTTAAAAGAAGTTATAATCATTTACAAAACATCACATTGTTTCTAAAAGTCTTATCTGTACCAAAGCTGGAACAGGTATTTCTGATCTTATTTTGCTCACCTTGCAATGATTATATGTGGAAATAAAAGTATCTGCCATGGGCTTTAAGGAAAACAGAGACACAGAGCTTTGGGTTTTGTCCAGGGTTGAAGAAACCACCGTGCAGACAGTGTGCTGCCTTTGGAGCCATGCAGCGCGGGCAGGACACTGCCCAACGAGCCAGGGCAGCGATAGCTTTCCAGTGACTCTGTGGGACTTAGGCACGCTAAGAAACCAAAGTCAAAACCTGAAACCTTCAAAATTACTGAGCCAGCACTCTTTCAGGGAGAATATATCATCATCTTATGCACTGAGGAATAATAGTACAAATGCATCACCTTCTTGCCACGGAGAGTTTGGGGAATCACTGCCAAGAACAGCGTGTGAAATGGATCGCAGGGAGCAACATGTAGAGAGATGTAGCAGGGCCACGGTTTCCACAGCGGAGGGCTGGTTCTCAGGAGTCAGTCCTGAATACATTTACGTCGACAGGAGGTTGTGTCAGGGATGAGAGTGGAAACAGAGCTACACCCTGTCACAAGCTGTGGGAATAAGTAATTTCAATCTCCATGTCTTCTGCATCTCAAAGTTCAGATACAGACTTGTTGGGAGGAGAGCAGTGCTGCTCTCCCTGGAGTTCCCACTCCTTTCCTTCATTCCCCAAGCACAGCCTGAAGGAAACAGGGAGGTCTGGACTGCAGCAGTGCACCGGAGATGGGACAAATGGTGAACCTGGGGCAGATCCTTGTGACTGTGGTGTCCCAGGTAGTCCTGCTGCCCCCAAGCCTGTCCTTCTGCAGTGAACTTCAGCCCTGCAGAGGGCAATGCGGTAATCCCTCGCTGGGGTACATATTTGTCAGGCAGGGCATCCACAAGACTTCTCCCAGATAACTCCCACATGGAAGAGTTGTCGTGATCAGGTTGGGTACAGGGCTTAGACAGCCTGCAGCTGGCTATTTGTGGGTGTGAGCCATTTGGTATTCATAAATAACAGTGAGAACTAAGTTCTTGCCATGGGTTTGAAAACTGAACTGAACAGAAATGCAATTGGTTGTGATTTCAGGCTGCAATTGGACATGGTGCTAGATAATCTGGTCTGGAGTCCCTTTCCCACAAAGGGCTGGATCAGATAGTCTTTGGAGGTCCTTTCCATCCTGGGCTGTTCTATGATTCTACGAAGCTTCAACTTAGCCTTTTTTGTAAGAATAGTATATAATTTTTGAACTCAGGAGATTAGTTGAAAATATTTAATTACAGAGATCCTCATATAATATAATTTTTTAATTAAAATAATTAAATTAAGAATATGCTAGAAATAGAAGTCAAAATAATGGATCAAGGGAAAAATATTTCAGATCCTCTGTGATGTTATGATAACTAGAAAACTTTTTCCTAGAGCAATAGTTTCTGTAATGTAGAAAGAAAAAGGCATGCTGTTATGGTTTTTCTGTTGTAGTATAAAGTTCTAGGCCTATCTGGGGAAAAAAAAAAGCAGCTTTTTTCAGCTCTGCTCAGGTCTCTTCATGTTTCTCAGAAACCGATTATCCACACAAAAAAAATGTTGTTTACAGAAAAAAAAAAAAAAGAAGAAGAGAGAAGCTAACACCTGACACACAAAAGGACCACTTGTGGAATTCAAATGTTCCCTGATGTTCAAGTGAGTGGTATAAATCCATCTTGTTAAATTTCTCATATTGTCATTGCATCTTGTGTTTGGGAGAGAATGTCCTTAACCTTGAATCACACTGCCAAGGGCAGGAACTGTCCTTCACAGTCAGGCTTCTCTGCCCTGTTCTTTGCTTTCAACTACTGTAAGACAGAAGAAAATCAGTATCAGTTTGAAGGATACTTTTTTTTAAGAACCGAAGAGTTATATTTCTCTAAACTTCTCAGTTTTATCTGGGACAGCAAGGCGGAAACACCAATAGATTAGGTAAAATGTTATGAAAAAGAATCACTTCACTAGACGAAGAAAAGTTAGGGATGATTACCAGAAGGCATTTCATTCCAGCAACGTAATTTTCCAACTGTATTAGCCCTAGGCAGCAATTAGTTAAATTGCCACTTTAGTAAGAAATATTGACCATTTTCCTTTTTATCATTTGCCTTTATTTCAGTTTTGCTTTTGGATACTTAGCTCTAAACACTGTTTATTAATAGTGTTTGCACTGGAGGTACATGCAACTGGTACCACTTGTACAGTCTCTTTTTTTCCCCTGAGTGCTTTAGCAAAAAGCAATATTTGATACACATCTCCAGAAGCAGCCTGGAAGTCAGAAGACAGCTTCTGCTAATAGTTATTTACTCTTATGTGTAAAGAAGAAAATTTTGACAACTGAAAGCATGTTTTAAGAACTTACATTTCAATGTTGTCAGTCTCTCTATACCAGTACTACAGGTACTGGGCCTACCTGGAGGTAGGTACATTGCTTTATTTCTGCTCCTGCTTGCTTTCCTCTGGAGAGCAACTGCTAGAAAATCCAGCTACTTTATTCTGTGCTTTAAATGAGTGAAACCAAGCACAAATGTGTTTGCTAATTATTAAAAATCCTCTTTTAAAATCCTTTCCAATTACTACAGATTACTAGCATACTAGTTTACTTGTCCAGTAAAAAATGACTGATTTTTTATGAGAAAGGTAAAACCACATCAGCAGCACTCACCATGGACAAACACAAGCTATACAACTACAAAGATGCTAGAAGACAGGTTCTTCCAATTTTTCTTAAGGGAACAGCATTTATCTCACTTATTGATAATAGATATATGAGCATGAGCTGTTGGCTAATGTCTCCAGAACTTTTGGCAGCTTTTGAGACAGTTGTCCATCTAGTTACACATTTCTGGAGCAACACTGGATAAAATCACACGAAATAGGTTCTCCCCCATTTCTGCAGAACTACTGTGTCCTGCAAGTATTTGAACAACTGTGCAGTGAGTTCTGAATGCAGAGAAGTAGTTAACAAAAGGTGAGACTTCTGCTGTCTTCTGTTATGTTGGTGCATGTGGCTTGATCGAAATTCAAAACTCTTATAGCTAGTTTCAAAACACACCAAAATATCCAGGGAGAGTATGATCACCTCTGAGACAGACTTTCAATCTCTGACCATCCAGAAAATTCACAGACACTAGAGGAATCACGTGGGCCTGCAGGACATGAGGAGGATGTCTCTACAGATCGTCCATGTTCTTTTAGAAATATGGCCACTTTCAGGATTGCATTCTGAGAAGTANGCCTTCCTCTTGCTGTTGATATATTTATAGAAAGACTTTTTGTTGTCTCCAACTCCCATGGCCAGGTTGAGCTCATGCTGGGCTTTAGCCTTCCGGATTTTTCCCCTGCATACACTCGCAACTTCCTTGTATTCTGCCCGAGTCGCCTGTCCCTTCTTCCACTGGGCATAAACTCTCTTTTTTTCCCGGAGAAAAGTACTTAGCCCAAGTCTGAAGCCACAAACACCATCTAGTGCACTGAGAGACAGTGTGGTGTTTTTTTTCCCTCAGGATAGATGAAGATTAAGGACAAAGTCCGGAGAATTATTTCTCTATTCATTTCATTTGTGAAGAAAAAGTGTAAAGTAGTCATATAGCATCACCATACACATCATGGATATTCAAGTGCCTGCACTGGTTAAACAACAACATCAATGATTTTTACAGCTTCACCAACTTTCAGTCCATTTGTGATAGCTCCCGCAGCCCGCCAGCCTCACTGAAACAGAAATAACAGACCTCAAGGGTAAACCTGGGCCATAAGTAGCAGTTTTTTCAAATAGCATTCTAATCCATGATCATACTCTGTATTTCTGTAAGACCTTCTTAACAGTAATCTTAGTGTTGTATTTGACTTGTATTTTTGTCTTAAGTAAATCATAAAACTAAGTTGGATTTGTAGGCGTTTTGCTTTCAGGGAAAATTGCACTCACTGAACCAAACCAAGACTAAATGCATATTTCGAAATGAAAAATTAGTAAATAAAAGTTTACCAAAAATTAACAGCACAGTTTCTGAATGCTTATGTAATTCAGATTGTAAATACTGGCTAGTGCAATTAAAATATGCAGCAGTGTATAATACAGTATTTGCTTGGCAATGTGTTAATAGCCACATGCTTCTGCTTGGGTACAGCTGGCAGCTGTTCAGCAGCCTCAGGAGCATTAAAGAGAAAAAAATCATCCCTAACACAATCTTCTTGATGTATTTAAACACAGAAGGCCCTTCACATGCAAAACACAGAAGTTATTAATTTCCTTATAATTAATATGGGGATATGAACACTCAGTGATAATTTACTATTAGCATGCACCTTCGCATCTTTCTAAAACCACAGCTACACACTGAGCTCATTCTGGCCATGGATAATAGTCACAACACCAGGTTTTCAGCTGGATCAGCTGACGTAATTCCACTGAGATGAATGCTGCTTCTCCAGCTGGCATCAGGTAAGGACAGGCAAACCGTGGTGCCTCCTTAGCGCACAGTTTCAGAGGAAATGGTAATTCACTCTGAAGGTTTCATGTGAAAACAAGTTCCACTGTAAGACAGTCAGTAATTGATAAAAAATTGGTATCTGTTGAAGATGATCCCATGCGGGTGACAAAATCTCAGCAGTGCTTGCTCTGCAAGACAGTCCCAGGGGAGATGCAGATGTGGAGACTTAAAGATCCTTAAAGGACAGCAAAGAACACCCAGCTTCTGCATGTGGGAGCTCTGCGCTGGAACGATCTGTGGAGCGTCTGTGTTTTAGGGTGGTCTAGGCTACTAAGGAACCAGTAACAAACTGGCAACCAGCTGTGATTGCTGGGTGCCCTTTTCTGTTCTCCTAAGCTTCAGCTTGAGCATGGCTTCAGTAGCTTTGTTTAGACACAAGACAGGTTTTGGATAAAACATATTTTAATATAGCAAATGTGCCCATGTATGATTAGGACACTGATGACCACCCTTTGTCCCCTGCCCAGGAACAAGAGCAGGACATGGGGTTAGGGCCATGAGAAACAAGGAGAACACAGCAGGCTGGTGGGGTCTATGGGGACAAGGAGGAGCACGGCCAGGGAGGAGGTTTGGAGCCTGTGCAGGGAGGTCCATGGATGAGGCAGGGGAGCCAGGCATGCCAGGCAGTGACAAGATGAGGAAGAAGACAGTGTTCAGGCACCTGGCTCAGGGCAAGGACTCTTTCCGCAGTAGGAAGCAGAGCTGGGCTGTCTGCAGTTTCCTGGGGAGTCTTTGCAGCTACAGATTTGTGCAGGCAGCAGAGCCCCTCTCCTGTGCATGCACAAGGATGAGTTGGCCCCAGCAAGAGCTCATCACAGCTGTATGTGTGCTCTGAAAGCTGCTTTGAAAGAGTCCCAAACGTTGGTGAAAATGTATGTAACAACTGTTATTATAAATCATAGAGGGGGACAATTCTGGCAACGTTTATTGAAGAAAGCCCACTGATCTAGCAGCTTTTACAGTCTGGCCAAAAACTTTTTCCAATCGGTGCAAATATTTCTGTAAAAGAGATAGTTCAGATCAGGCCTAAGGGAACAGGGAAATTTGTGGATCCTTTTATTTATGATTATAAGCAACTAGTACTTATTGTGGAATGAGCATGACAGTGAACGCAAGAGCAGGGCTGAGACATCTTTATGAATACAGGGTCCCTATTTTGAAAAGTGCTGAGGACTTCTGCTTTAATAATGTCTGTTTGCATTTCATGTTATGGCTGCATCCCAAGGATGCTATAGTCCAACAGGCAAATCCTGCTTCTGATCTTCTTACCACACCTAATTGAATATTAATATTTTTATCATTGTATTAGGAACAAACCAGTTATCCACATTAATTCAGTGGGTCAGGGGTCTTAAATATCTTTATCAGACTGTGAGGGAATTACGGTGAGTCAGTTGCTGGATCCAGTTTGTGAGAAATAACCTTTTCACGGACTTTACAAAACAGATGACCTCCCTCATTCTAGCAACATTTTTCATACTTGCCTTACCTATAGATAAATTTTTTTCCAATAATAAGAAAAGTAATTGCCCAGAGAGGTTGTGGATGCCCCCTCCCTGGCAGTGTTCCAGGCCAGGTTGGATGGGGCTTTGGGCAACCTGGTCTAGTGTAGGGTGTCCCTGCCCATGGACAGGGTGTCCCTGTTTCTCACCAAACCAATGAAGTATAACAAATAGATATATAGACAGATTCTGAATTAGAGCAAGTCTCAGTGTGAATATCTTTCTTGGTGCAGCACCTGCCTTTTGTTTTCAGGTATTCATTCCCAAAATGGAAACATTTCCGTTAATATTTTTTTAAAGTGAAATAGTATTTCTTCTAAAAAAATTTATCAGCTGAAAGCTTTTAACCATTCTATCTTTGTTATTTGTTCTTTTTTTTGCTGAAAGTCTTTAAATTCTTGCTTAAAAACCAGACTGTGGAGGTGCCTAAATCAGTATGTGCACATGAAAGGCTTCCTATGCTACAAAACACAGGGAGAGAAATGCCTTCCTGAAACGCTGATTAGTGCTCAACTTCTGGAGAGCAACAGGGTTTCAGATGTTCCCCCGTAGCCAGCGTTTGGACCAGCTGCTCCCTGCCCAGCACACAGGCTGCTGAAACGCTCCTTTGTCCCCAGGCACTGGGGTCCCCACCAGGGAGGCAAAATCACCGCGTTTCAGCCAGATCCCTCTGCCAGCCCTGGCAGCTGTGCTGGCAGAAAGCAGGCAGCAGCATGGGAAAAGGGAGGGAGATGCTAGAGTGAGGGCTACCAAAAAATCTCTTCAAATCCTTTTTTATATGTGCATCTATACTTTTATACAGGTATCTATATTTCATAGATACTTAAACTTTCACTGCCGGACAGGACCTTTACACCAGTTTGGCCACACAGAAGTTCTGTAAAGGAGGTACAAATAATTTTCATTATTTTTTTTTCAATATAAAGGCTATTCTTATGAAAGAACTCCATTTACATTCCTGTAATACAGAATATGCCAGTTGTGACTGGAGCCGGTTTTGGTGCAGCTCTCATTCCGTAGGAACACCTAGGAGCTATAAGGCACCCCGAATCAGCCAGAGGGTTTTGGGTTCACTGAAAGGCAGGGGCAATGAAGGAATAAGAAAAAGTAAGAAAAGGGATAGAAAGGATGGTGGGAACTCACAGAAGTCTTGCCTTAATAAAATACATGAAAATCTGAAATGCTTAAAGGAGAAATGTGATTTTTAGCCAATCTTTACACTAGCGTTATTAGAAGCACTTGAACTAAAAGTAAACTTCAGAGCATCTAACCTGGGCAGACCAAGAGGAAGCAACAAGCTTCACACAGTCCCTTGGGGTGAAACAACTGACCCACGCTCAAAATCCGTGTGAAATTTCAAGCCACTTTTTCTTAGTCATCAGGTTTTTATCTCAAGACTGTGCTGCCTCTGTGAAATTGCATGAGTTGCAGGTTTAAAGCAATAAAGCTTAGGTCAAGCTGTATTAATATTTCAGAAGGTCACCTGGCAACGTTCACTACTCTTTACACCTCATTTTAATTTAATTCTGGACCTTATGGTGGATCAATTTTATAACATGGCTGAGAAGCTGGAATAGCTGATGTATAATTTCTCCCAGCTAAAAGCAATATCAAAACCATTCCATTTTTAATAACTGTGATATATTGAATAAATCAACAACCAGTATAGGACCAGGGATATTATAAAAAGTAGAGCTACATGTATTGTCTATTCATCTAGACACTGGTTTGCTTAATGTATTATATTTAGGCTTTCCTTCCACAGTTTAAAAGAACAGAAAGAAGGTTTTTATCCAAGTACAAGAATGTTTTATTGAATGTACCAAACAACCTTGACTCTGCCCTGTAGTGACACCTAGATGAAATAAAATTGAACAAAACATGATTTGTCTTTAAAAGTCAGTGTCATCGGAGAAACCTTCTTTCAGGTCCTCGCTCCAGGGACTGCTAATGCATATTGCACGAAACAATCAGAGAATAAAAGAAAAAAAACAGCAGAAAGTGGAATGCTAGACAGCCCCATTCCTTTTCCAAAGGGAAAATATGTATCACTAGCTCTAGAACCATGTTTCTTCCCACCAGCTTCAAAAGGCTGAATGTGGACAAGGCCCAGCTCCATGACCTCTAGATTCTGCTTTGCCTGCATGATGAGGTTAACATCTTGGACAGGAAAATCTTTTTGTATCCAAGAGGAATCCAGCTTTTCAGATTTGTAAGGATACTCATACTTTATGAGAAAGAGGCACCATTGGTGGTGCCTCTGTTGGTTTCTTCTTTCCAGTTATTGGTTTTGCAAACCAGAATTGGCTTGGAGTTAACTGAAATGGTTGTTGGCTTTGTGTCTTGAAAGGCTTAGAAAGAGCCCTTGGGCTGGAAGGAAGATGTCCTGCACTGGGGACACAGCGGGGAAGGGTGTGCTGTGGCCATAGCTATTCTCCAGACACTCCCTTAAGCCTGCCCCTCTTTAATGATTGTCCTTACATGTTAAACTGCCAAAATCCAACACAGCTCAGCCAAAAGACAGTCACATGCCTATTCCCAAATGATAACTTTGCTTTCCCCACAAACAGCCCTCAGCTTCGAGAGCAGCCTTGGGCTATGAGTTGCTCTATCTTCATCCACAGCAATGAGAACTGCAAAAGATGCCAGTGTCCTCTCCATCATAGACTCCAGGGACTCCAAACCTCATTTTAGTTGTCTAGTGCTCTGCATTCACTCCATGGAGGTGCCTAAATTGGGTGTCTGCATAGCAGTCCTCATGCCAGCTTACCAAAGAAGGCAAGCTCAATCTTCCAGAGTGTGACAGAATACTGAATTATGAGGAGGGATTGATCTTTCTAAAGATGGTCAAAACTCAAGGTTTTGCATCCCTTGGAAAATTCTGGAAAAGAGCTGTTCTGATTTAGAATGAAAAAATACCCTGCATTTTATAAGCACCCATGAAGGAAAAATCCCTTTACAATCAGACTCGGATTTGTATCTCCACCCTGAGGAGCATGTAAAACAAAACATAGATTCTGCATCTGTTAATTGCCATTGTGCAATTTTTTTGCAAAAATAATGTATCACTAGACTAGAGATGGATGCAAGACATGGGAGTTGTAACCTATTGATTATGACTCTTAATGGTGATAGTGAAGCAATGAAAACGTGCAGACTGTAGAGACAGCAAGAAAAAGTTTTGTTTTTTATCCTGTACTCTATTTGACCTCCTTCCATTTTACTTGAAAACTTGACTGAAGAAAGTTTGGTAGCAAGGCTGACTCTCATCTCGCTTGTAGTATCTCTTCTCCCCTTCCCTTCCCTTCCCTTCCCTTCCCTTCCCTTCCCTTCCCTTCCCTTCCCTTCTCCTCTCC
>VWZZ01002258.1:108408-146065 GCA_013399095.1 Psophia crepitans
TTCTCTTTCGCCTCGCCTCCATCCCCATCCTTCAATCTACAGCCTTTCCCTCAAGTCAGCTCAGTTTCTCCCAGAATAAGAATACTTTTCTCCTCTCTCCAGAGGGTCCCCCAACCCAATCACTGTTTTCTTAAAGAAACAGAAAGACACTAGATATCTGGATACAAGAGCCTGAGGCACAAGGATTATCTGAAATTTGTGAATCCTTTGTTTCTATGTACCATTGAAAAAAACCACACCTGTAAGCATTTAACTTAAAATTTCCCTACAGAATCATAGATTTGAAGATAATTTCCTATGGAATCTTTTTGAAGTAGAACTGTAAGCTTTTTAAAGGTTTATTATGTTATTCTGTACATGCTGGGTCACATCTGTTGCTTTACATAGTTGCCTTAAAGGAAAATCAGCTGCTCTTTCCAATTAGATTACTCTGCTGAAGCTTAAAGCCAGCTTTGCATATTCAGAATACCAATTGTCCCTTTATTCTCCCATATTTCCTGTCTCCAATGTTAAAAAATATATTGTGAGTTAGTGTACTATGTCATGATTTATAATTGAAAAGCGTTCAAATATTACTAAAAGCAATCAATTATTTTCAGGCTGCGGTATGTATGTTATCTCTAATAGCACTGTTCGGAAAACTCCTGCTTCACACCTCTGCAAATGGAAGTTGAGGTCAAAAAATTACTGATTTATGAGATTTTAGATGTGACTCCAAAAGGACAGTGTTGGGAAGGTGCTTCCTTCAGAAATAGCATTTCAGGAACATGTAGGTCACATCTAAGCATTTTATTATTAATCACAGAATAGAATCATAGAATGGTTTGGGTTGGAAGGGACCTCAGAGATTACCTAGTTCCAACCCCCCTGCCATGGGCAGGGACACCCTACACTAGACCAGGCTGCTCAAAGCCCCATCCAACCTGGCCTTGAACTCTTCCAGGGACGGGCATCCACAGCTTCTCTGGGCAACCTGTGCCAGTGCCTTACCACCCTCACAGTCAAGAATTTCTTTCTAACATCTAATCTAAATCTCCCCTCTTTTAGTTTAAACCCATTACCCCTTGTCCTATCATTCCCTGTCCTTGTAAACAGTCCCTCTCCGCCTTTCCTGTAGGCCCTCTTCAGGTATTGCTAGACTGCAATTAGGTCTCCCCAGAGCCTTCTCTTCTCCAGGCTGAACAAGCCCAACTCCCTCAGCCTGTTCTCATAGGAAAGGTGCTCCAGCCCCCTGATCAACTTTGTGGCCCTGCTCTGAACTCAATCCAGTTGCTCCATGTCTTTCCTGTACTGAGGACCCCAGAGCTGGATGCAGTACTGCAGGTGGGGTCTCACAAGACCTGAGTAGAGGGGCAGAATCACTTCCCTCAACCTGCTGGCTGCACTGGTTTTGATACAGCCCAGGACACAGATGGCTTTCTGGGCTGCCAGCACACACTGCCAGCTCATGCTAAGCTTTTCATCAACCAGCACCCCCAAGTCCTTCTCCTCAGGGCTGCTCTCGATCCATTCTCTGTCCAGCCTGTAGCTGTGCTTGGGATTGCGCTGACCCATGTGTAGGACCTTGCACTTGGCCTTGTTTAACTTCATGCAGTTCTCATGGGCCCACCTCTCAAGCCTGTCAAGGTGCCTCTGAATGGGATCCCTTCCTTCCAGTGTGTTGACCACACCACACAGCTTGGTGTTGTCAGCAAACTTGCTCAGGGTGCACTCGATCCCACTGTCCATGTCACCAACAAAGATGTTAAACAGTGCCAGTCCCAGTACCAACCCCTGAGGGATGCCACTTGTCACCAATGTCCACTTGGACATTGAGCCATTGACCACAGCTCTTTGAGTGCGGCCATCCAGCTAGTTCCTTATCCAGTGAGTGGTCCTTTCATTAAATCCATGCCTCTCCAATTTAGAGACAAAGATGTCGTGCAGGACAGCGTGAAATGCTTTGCACAAGTCCAGGTAGATGACATCAGTTGCTCTTCCATTGTCCACCAACACTGTGACCCCATGATAGAAGGCCACAATGCATCTATACTTTTTTTAAAGTGCTGCATATTTTATGCTACTTTTGATCTTTGCTGTTTTGCTAGAAGCAGAACAGAAATTGTATCAGCTGACACCATTTTCTGCAACATGACCAGCCTCTTCATATCAAAGGTTTAGAGTTCTGACTATAGGATTCTTTAGCTGATGTCAGTTTTGAAGGGTTTTTCTCACAGTTCTGTACCAGCTATAGTGGAAAAGCTATGTATGGATGTCCCTAAATTAGATTTGAATGGTAAAAAGTGTTGGTAAATGTAACCATAACTATACTGTGATAGAAGAAAACATCTTTTCTGTTTCCTATTTCCTTCAGAGGCAAGAGGGAGAACTTGTATTCCATAATATCTAATTTGTTGTTAAAGAACCAAGCTTAATTTTGTGATTGAGTGGCCCAGAGCAGCACACTGGAATCATGTGAGATAAGTCCTGTTATAGCACTATATCCATCTTTTTAATTGTGCAGCAGTAAGGGAAGGGTCAGTTTTTGAAATCCCAGATTTACCTGGTTGAATAGGTACACTGGTGGAAAAGTCTAACATTTTTACTAGCCATTACAAGTCGTAACGACAGTTAGGGCTACTGTAACTCTAGGTGCTTCATCACAGACAGACTTTTTTTCACTTTCATGATAGAACACAAGAGCAGTGCATGCTCCTAGTTAGATAACTGAGAGGTAATTTGATTCAACTAGAAGCATGCTTTCCTGGAGACAGAATACCATTGAGTTCTCTAAGAATGGAAAGGCAATGAATGAGCCATGGGAGCAATGATAAAGTGATTGGAATTCAGATGAAACATGAATGTGTAGGTGACCACTGGAACACATTGGCAAGGAAAGCAGCAAATGTCTGAGTTAGCACTAGAAGCGCTCCTAGCGGTTATGGTAAAATAAAAGACAATGTATTGGTTAATGACATGAGCTACCTATGATTTTGCAGCCTGAGATATGCAACAGTCAGGTTATGCAATCTAAGTCTTTTCAAGGAGCAGCCAGTCCCACCTCACAATAGCCTCTGGAGGGAACCAGCACCAGTGAAAGAGTGTGGGCTGAAGGAATTGGTGTGCTGAGATGGTCCCTGGACACCTCATTTGGGCAGCATGCTGGCACTCTTTGTGTCATTTCCTGGGGGGTCAGCCTTTCCTGTAGCAGATTAAATAGCCTGGCATTTCTAGGCCATGCCATTTTGCAGCTGAGTTTAGTCAGAGACAAGAGATCAACTCATCTCAAAGTTTCATCTCTCTCAAATGTCTCTTTCAATATGAATCAAAGTTCTTACTTATTTTTATTTCACTATCATGAAAATTCAGGTGAAATTCAAATGTCTACATTTCGCTTTCACATCTTTACCTTGTAATCTGTGGCCTTAATGTAAGCTTAGAATTAAAAGTTAACTTCAACCATAAACACAAGTCCTTCCACAGTTACAGCCATTTCAATTATTTTTTGCATTAATGTTTCAGAGTTAGTACATACTTGTTTGAATATTCAATTGGTTGTCTCATTTAGCAAATTGATTTTAAAAATAATATTTACAAACATTATTCAGAAGGAAAGAAAATATTTCTGTGTTTCCAAAATGTAAATTATTTCATTTTACTTATCCACTAAATTATGAGAATAATTAGCTATTACAAACAAAATCAGCTTTCAGTAACTTGCATATCAAATTAATTTATGCAGTAGATCATCATTTAATAAGTGCATGTGTCCTATTGTTGACAAGAATACATTATTCATTTATCAAGCACTTATCAACATGGGATTCTTAAAAAGTAATTTTTAATTTTTTTTCTGAAGAGATTGCCAAAAGATTTCTGGTTAACAACATAAACTGGAGTCTGAAAAATTCAAGTCTGAAATTTCTTCTTGTATTCATACATATTATCTTGGTGTATGATCAGCTTAACACGAACTGGCAATGATGTTTGAAAAACCAAAAAACCAACCGTGTCCTGGGCTGCATCAGAAATAGCGTGGTCAGCAGGTCAAGGGAGGTGATTCTCCCCCTCTACTCCGTTCTTGTGAGACCTCACCTGGAGTACTGCATCCAGCTCTGGGGTCCCCAGTACAGGAAAGACATGGAGCTGCTGGAGCAAGTCCAGAGGAGGGCCACAAAGTTGATCAGGGGGCTGGAGCACCTCTCCTATGAGGACAGGCTGAGGAAGCTGGGGTTGTTCAGCCTAGAGAAGAGAAGGCTCCAGGGATACTTAATTGTGGCCTTCCAATACCTGAAGAGGGCCTACAGGAAAGGCACAGAGGGACTGTTTACCAAGGAATGTAGTGATAGGACAAAGGGTGATAGCTTTAAACTAAAAGAGGGGAGATTTAGATTAGATGTTAGAAAGAAATTCTTTACTGTGTGGGTGGTGAGGCAGTGGAATAGGTTGCCCAGAGAAGCTGTGGAGGCCCCATCCCTGGCAGTGTTCAAGGCCAGGTTGGATGGGGCTTTGGGCAACCTGGTCTAGTGTAGGGTGTCCCTGCCCATGGCAGGGGGGGTGGAACTAGGTGATCTTTTGAGGTCCCTTCCAACCCCAAGCAGTCTATGATTCTATGATCTACTCTGTTATGTGTATACATATATGTATGCATGTGTGTTTGTACACATACTTACGTATTCTAAATTCTCCGTCAGTAACAATCATTTTACCATTTCTGTTATGCTGTTGGATATTTATATCTGCAGATATATATAGGAGTATAATTATGTGAAGTACATAGAGACTTCATATCCATCTGTCTTGCTAATCAAAAACAGGACAAAAAAATCTGATTTATACACACAAAAAGGATTACAAATGCAGAAGAAACTGTCCTATGTGATTCAAATCATTATCGACAACTATCTGGAAATTTTTTTCAAAGACCTAAGATCAAAACTGCCACTGTTCAAAAATATGTCCCTTGATCTTTTTATAGCCTCTGAAAGGGTTTAAGATAACCTCATAAATTTGAGTATACTGACCTTCACATGTTTTTTCTAGGTTGAGTACTGGTATTTAACATATATTTGGTTTAGGGACTAGTATGGCCAGTGTGCCAGCTCTCGGATGATGCACTCCTAGACTCAAGCAGAACTGTTCTCATGGACGGTGTGAGGCTCTGGTTCCAAACCTTTAAGTTTGATGCCTGGAGTCAGAAGAGAAAGCACTACGCTTAACTGTAGGCCTGCTGTCAGGTATACTGAGGACCTGTTGCGCTGTGTCACTTGTTCATTGGGCCTGTCTTTGAAACCAGACCCTTTATGGTCATTGCCAAATACAGCTTCAGGTGACAAACTTTTAGCCACAAATCCTCTCTTTAAGAACATTGTATTAGTTGCATGGGAAATTGGCAAGCAAGATAAGACTAAAATCCATCTTCTACATGGCTGCTGCAAAGGGCCGCAGCTTCCATTGAATCCAAGGTGCGGAGTCTTCAGGGGTCTCGGCACTTGCACTGGAATTGCAGGGGAAGTATGGTTCTCAGATATACAGATAAAAGTCTCTACAACAAGCCCAGAAGACTTAACAGGATGCGTTTGGGTTTGGGTGGCATCTGTAAAAGCATTTAACATTTCTAGAACGGTGCCATATCAACTCAGTATAAAAATCATTCTGCTATGGACAGTGAGATGACAGCCTATCCACCACTTGTGACATGTTTGAGGGCTTGAATGGAATACATGAAATGCATAGATCTCCTGGTGATCCTATGTTCACCAGCAAAATGTCAAGTTTTTCAGTTTTGTGAATGCTTTCTAACACAGGGCTGTTCGGACAGACTGCAGGCCGTGGTTCCATCACTTCATGTCAGGACACTCACCATAGACAGAGGAGGGTGAAAGAGGAACTGATTTATTAACATAAAAAAAGAAATTGAAGAAACAAAGGATTAGTCTGCCAATCGGAGGATGTATCCCTCTAGCTATCGATGACTCCATTTGGACGAAAAGGAGATGCAAGCTGCAAAGCTACAAGCAGGGAATGTGCACATTGGCACTGAGCAGCTCATGCCTCTAGCATGTACCAAGTCATGTCCGCTTCTTGTTTATTCTTTCTGTACATACGCATATCTGTATTAACCTCTTTATTTGCTTCTGATTTATGACCCTTCGTGAGCACGTCAGATTTTATACTCCAGCTGGTTTTCCATGTCCTAGTTGTAGTTTTCCTATAACCAGATGTCAGTGGTTCAGCTGATTAATCCCACTGGCGTCCAGTCACAGGCACAGCTGCAGACACTTTTCTAATGATGGCCAGACAACATCCTTCGCACTGTTCTGAAATTTCACTTGCACAGTCCATCATTTAGGAAGATGAAGGGCACTATCATACAAATATAGTAAAGTTCTTACCATTGTACCAAAGAGACTGAATTTTAAGTCCTGTGCTGAGCCACTAATACTCATTTGGGAATGGTCTTAACTTTGTTTTTTTCTGAAGACTTTGAGCAGGCAGAACTCTAAAATACTATGACCTCAATGAAGATCTCTAAGATAAGCTGGAGATACCACTCTGTTTTTTCCAGACAATTGCTGTCATCTCAAAATAGGCTGGCTGGATATTTTCCAATGGAAAGTTTTTCTGATAGGCAATTGTTGATTTGTCTAAAGCGTAATACCCTGTGAAAATATATTGATTTCAAAAAATGCATGTTGGAAACCTTCCTTCCTGCCCTGACAGTGGAAACTCAGATAGCCTGAGGAGCCAGCTGGCCCAGAAACAGGATGAGTCCAGCTCTGCCAGGGATGAGTGGCTTCCAGACCCCCAGACCTGTCTGGGAGAGCTTTTGAGTCAAAACTGATTTATTTAAACTGTTTTAAGAGATTTTACATATTTCCTCTTTTATGAGGCTGATTTTAATTTGGGTTATTTTAAATGTAAGGAATTTACTACAAACTGGAACAAATAATATCTTAAAATCTTAGGCTGGTCTTGGAAGCTGATTTACTCTAAAGTGAGCTCTACAGCCATTCTACTCCAGTGACTCCAGTAAACAGCTTACGGACTTAAGTTACCCAGAATAAGGTTCTTAGCTTGCAATAAGTCACCATCATTGACTTCAGCCAAGAGAATGTCATATTTTTATTGAGACATCATTGTACATTTCCCTGATAAAATATGAACTATAGCATCCTAAAGTACAGATTACCTACTAACTCCTCATAGGCCTTGTGAGATGCCTTTCCATTACTGATATGATCAAGGAAAGCTTTTAGAGCTCCCTTTGGAGTCAATGGCTAAAAAGTCAAGTGCTGGGTCTTCCTTCCACTGCACAAGTATGAGCTATCAAGATAAATTAACCTCAGGCACATATGTAGTTAATTGAGCAGAGGGAGCTTAGAAGACCTGAGAGAAAATAGGATTCAGAGAATCAAACTATCAATCAGAACGACAAAGAGAAACCAACAAGTTGAAGAGAAAAGGCAAGAAGTCTTGCTTGGTCACACAGAGGTGAATGACAAGGGTGTCAGTGTCTGAGCCTGGGACAGACGTGTGGTGCTTAGATTGTGCTCCATGCGACGTGCATGTGACTGTGGGAGGACGTGCCATCAAACACTGGCATATCTTCATACAAGTTTTTTAAGAATGTTAAAAACTTGATCACATCTATAGACAGCTGGATTTTATTTACCTTTTTAAATTAGTGACTCGGTTTAACTACCCATGTATATTGTACCGTCTTAGCCTAGAACCTTTACAATAGGATGACTAAGGAGGTTTTGACAGTCAAGGAATGTCTCTCCCATTGCCTGATCCTGGCGTTTTATTCTCCAAAAATCAATTCAGTTCCCTGCTTAAGTAACCAGGTATTGGAATAGATTAGTGAATTCCAGCTGAATGTTATTGGTGGCTTGTTTCCATTATCAGTTGATCCCCAAGGTAATTTTATATCAAACTAAAAAGCATTTAGGATCTACAGCTCTTCAAGTTCCATTTCAGAGTCATGTATGACCATTCTAGGCAAGAGAAACAATTCTCTCCTTAATTGTTTGTATATGGTCTACAAAAAAAAATAAGGCATTTAAAGAACTACTGCTTATGAATAGGTTTTGCAGAATCAATCCCATATTTGCAGAAATACCAAGAACTTCAAACTTCAAAATTAATGACTTCCATTAGAATACTTCATTAAAAAAAAAAAATTCAGGAAGTAATTTCTCCTTATGCTCTGCCATGGAAAATATCATCTTTTATATATAAATATACTCTTTAATAAAAAACAATCTAAACACAAAAGTCTAATTTTTGACACTTTCAGTCTCTAACCATCTTTTGGCATAAATTGTGCTCAAAGTGATTCTGATAATTTACTGTTGATTTTCAAGACTGGATGCTAAACAATAACAACAAATTGCAGCCAACTGAGCAGTATCTTAAAATAGCTTTTTGTACTAGATTTTTATCAGCTTTTATCATGACATACAATCTGTTAACGTGGTAATTTTGATAACACCACTTCTACACTTGCTTTAGAGCGTAGGAAATTAACTGCTCTCCTAATCTTTATGGAGCTGATAGCTTTGGGATACTTGTCTGTGTTGCATACAAATACTGATTCTTTGTTGTAGTGCTAAAAAAAATAGCAATTAGAAGAAAGGCAGTTCTGGAGATAGTTTGCAATCTTTGGATAATTTCACCTAAGTGTATTTCTTTCAGCACTGCAACTCTTACTGAAAAAAAAAATAAATAAAGTAGATCATCACAAATTCTTTTTATATAGCAAATACAAGAATTTACCATACTACTGCAAAATCGTGTTTTCAAGTTTAGTGTTGACTGCCTTAAATTGCAGCCTTTAGTCTGCAAAAGCATAGATTTCCTATGTAAATTACGTACTTTATTTGTGTTTCTATTCATATTGCTATATAGAATGAAGCAGTAGTCTACACTGTTATTACGTGCATGTCATTCATTAGACTGCCCATTTGAAGATATTTTGAGTCAGCACCAATTATGTCAGAAACACAGACAATGCACATTGGAGTTCTTGATTGTTTCTGGAAAAGAGAGCTGAGCCATGACATTCTTCCTACTGTTAAAGCACCATAATCCTTCCTTTTGTCTGATTTTTATCTTGTCAATGACCTGTGCCATGCCAAAAAGCAACTTTTCCAATTACTCTCTCATGCTTTAGGTCCATTTTTCTTCAAAGATTGAAGGAACAGACAAATCTCTTGGTACTTTCCAGAATGCTTTTGATATCAAGCATTGAATTTTGCACTAAAACATAGAAATTTGGTGGGAGGAGGAAAAGAGTAGCTCTGAACTCATAGAATGGCAACATTTGAAGTTTGTAAAATATTTTGTAAGGAATGTTACTGTACCTCTACTTTACAGGAGATCTCAACCCAACATTTGCTTCCTACTGTACATTTTTTCTTTTTACTGATACGAAATGTACAGTGATGATGATCCTTGCTGCAACCCTAAGAAGCTCTTCAGACAATAAAGAAAACACATTTTGAAAGACATAGAAAAGAATTGAAAAAATAACATAATACTAGGGATTCCTGTGAGGGTACATGGAACATGAGAGCCTCTGTTTCATTAAGTCATCTGGTTAAGGACTGTTCAGTGTGAAATACCAAGAAGGAAACTTCACACATGTTAAGAACATGAAGGCCTGGACAGCAATGGAGACAACACAGAAGACCAAAGGGAGCCCTTTGAGCCCTTCAAAGAGTCGCAGGGTTCAGTCAGACATCAGCTTACAGAGGAGCAAATTTTTAATAATAATAATACCTAAAATGAGATTCTGCCTCAGGCTGTCACTACCTGAATGTGTCTGTGGCTGCAGTAGTATCTAAACTGCATGTTAGTCATTAGAGACAAGAAGTTTTGATTCAATTGCCTAAATGTAGACATCTGAGGCACCTTGACATGCCTGGGACATCCACCTAGGTCAGGCAGATATGACACAGAACAAGAGTGAGATCTGTGCTCTTCCAAAGCAGAAGGTGGGGGCCAGGGAGGATGTCCTGTGGCATGGCAGGTGATATTAGACACTTGTATTTGGACAAATTAACTGCACCCTCAGCCAATACAGTCAGTAGAGCTTGCAAACTACCTAGCCAGGTATAGGTGTCTGTTTCTGGGTGAGCTGAATACTTCTGTTGACTCCACTGAACACACTGCTTAGAGCTCCTTTTACTGTAACTCAAGTTTAGCTACAGACCTAATGTGAAGAGAGACACATTTCAGTGCCTACAGTACATCAAGGAAAGGCAAAGACACGTTTGCATTTAGAACTCCCTCAGAAAGTCCTCATCCTCGGTATGGTTAACTCCATATGTGAGAGGTGCTCCCATGGGACTAACCAGCCTGGGAATAGGATCAGCACAGTGGTGAAGTGAAGACCATGTGAGTTTCAGGATTACAGATGCTTTTCTCAGTCCTGTGTAATTCTGTTGAAGTATTGTTCCAACAGTGACAGAGAAGAGAACCAAACTTCTCCACCTCACATGCAGAATTGTCTCTCCATTGCCCCAGTGGAGAGTACATAGCTTTAAAAGTCATTTTTATCTCATAAACGTCTTAACCCTGATGCTTCTGAGTTCTCAGATAGCAAATATAAATCCATTATCCTTTAGAACTGATACTTCTTTAAGTACTTCTTTTAGTTTGATTTAGAACAGAACAGAACAGAACAGAACAGAACAGAACNGACCACCTTTTCCGAGAAGAAATTTCTCCTCATCTCCAACCTGAACCTCCCCTGGCGCAACTTGCAGCCGTTCCCCCTTGTCCTGTCACTAGTTATCTGCGAGAAGAGGCCAACCCCCAGCTCACCGCAACTTCCTTTCAGGTAGTTGCAGAGGGCAATAAGGTCTCCCTTGAGTCTCCTCTTCTCCAGACTAAACAGTCCCAGTTCCCTCAGCTGTTCCTCGTCAGACCTGTGCTCCAGCCCCTTCACCAGTTCCGTTGCCCTTCTCTGGACACATTCCAGGGCTCCGATGTCTTTCTTGTGGTGAGGGGCCCAAAACTGGATGCAGTACTCGAGGTGCGGCCTCACCAGGGCTGAGTACAGGGGGACGATCACCTCCCTGCTCCTGCTGGCTACACTTGCTGCCTTTGAAGACCCCCTTCATGGACAGTGGCTCACAGTGTTGGATACTTGGTTAATTTTCTAGGAGCAATTATTTAAGTGGATGAGCATAAAGCCAAAGGAAATATATTATTAAAACAGCTACGTTTTCTAAAGATAGTAAACCAGTAAGCTCTCAGGAAAATGCTCATCGAAAGATTTTCCTCCTATGGGATTTTATTACGCAAAATTTAAAAGTTTTCTTCAAAGTAAGTTACAAAAAGTATAGCTGTCATGGGACCAAATATAATTAAAGCTTACAGAACATATCTACTTAATATAGTTAATGTTAATTCATTTCATCAATCTGCTATATGGTATTTTTTTAGTATTGTATAACAGTTGTTTATTCTAAATGAGCTACTGTACGTCGCTGTGAACCTAAGTCAGGTGTAAGTTATATAAGGATCTTTTCAAAGCTTGTTCACCTGTATTTTACCACTCATTAATATGATCACAACAGGTATGTTAGATATACCTCTGTAATTCTAACACAGGGTTTGTGTTTGGATGTGCTACCAACAAACCCCACCTCAGACTATTGTGAGAAATGTCCACAAACAGTGACTTGATCCCCCCTGGCCCCCCCATACATAATGGCCTGTTGTCCTGGTTTTCAGCTGGGATAGAGTTAATTTTCACAAGACGTTGGGAGGGGACAAAGCCAGGACAGGCAATCCAAACTGGCCAAAGGGGTATTCCATAACATAAGACATCAGGCTCAGCATATAAAGGGGACTGACTGGGGATGTTGGTGGCTCATGGACAGGTGGGGTGTAGGGTGGGGTGAGCAAATTGCATTGCATATCACCCACTTTGTATATTGTCTTATAAGTATTGTCACTTTCCTCTTCCTTTGCTGTCCCAGTAACCCATCCTTACCCCAATCCACAAGTTTTTCCTTTTCTTCTGACTCTTCTCCCCATCCCACTGGGGAAGGAGGGGCAAGTGAGTGGCCACGCGGTGCTCAGCTGGCAGCTGGGGCCGAACCCCCACACCCACAAAAGCAATTCTCACACTGCTCAGTCCCAGGTTGAAATGTGTATTTATTATTAGAGCAACAGCACCTGCAGCGGAGTACTTTGTTTTGAAATCTATCTATGGACATTGCTTAGTCTCCTGAAAGCAGAATTGTCTGGTTCCCTTTTCCAAGAGCATCCCAGCATAATGGAACATGATTAGCACATTTTGATATAGTGACATTTTTCCAGCCTGAATTCAGCACGGGGGTATTTGAACAGCCATGCACCCTAACCACAGAGAAATGCCACATGTCCAACGCTCCCAAAAGCTGAAGCTGACAGAACATGGTGAAACACCTTTCAGTGACAAGGTGCAAGTGCAGAGCCCAGGTGCACAACCTCTGGGAGGGACGTGCTGGCTCCCACACTTCTGCACCTTGCCTCCAGAGCAGGGAGCACAGTGGAGTACACTGTGGTGACACCTGCAAGGCTCAGGCAAAGCCAAGCAGTCATGGCTGAGGTGGACGTGGGAAGGAATAGGGTCCAGGACAGCATGCAGCTCTGCCAGTTTCTGCAGGCAAGGTGTGCTGTGCTCAGGGAGCCACTGCTGAACGGTGCTGGGGTCAAGTGCCAGCCCGTGTGACGGCAAGGCAAGTGGGCATAATTAAATGAGTAGCTTTGATGCTTTGTGCTGTGGAGAGGTTAAAACATAGAGTCCTGTTGGGGGAGAGAGGTCTTAGTTACAGTCGTAGGTAGGGATGATTCAGTTTACAGCTTTTTTGACTATCAAAAATTTGTAGCGAGACTCCCCAGTAAATGATTTTCCAAGAGGTTCCTTCCAAAGAAGAAAGAAGTCTCAGGTTAGAAAATTTTACAAAATGCACCAGCCACAGCAGTCATGTTTCCTCTGACATTAGGAGCAGCAGTTGTCTCCTCTCACCTTCTGTAATTCATAGACCATCAGGTAAAGAGCCACCCAAGTGCCAGTCCAAGGAAGTGCAGAGTATACTAACGAAAGGAAATTGGGTTTTTTTCTAACTATTCACCAAAAATAAGTGCCATGAAAGGTTTTGTGCTGCCAAAAATTGTGTACTGATCCAATCAGATATTTCTGTATTCCAGCAGTAGGGGCATCAGACAACATCTCTCATCTCATTTTTTCCCATCCTAGTAGCACTGCTACATGGACCTGCCCTCATCTTTGGGACTGAGAAATACAGTAGCTGCTTGGAAGCAGGAAACTTTGCTGTAATCTTCCATGGTCAAACAGGGGAGAAAAAGCAAAGAGTTTGACAGCTTTCATTAGCGTTTTGCTTTCATTGTTGTTTCTTTTACATTTTTCTTAAGATTTTGGTAAGGCCAAATATGGCCACTTTAACATCTTTTTTCCCTAAGGTGTCTTTGCCCATTCAGCCCATAGTAACAGTGACCTGTGAATCTAACAGCATTCCTTTCAAATCACTTTGATTTGAACTGAATCAGTATCCGTTAACTCCGATCCTGCCATGGGAAAAAAAATATCCCTTCAGGGTTTCATTTAAAGTTACTTTTTAGAGGGACAGCAGCAAATCCTCATAGCCACCAGCAGGACAGAATTTGCCTGTGAACAACAAAAAGAACCATTTTAATCCAGCTACCTCGGACTCCTCACAGAGGTTGTTCACCAGTGATCCAAAACAGCCCTCCTTGTGAGGAGGTTGACTTTTAATCAGTTTCTCTTTCTCTCTAAAGAATGGAAACTTGCTCTTTGCAGTAAAATGGTATTTCTATTAAAAGAAAATAGTGTTTGGCCCAATAATCCTTCACTATCTGCAGGAGTTTAGAAAGGAGGCTCTTGGTTTCATTTGCAGTGGAGGCTTGGCTACCAGAATAATTTCATTCAGATACACAGCCATCAGACCAACAATGAAATGTTTGCTTTTCTTTAGTTCTTCTTTACTACTTCTTATTCTTTACTAGTGCTGTTTTGCACTTTTACATGGAAAGAGGTCAATAAACTGCGACGGAAGAGTGAGTAGTTTCATTACAGCGTAGTAGGCATTCAAATTGGCACTGTTTTGCTGAGACCAGAAAGCATACTTTTCTAGACTTTGAGTTTCTACAAACCATGACAGGTTGATATCTGTCTGAAATGGTGTACAAAAAAAAAAAAAAAAAACCAAGAGAGATTCTTCAGTGTTTAAAAAAAGTGTACAACACACAGGCAAGTGCTCCAGACAGTGACCACCATTTATATACATGAACTGAAAGTGGGAGCTACAATGCAAAGACTAAGACTCCATAAATTGAGTGGAAGGATTAGCCATTCTGCTGTAAGACAATAAGCCTATTCATATCTTTGCAGATAGAAGGGAAAACATGACCATATGCACTCAGCTAGCGTGAACAGTGGTTTACTTCTCACAGAAGCAGCTAATTCCATATACCTAAACATTAAAGCCTATAAGGTTATTCAGCAGTGAAATTGGACACCAGCAATGCAATCTTAGACAGGGATTGAGGCTGGGCTATCAGAACCACAAGTACAAATACGAGATAAAAATTGAACGGTCAGACCTGCGAAGTCAAATACAGATATCCTAACAGTATATCAATATAGTCTATATACTAACAACCAAATACAGATTTACTAGCCCAGAGAAGGGGTCAATACTAAGTGTCAGTAAAACAGATATTTAGATGACCAGAAGGACTTCATAATATATTTAGAAACACTGTGGTGACAAGATGCCACTGGTATTGATGGGAATTAGTCGCTGAAAATTGTCTGCAGATGCTTTGCCGTGGCTTTGGGCATCTCAGTAATTCAGATACCTTTAGTGACAAGTTCTCAGCAATGTTCAGACACTTGAAGACAGAATATGGACAGATATACTAGCTTAGGAAACTGGTGGTGGAAGATCGGAGACACACAAGGAAAGACACTTATGGAGAGCCTTGATGCTTCACAGTCAAAAAGTTATTGCTTTCTGATGGTGTTATTTTTTGAAAAGGAAAATATCAAAAAACAGCTGAAAGAAGGGAAATATACACAGAATAAAAGAAGAAAAATATGCAGAAGAAGAAAAATAAGCAACTTGAATTCCCAAGCTTTCCAGCAACCACAGAAGTCAGACTGGGTGAAGCTGAACAGGGAATTGCCATGTGCCTCTTGGTATTGCTCCAAAGGATTTTAGTAACCAAACAGGGCAGCATTTGGAAGCATGCAGGACGTTTACTCTGTAACTGTACAGTGTCATAGGCTATCAGAGCAGCTTTATATTTTTATTTAAGCCATAAAAAGCAAGTGCTGATTTGTCATGGCAAAACTGTCACTTAATGCAATCACGGTTGGCAAAATGAATAATATTTTATCTCTGAAGCAGTAGGAAGAGCAGGTGCATATGTCCCTATTTTCTTGCTTCCATCAGCAGTGTTGCTTGTTATTTTGTTGCCATCTGGCAAAGACAGCAGGATCTACTAAAAAATATAGTTATTAGTTTTTCTTTAATAAAACATGGTTACCCAGTTACCACTGGCCCACAACCTAACATGAAATGCATGAAGTGTGATTAGTCTTCAGTATTTCATCTTGTGAATCATGCTCAGCTAAGGAAATGCTATTTCCCCTTTGTGCAAACAAGGTTTTTAAATGCATCAAGAGCCTTAGTCAAGACAGCAATTATAACACTGATGACAGCACAAGAAATAGCCACTACAGCGGGCCAATGAAATTGGTAGACAGGTTTTCTTTAATGTTATATGAGTGCTGTTCTGTTGTCTTAAACAGCGTAAATTAGTACTGCTGGCTATGCCAGCCTAAGGTCTGACCCTGTCCTAATTAAAATACTTAGCATAGTAATTAGCAAGCAGTTAATTCCTGTATGCCCCATTGTTGTGCACATGTTCCAATAGCAGAACTACTCCCACAGACTGTTTATAGAGGTGGGAGGGAATGGAATTTCACTTTGTATGCCGATCCAAATCATGGATTATTTTAAGACTGTGCAGCACTAGCTTTGTAGAATGTCATGTTATTTATTAAAAAAAAAAATCAAACATGTATGTTCTTGTATAGAAAAAAAATCTTGGAGATAAAATTGCAATACAACATTGAGGTTTTGGAAACCAAACAGGATGACTTTGGTCTGAATTATTTCTCCTCGTTAAATTGTACTTCATCTAGAACTCAACTTTCCTGCTGTAAAAATCTATCTGCTGACTCCTGAAAGTCGTGTTTCAACATAAAATACCAGGCATCACTATTTTTCACAAATACCTATAATCATGGCTTTGTTAATTATTTAAATTCAAGAGGCATTGCAATTTAAAGTGACTAAAATCAGACAAGTGAGACTAGGGAAACAAACAATGCAAAAGGGCACCTAAGTCTTCCACTCCATTCACAGAAAACACGCTTCTTTCTCCAGTTCTTTGGTCAGTCTAATCAACAAGATTCAAGTGATAGGAAAGGATTAGTAAGAGATGAAAACTAGTTTTGATCTTCTAATTTACCCTCCAGTGTAGCTAATTATAAGCTTGAGCTAAAGTCCCAAAATGCTTGCACACGTAGTGAACTTTGCATGTGACAAATTGTGGAGTTGGTTGGGAATTTCCCTATAAAGCCACTTCAATATGAAAAAAATGACAGGTCCTCAAAACACTTCTCAGAAATATTTTCTACAGACTTTTACCAAAGACCCTGCCAGCTCATTTGAAGGGCTCCACAGTTTCTAGAATACATGACACCAAGGAGACTCTGCAATACCTGCTGCATCACACTGTGGATTCCAGGTCCCTGTAGCAAAGACTGTCTGGTGGAAAGCATGGCACACATGAACACACACTTGGATCTGGGCCTCCAGGGTTGCAAACTCCCTGCTCCATCACAGTTTTTCCGTACTCCAGGAAAACTGAAGAACTGAGTGAAGTCGACTCTCCCACTATTGCCTGCCTTAAAAGTCAAAGTGGTTTGGTCATTTGGGGTTTTTTTCTCCCCCTAAAACAATGAAGAAAATAATACTACCCTGCTACAGCAATTTTCTAAATTACAATCACTTTCTCTGAATGGCAACAAAATCTGTCAGCAGACCTTACAGAATGGAAATTGCCAGGATAGCCTCCTCTAAGATGTAGTATCACCATTCATGGCAGGACTAATAATGCCAGTAAGAGGATGTAACAGTAAAAGAGTTTGCTTTAGGTCTAGGTCTTTCCCTGTAAGAAAGGACAATGGGCAGTGTTTGATGTTGCTCCACATGAATGCTCCTTTGTTGTCCTGTCCCAGGCCAAGGTGACCACAGGTATCCCATTATCCCATCATTTACCTCGTGAGCTCTTGCCACCTTCCTCCTCCCACTGTGATATTCCTGCTCCCGGTTTCAGTGTCTTTTGGTTGTGTTTACCTTGCCCAGAAAACCCCTTTCCCAGGAAACAGAGGTCTTCCATTTTCCACAGCCACACTGGAATGGAAATTTTCTTACAGCCTTTAAGCCTGGAAATCATACAATCATAGAAAGGTTTGGGTTGGAAAGGACCACAAGGATCATCTAATTACAACCCCCCTGCCATGGACAGGGAGACCCTACATTAGACCAGGTTGCCCAAAGCCCCATCCAACCTGACCTTGAACACTGCCAGGGATGGGGCTTCCACAGCTTCTCTGGGAAACCTGTTCCACTGCCTCATCACCCTCACAGTAAAATCTAGCCTTGTTGTTGGTTTTGATGTAATTGATCTCCATTACTATCACTTACGGCATGAGAAACAAAAACAGGTATCAAATGGTGGGAAAAGAGAGTCCCTATCAAGACTGAAAGGAAGAGGAGCTCCTCCCCTCAGCATACAAAGATCCCCTCCCCTTCTCATTTGGGCACCCAGACTCAGGGAGCTGCCCAGAGAGTATGTAAAACCCAGCAAAAGGGACGGACACCTCTGCACCATATTAGGGAAGATGCATGCCACGCTTTTTAAAGAGATAGATAAAAAATACTTCGATTAAACTTACCCTGACAAGAGGTTAGATGATAGTTTTATATTCCACAGTATATATTTGCCCAAGAGCTGAGAAGTGAAATTAAACTACTTACCAGGAAAGAGCCATTTCTAGTTTCTTGAGATATACAAAGTTTTATGAGCTCTACAAGCTCTTTGTGAAAGTAAAACTTAGTACCATTTTAAAAAAAGCACTCGAATCACAATGTCATTTATTTGATATACATAGATTGATTGCCAAAAAACAAATGAACACACAGAACACTAAATAATATATTGTGGCTTAAATAATTGAAATAGGGCAGGCATTCATGTGGCTTTCTAAAGTACATTTGGTTCAGCTAACTCAATAAAATATGATTTTATAAAGACTGTCTTGAAAGTTACTCTAGAAAGAAAAAGAAAATGAGTTTAAGCAGCAAAGTACAACAGACTTACACGTGGGAGTACAATAGATGATGTCCTTGGCACCAGCCCTTGTCTCTCTGTACAGTTGCTTCCCCTTCTGTTTTCTACTACTCTGATTTCTAATTTTTCCCATTTTTACCTTTTTCTTTTACTGGTTACCTGTTGCCTGATGGTTTTCATATCACCTTCCTAAGCTTAAATCATTCCATTACAGAGGGAAATCTAGAATTTAATTCTCCCCAGGAGTCACATTTATCTTTTCTTTCCAGACATACATCTTCTTTCACAGATGGCAGAAGCCGTATGAACGGAGCTCATGACTGGCAGTGTTTCTGGATAAGGAGTTTTTGCTGCACACTAATTCAGATGAGACATACAAGACAAACTTTCATAATAAGTGATAAAAGCAAATGTTTAAGGAAGATAATTATTTTATCTTCCAGTGAGTGGGAGTGTAAATACTGTTTGGAGAAACATTAGAAGCTAAGAAATGAACTTGTTGGTTGTTATTTTATCCAGAATGTCTTGATCTAAAGAGCCTGGAAATGGGTTGCTTAGAAATGTACTACTTCAGTTTTCCTAAGAGCTTTCAGATAAAAGATTATGTTTTCAAGTAGTATATCAGCATCTTTGTGCCTGCACAAACCAAAACTAGGAAGAAAGCATCTAAGTACACAAAAAACTATTCCGAATGAAAGGTTTTCCCAGCAAAAACTGGTTTTATTTTGGAAAAGCTAGTCTGTGGCATAATTTTCTGTTGAGGAATCTTCTATTGTCCCACAAAAAATTGGATTTAAATAGAACACAAGGATGGAAAAGACCACACAGGTCACTGGATCCAGTCCCCACAGTTACCAGTTGCCACACCACCACATACATTTTCTCTCACCTCCCTTACTGTATAATTCCAGCAGTCCTCTTTGTTCCCACATATATATCTCACTAGTGTCTTGTGACTGACTGTTTCTAAACTGTTGCTTTTATTAGTGCAAGGAGAACTTTTAGGTGCTCAGACTCAGTCCTTTAAATTTCTAAATTGCTGAAAAGATCCTTGGCACACATTTAGTGCAGCCCGTAAAGTCCCTTCATGTCTAGGGATTAATGACAGTCATGCAGGTTTTTTAGCATTTTGCAGCATTTTAGAGTAAAAATATATTCAATAGTAAGAATACCAGTCACTTTATACCAGCTGACCTCAGTGCCAGAGAGCATCCCTGGTACTTTTAATGTACTGGTACTAAGAAATCTTGTGCTAGGCTGAAATCTCACTTGGTGCTGGTGGCTGACTCACACTGAACTACTTTCTTAGGGTCCCACTGTAGACAGAGCAAAGAGATAGGCATCTGTGAAGGCTAACCCACCTCATCTTTCCTACACATTCACCTTAGTAAATGAAGTAACTAGAAGTGCCTACTCTCTTTGCATTGACGACTGAGTAGATGGCTAATTGCATATATGTAATGAACAAACCCTGCTCTTCAGTGGTATACAGAATATCCACTCTATATGCCTTGCAAAATTGACTTGCAGGCTTGATTTTCAAAATCCCAGGCTTCCCGAGACATTTAAAGTTTACTTTTTAATTTGTGCTTGAATGCATGCCTGATCTATATATTAAAGAAGGCAAATGCTTAGTTACGAAACTGAATCACCTAGCTACTTTGGCATATGTCTAGCTTTGGGCACAGAAATACTTCCCTAGATTTTCTCATGAAGGTTAACTCATCAAAATGCATGTGAAAATGACTAAACTTAAACTCATAGAAGTTTAAAATAAGACACAAGCCAAAAGAGTTATTGAAATATTAAAATGAAATGCCAGAAGCTGGACCCACAATCATCTGATTTAACTCCTACCTAGGTACCACACCCACTGCAGCACGTCTGAAAATGTTGTGCCAGACAAAGGGGTACACAAGAGAGAGTTATCACAGATTTGGGTACCTGGGTGATGGTATAAGGACTATTGTGTGCTCCAGTGAACGGACACATGCAAACCAATCATTGGATAACATGATGGGTTTAAAAACGTAAATTTAGTAGTTCATGAATCATTCTGAGGGCCCAATGAGATCTTCAGAGTTCATCCATTCATATTTTAGGCTTTTTCCCTGGAATAGCAGCAGCTAGATTTAATGAAAGTAGAGCTTTTCAGGTACTCACCTCTCTTATGAAGCAGATGTGAAAAAGGAAAAAAAAACCCATCATGGCGGATTTTTGATCAAGTTATTTGAAATACCAGCCTCATCTCTAGAAAATGGATAATGCAGTTAGAGATAGGAAACAGTAAAATGTATAGGTATTGCGTTATTCCAAACGTTGCTGTTGTAGTACTCTAAACTAATACAAGATTAAACTAATATAAGATAGATACATAAACACAGGGTTAGGAACATTAATGAATCCATCAAGTGGAACTCATACTCATTCCATGTATTAGATGTGCTATTTTGTTACTCCTCTTTATTTAGTCTGGCAATAAATCTTTGTATCCCATATGGCTGGAATAATCTGAAGTCTTTCATATTAATATTGTTTGTCCACTTGCAGTTATTGGTGTAACAGTATGAATTTGAAACAGTTCTAATTGCTAAGAATAAGTCATCAACCTCTTTTTTTATTTCTAGACATCAAATCTTGCCTCCCCTGTTTCCCAGGAATGCAGTGAAGTGATTCATGCCAATAAAATGAGTAGGACACACCCTGAGAGCCTAATATCAGTTAATCTGCGTTTTGAAAACATATTGAACTGAGATTAAGGAAGAAGATATTCAGCTTTTGCTAAGCAAGTGCTGTATTTTATTTTGCATTGTGAGAGGGCTGCGAAAAAGTAAAAAAGATTCAAGGTGTAAAAATGAATTCTGATTTCGAATCAAGTTTGGTAGAACTTAGTTTATGAAGTTTTAAAGTTTCCAAGGGAAAAAAAAAAGTTACATATGTATCTAAAACATTAAAAATTCTCAGAGAATCACATCAATACTGGTTAGTCCAGCGCTGCCATCCCTGGATTGCAAGAAACTCAAAGTTGTTAATTTTCACTATTTATGACAAATTCCTCCCCTCAAAAAGTTAAAAACCTTAGAATTCTTAGAGACTCTTATCAATTTTACTTTCAGAACATAAAAATTGCTATATCAAAGAACAACATTTGGTGGCATGAATGTTTGATTATGTGCCTTCGGATGTTACCCTTGGAGATGGAGACTTTTAACAACAGTCATAAAATATACATCGAGAGACCTAAAGGGCTTGAAAGATATAAAATGTATTTTTAGTACTTGGGACCAAATGAAAAGATCATGGTTTTACATTCTATTCAGCCACCAGTAAGTGGCACATGGAGGTAGCCATGTATGGGTGAAGACAAAGTGAATGGGAAAGGATGGGGAAAAGTATAAGGAGAGGAAGCACAGAGAAGGGGATGCTGATGAGAAATGGTAGAGTCTTCCTTAGGAAAGGTTTTCTTAAATCCTTATTTTTTTCTATCTTAGAAAAAAGATTGAGTCCACTACTTCTCCTGAATCATAGAATCATAGAATCATTAAGATTGGAAGAGACTTCAAGGATCATCCAGTCCAACCGCCCCCCCCCATCTATTACCCACTCAACCTTGTCCCTAAGTACCATGTCTAACCTTTCCTTAAACACCTGCAGGGACGGTGACTCCACCACCTCCCTGGGAAACCTGTTCCAATGCCCAACCACCCTTTCCGAGAAGAAATTTCTCCTAATCTCCAACCTAAACCTGCGTTACTAAACCTGCGTTACTGTCCTTTTTGTAAAAACTGTGGTAGTCGGGTATTATTTGTCTAGAGTAGTCTTTGCTAGTCAGAAGCAATTGTTTTACACTGCCCTAAGAAAGCATCTGTGGGAATGCAGTCCACATTTCCACAGTGCTCAAGTAGGAGCGTTCCCACGAGCACCATTCTTTTTATCTGGGAAATTCACTTGTGTAAATGGATAGTGCTTTACCTATGCCAAAAGTAAATGGAAAGAGCTTTAAATTTTCAGAGATTCCATTCTGTACTGCTCATAAATTATCAGACTTATTCCAGAGAATCAAAATGAATGCTTCAGGAATGCTAATTATAACATTTTTAAATAGTACAGTCAGCAACCTAGCCTCATTGTGTGTGGACTTAGAAGTCCCAGCATGAAGGACACAGGAAAATTATTAAAGCCGCTTGACCAAATATACCAAGTTGTCCCTGTAACATTTGCTTTCTGAACTGAGTTGATGCTCTATTCTATGGAGCGTTATTTAGAATTTAATTGTTATTGGTTTATCTCTTTGTTCATTTATTTTCATTACTTCTGATGCACTTAAAATACAAAAAGTACTCTTACAGAAAACAGTGCAGAGAATTATGCTAGTTGCTTGTCTACAAATGCACTCTGATCAGGTCTGAGAATGCAAACACAACTCGCCCTTTTCAAACCCAAAGCAGATGTGTGACCTCTCAGAATCTCCCGGTGCAATGGATGGATTCATCTGCTTTCAGTTGTCTGAGGGTTAGAAATAGTCTGAGTTAACTGTTTACATTCTTTCCATAACCAAAGAAAAGAGAGAAAACCATGGGTCAGGATGATCAGCTCCCTGTAGTCTGAGATGAGCCTCTCAAAAAATTACATACAAGACCTAGGTGATGAAAATTGATACCTAGCTCTATTAATTTCAGTAGGCATTTTTAAAATATCCACTTGTTAAAAATGCGTCCTGCAGAACCTTTGTCACAGTTTAAATACCTGAGTTGAGAATGAATATCGAAACCCTCAAAGCTTAATTATAGCTGTGTGTAGACAGTGGAGCTATAAACAATACAGTTTAGGATTTTCTGTGTGTGCCTGTGTTTGCTCTTCATTCTGGATCACCAGATGAAGACTGAACTAATAAATTCTGAAATAAATTACAGTTTTGCTAAGACTCATGGTGCATTATCTGTGCACTTGAGAAAAGTTGAAATACTAAACAACACTTCTTAAAGTATTTGTTTTGGTTTAGAAAAAAAGCATCAATGTACTACCTGAAGATGCCTAAGTCAGCTCATTTTGTTTCATTAAAACAGGAGGTTTTTGTTTTGATGCTCTAGATTTGATCTGAAACCAAAATAACTAGTTACCTTGAAAACAGAGGAACAACGTTTTCACACTCCAGATTCCAACCTTAATCCCATCCTGGAATGTAAATAAGAAGGATCAAATTCTTAAAATCTATAATCAGCTCTCAAATGCAGTATCTGCTCCTCAGGTGTCTTTGGTAGAGGAATTACTCAGACTGATCTAACAGAACACCCTTGGAAAAATCTAAGCATGATGGGACAAGCGACTGACTACCTAATCAGTATCGGTTATTTTAGAAAGCGTTTGACATTTACCAAGGCTTTTAGAGGGCACTCATGTTCCTTAGTGTGGAGTTGCAGCAGTAGAACAAGTACCAACTTCACCATAGTGACACTAACTTACTAAACTGTTTTAATAAAAGCAACTCAGAACTGTGACTTTGTTGCAGATCACTGCTCTGTGTCACATGAACCTGTCATTTTGGATTGAGTGCTAGGAAACCTGTAGATGAGTTTCCTGTATCGTCAAATCTCAGTTTAGAGGGGTAATTTAAGAAAAGTTACTTCCTCCCCTTGCTCTCCTGCAGTTTTAGTTACTAGAAATTAAAAAATGCAAAAAGAAAATCAGACAGTTCCTATGTGCTTCCCACCTTAACTCCATTCTCTGTAATGAAATTAGCTCCATATTATTTAGGATATCAAATCAAGGCGAATATCAGACATTTCTAGTTACCTACATTCTGTGGGTGCATAATTAGGTGACCTGCAAACCTATCAGGAAATTAGCTTTCCACTCTTCCAGTAATTACTTGGGTATTTGATCTCATTCATGAAGACATGACTTCACTCATAGGCTGTCACTCACCTGCAGGGGACACAAAAAGAACGGAAATTCTCAGTCTTGCCATGGAATGTTGAATGACTCTGCACGATTACAAAGCAATGGCAGTGTAACTTTACCATCAAGGTAGCTGAGAAAATTTTCATTGATTTATGAACTAGTTCACTAGAAAAAATAATTAATTTCTGTATTATTTGTGCTCTGAGAACAAAGAGGAACCCTCTGTTTTTCACATCTGTGCTGAGCCTTGATATTCTCTAATCAGACACACACACTTTGCCAACAGATCTTATCAGACATGTTTGCAGGCAGGGAATGCCAGCGAAGACCAGTTCAGCACTTGCTGAGTTCAGTGGCCCTGGTTATCTACCACGGTTTGCAGCCCTGCAGAGCAACTTGGCTTCTTACTGATTAGAAAGTGGATTTGGCCATAGGAGGCAGCTGATAAGAAAATGCATCCCATCAACGTTGTCTACATAACAGGGGCATCTCATGGAGAAAACATGATACGACACCTCATGTGTTCATCACCTGGCCGGATGTTACTTCATAATTCTTTCTAACTCAGAGAAGATTGATGACTGTGACAGGAGCCAGGGATGCAATCTCCCTCACATCTAGCACAGTCTTCTTCCTCAAACTCCTTGGCATCCTCAAGTTTACTGTCCACCATACCAAATTAGGGGTGAATTCACCAATAAGCATTAGCTTCTTCCCAGCCTGAATGTCCCCTTCCAGCAGGCACCCCAATCCCAGCCTGCCAGGACAATCAGCAGTTTCCTCATGAACCTAGATGTTATATGAAGCAGGTTGCTGCTCGCTGGAGGCAACACAGGACTTCCTAGCCATGTGAACAGTTCGGCCTGTGCTAAGTTCACCTCTCCCTCTGCCATCTGCTGTGGTCTGTGAGGAACAGGACAGTGAGCTGTGCCATGAGTCTGGGTACAGCTGTGCCATCACAGCGCAGTCACAGCAGATGTGGATCCAGGCTGCTGATGCTGTGGGAGGTGAAAAAGACACCACTCCCTCTATGCTGAAATGCAGAAGGCAGCCTGCCTTTGTCTGACATTAAATATTTAACGTGTCCTGCTCCTAGGTGGTGACTGGTTTGGGAAGCAGATTGTTCACCCCCACACACCACTTCTCCCCTCAGGGTGCTGCCCAAAACATCCCAAAGCACAAAACAGCTGGTGTTCCTCAGTCCTGAGGCCAGAAAGGAACTGGGTGGACACGTGCAGTCTGCTGTGGTTGAGGCATTACTGAGGCATCTTGCTAGTCCTGTAACGCACGTTTGAACTGTGACAGTGTAACCGCGCATAGCTTGGCTCATATTTGTCCTCTCAATCGATTCAGCAGTGCACAGATTGGGGTTAATGGTGGTCAAATGATGTCAAACTAGGAGACTTGCAATAAAGCATCACTGAAAAAGAACAAGGTGTTCACAGCTGACCTTCAGATGAACTTTCTCTTTTGCTATTACTCCCTTGGTTCTGCCACAGTAGTCACTCGACAGAAATATTGCCGGGGGGGGAAAAACAAACAAAACCAAATGAAAAACCAACAAAAAAAAAGTTTTGCAATGAACACCAGAGAAAACAATCTTCATAAACAGTAGTATCATTATCCATGCATTACTCTGAACACATGCAAAGTTGAACAAAAAAGCCTGAAAGAGGTAATCTTTTTTTCATTGTTGATGAAAAATTAAGTTTTAAAAATAATTCAGTTTGCAGTTGGTAATTTTCACTTTCTTACACATTGTTTTTTTCATGCATAATTTCGAGTGACTGACAATAACTCACTCATGTCTACAAATCATATCCTGTGTTCTTTTCTATAATTGTAATAGGCAACCGCCTGCTATTTTTCATGTTAATCTCAGAGGGAGGTAACTTACTATATGAGTTGGTTAATTAGGTTGGAAACATTACTCATCTAACCTTAGCAAATGGGAAGTAGATTTTGGGTGTGAAAAATACAACAATAATATTTTGCTGCTCTATAGTTCTGTGCATTTGTAGTTCTCAAAAAAAAAGGAATGATGTTCATTCTTAACAGTGTGCCTTGGAGCACACATTCTGTGAAAGACCACTGGGATTCCTTATTCCAGCAGGGCCTTTGTGGTATGCTTACGGAAAGCAAAGCTTCTGCCTCGCAAAGACAAAGACTCAGTGCAATACTACCAAGCCTTACACGAACCATCCAGCACAGATTTCAGGTAATATCCCTTTAACCTGAAGCATTGACGGTTGGACTTGATGATCTCAGAGGTCCTTTCCAACCTTAGTGATTCTATGATTCTATGATTAACTGCAGGACTTCCGTCATTCTGTTATGAAATCACATCCTAGGGGAAGTCATAATCTAAGCAAATATTTTTTCATCATACCTGAACTAGGATGGTATTCAAGTTAGAAATCTGAAGGAACTTTACATTGCAAATTTATACTCACACATTGTGGTGGGTTTTTATCTTTGTGTGTTACAAAAACAAATGTTTTTTTTAATCCATTCTTTTATAAACCAATTTACACTTTTAGTTTAGCTTCTTTTATAGCTTAGGTTTAATAAGACCTCTGCTTCAGATGCATACAGAAGAAACCCCCAAAATATTGCTGTTGCTGTATCTCTAAGAGCTTGCTTGATTGACCGGGCTTTTCTCAGTAGTTATCTCCTTTCTTTGCGTATGATCTAAGTGCACATTTGGACTTTCTGGACATGAAATCTGTACTTTCAGCAGTCTTACAAAAAAAACAGGGCACAAGTTCTCACATAAACACAGAATTCGTCCACACCGACAGCACTGCCCTGGGCAAGTTTTTGACTCCTAAGTCAAAACCTAGGGTGGCTTAGAAGTTTGTAAAAGTCAGAAACCATTCACAGGAGGCACCAAGGACCAGCCATCTTCCTTTGGAGGGAGAAGGAATTTGGCTATATGGACATGAACCATCTGATCCTACTTTTCATGACAAGAGAGAAAGACATTGTCCCTCTGATTTCATTAGTATACACATTGCCTAAGTGTCAAGAGTCTTTCCTCTTTGCCTGACTAGATTTGAGCTTGTATCAGTTGCTCTACACTCAGTTTTTTTTTCTCTGAAGTCTGTTAGTTAACTCACACTTATTAGTTAATGCATATTTCTTTTTTCATTTTGCTATTGTCTCTTGTGTCAAAGAAGAGCTTTTGTTAAAATCTTCAGTTAGATGTGTACACATAGACGAGACATTCAGGCCCTGAAGTATATTAAACAGTATGAACATTGTCATCCAAGTCATTAATCATTGAACTAACAATGGAACTTCTAGAAGAAAAGGTAAATGCCATTAGTTGCCATAACAAACTCAATCTGTCTTCACTCAAAATGTCTATAGGTGCATCTTGCTATGCTTGCAGTGTTACTTTTAATGAATAAGAATAGTGCCCCAATTTTTGCTCTACTTTCAGGTTAATTAAGCTCAGCCTTTATCTCTCCAGCTATCTATTATTTTCCTCAGAATTCACCTGGGCAAGTAGTTTTCAGCTGTCACTGCAACCTTTTCTAATATCATATTAAATGCAATGCACGCACTTAACATATTATGTGTATTATGAGGATTTTTTGGTGAGGTGAAGTATACTTTTCACTCTTGATTAGAAAAAGATTTCTTTTAAAATTAATGGCTTTTTAAAAAAATTACACTGGCCAAATTCAATCTTGATATTCTTGCCTTTTAGGGGAAAATTTAAACAATTGTTATTTGCAGTGGCATGAGGACTGGTATTTCATCATATCTGAGTTCACGAAAGGACAGCATTACTGATAACTGTACTTGCAATATGTCACTATCTAATGGGTTTGCCACTGTTATTCCAAATTGTTAAAAGAGTCTTTCATTTCTAGTGCAGTTCCTGCAAGGAGAATCCTAATCCGCTAGCTTTCTGACAGCCACATCCTTGATTAATCTGAGAAGTTCAGTAAAGCCAACACAGCTACACATAATGCATCAAAATCACTCTAACTAAATTTAAGACAGTCCTTTCTTGCTGGACAGTGAGGTAGAAAATGACTATTAACGCTGCACATTGAATCATGGCTGTTTTAAGTGTCCAACTCCACTTCTACATGTGTGCTTGGATGTTTAAGTGTACTGCTTAATCAGGCTTTCTTTGCTTTTCTAGTTTATTATCTTTACACTTTCAGTTCTGATCCATCTGCTTTTTAAAGTAAGTGCTCATTTGCTTGGTTATTTCTACCAAGTAGAAAGCAGTACCTGAAGTACTCTCTCTGGAATCTGAACCTTTACTTTTTTTACATGAAAGCCTTTCTTCTTCTACATTCCCCCTGGAAATTAACTGTATAAACTCTTTCAGTCTCTAACATACCACAGTTATATCAATTTTATTTCATGCACAGGAACACACATTATATTTTCTGTATTTCAAGTGGAGGCTTTTTGTGGGCACCTGAGCTCATGAGTATCTGTGTCTGTACTGTGAACAAAAATATTTTTGCTCTTGGTTTTTTGTATCTTATTATTTCTCTTGTCATGTAGTCAGCTTCTAATTTACTTCTAAGCTAATGAGAACATCATCTTAAAAGATATAGGAAACGTTTGTGGTAAGGTCCCAGCACGTGCCCCAGTCAGTAATCCACCACCTTGAGTTAGGTCAGCTCCCAAATTATGTATGATCTCTACTTCATATTTGGGGAGCAAACATCTCAGTGTACAATTTTCAGTAGTCAGTGCTATCAGGCAGCAAAATCAGACAGTAGGATAGCTGAGGATTGATCTTATTCCCCACACCTCTTCAAAGTTTGAGCATGTCTATAGCAGGCTACGACTCATGGACTACATGCCTCTCTAGAATAGGGGATGTACATTTTGGGTGCAAATAATGGCTTGAGAGTAGTAGCGTTGTGACCTACACTTCAAATAGCAGCTACATCTCAGAGTTCTTCACTAGAAAATAAGAGGAAAGAATTCAGTTTATACCCTGCTGTGGTGGATTGACCTTGGCTGGACACCAGACATCCACTAGGCTGCTCTGTCACTCCCTTCCTCTGCAGGACAGTGACATGAGAAAAATAAGATGCAGAAAAAACCTCATGGGTCAAGATAAAGGCAGTTTAATAAAAGCAAAAGCTGAAGGCCACATGGAAGCAAAGCAAAACCAGAAGATTTATTCTCTATTCCCCATCAGCAGGTGATGTCCAGCCACTTCCCAGGAAGCAAGGCCTCAGTACACGTAGCGGTTGCTCCAGGAGAGAAATGTCGTAACAACAAATGTCCCCCCTCCTCCTTCCTTCTCTCAGCTTTTATTGCTGAGCAGATGTGCTGTGGTACGGAATATCCCTTTGATCACTTTGGGTCAGCTGTCCTGGCTGTGTCCCCTCCCAAGATCTTGCCCACCCCCAGGCTACTGGTGAGGGAGGGGAAATGTTGGAGAGACAGCCTTGATGTGTGCCCGCACTGCTCAGCAGCAGCCAGATCACCAGTGTGTTATCAGCACCTTGCTGCTACCAATGCACAGCACAGCACTGTGAGGGCTGCTGTGGGGAAAACTAACTCCATCTCAGACAGACCCAATACTTCTGCCTATAAACCATCCTCTTAAACCACCCCGAAATGGTTAAATTCATTTTCCATTTGTGTTGATAAGACTGTACTTGGTAGCAGTTCTTTTTTCACCACAGAGCCTATGGGAAAGAAATCCAGCTCTCCTTTTTATAGTTCAGAGAGTGCATTAAAAAACACCCTACCAAGCTCTGAACAAAAAGATGCCAGAACAGCTTAGACACATTTAAAATAAACATTCCTATTTCATGTAACTATTCAGAAATCAGATTCAGAAAGTGAAGAAAATCAAAGATCCAAAGCAAAGTACCCTTGCTATAGGAAAGCAGACCAGGATAATAACCTGCAGGTTCTCCTGCCTTATGACACTATTTATTTTCCCTCTAGATGAAAGTCACTAAAATAGTATTAACAAAATACACCAAGTGTGAATTGCTAAAGCTTAGTGGTTTTGAATGATTCTTCATAACCAAGTTTCTTATTTATTTAAATTTATTTCCTTTTTAGATTTTCTCATAAGAAAGGATTCACAATCAGAAATACCTCAGCTTTCACTTATTTTTATTTCAATGAAGGTATAAGAACCCCTTATAAACTTTATGTAAAAATCAAATACTTTGAACTGCTTTTTATAGACAGCTTTTGTAATTGTTTTTACAAGCTAGACTAAATTTAAGCATATTTCCCAGTAATTGTTTTCTTTTAGGTCATCTGGAACAGGATTTTGGAGTGGAACGATGATGAGCACAATATAGGCAGAATGGGATTTTTAACTTATACTCTGAGCAATGTGTAGTCCAGGCAGAGGTCCAGATATCTGGTCAAACAGGCAACTTGCACACTGAAAGTTGGCTTTGAGTGGCCAAAATTCTAATTTTAAACACAGCTATTTCATTAAACTCCTAGATATTGTATTAGCCAAATGTATGCCACTGTGCAGAAACGTGGACAAGAGTCACTGGGTCAAAAGAACTGCAGAAGACTGGCTGTTGCTCACTCATTGGGAAATATATTTGTGGCAGGGGAGTTCTCAATACTATTTCCATGACTAATGAGATATATAGATCTAAATCTGCGTAATGCCCATAAATGGCTGAAAACTAATCTTCAGAATTGTCATCCTTTCCACATAATTCCTCTGGGCCCAATGGATCTGGTATTTCTGCTTCTGTCCTGGCACTCTTTGAAGAAGAAGGGGAAAAGGAGCTCTATCCCTAATAAGTTTCTGATTTGGAAATCATCTTCCATTTCCTAAATCTAATCCTTAATAATCACTCTACATTATAGTTTACAAGATGGATATGTGCTTGTGGCTTTTAAAGCTCCAGAAGGGTACCTTCAGCAGAGATGTCCAGCTGACCCTGAAGAAAGGGTGGCATCTCTTCCACTAAATGAGGTACACATGCACCAGTGTTTGATATATTAAAAGATCATGAGTGTATTTCATGATTATTTGGTGAGCTGCCCATGAAGACAGTTTCCTTCCAACAAAGGTGGGGTTTTTTTGTTGTTCCAAACTTCCAGTGTCATTTGCAGTTGCCTGGCTGTGCCTTTTATCTTAAAGGAAAGACAAGAACTATTCACCCCATATTGGTTTCAGCAAATCAGAATATGAAATGAGGCTGTTGATTTCAGCTTTCAATTAAATGGCTAATTAGACAAAAATTCTTTGTCAACAGGGAATATCCCAAATTCATACAGGCAGCAGATGCAGCACTTACGTGAATAATATTCCTCAAACTGACAACCATGAAAGAAAAGCTTAAGAGAAACACTCCATCCCTGGAGACGTGGAAAAGGATTCCATCTGACAAGGCATCAGTAACAAACTGAGCGTATGTGATTTTAACACCTTCACCATTATAGCCAAAGAAATGGTTTCGTGCTGCATGCTTTTATCTTGATAATACCCCTTTCTTTCTGAGAGAATCAAATGCTACAGTTTTTAGAGCTACATATACAGCTTTGACCTTTAGAGTACGTCCTGCTGTAATTGGTTGACTATGTCTTTGGCAGGAGGGTGAATAGTACTATAGCCATTTCAGGCAGAAAAAAAATCTAGTCATTTGCAATAATTCTTCACACATTTAAAGAAAAACAAATCAAAGACAATTATTTACCAAAGATGGCAATATGACTAACTGTGATACAAGGACAGAGCTGGACAACTTTATTCTGATGAAAAACAAAAAGTCTGTTCAGGTAATGTTAAACTCTTTGTGAAATTACCATAATTTTTTAATTTTTTCTTTTCTAGTAGAAAACTGGAAGAGAAATATGCAATAATAAAACTGTACCAGTTTTGTTTCTTAATGACATTAAATTAAAATAAAGCCAAACTTGTTATCTATATAAGAAAAAAGGAGGCTCAAAACCCAGCAAAATATACCCTTTTTGGTTGAGCAAAATGAATCCAATTCAAAGCGCTCTGTTTATTTTATTAAGGTGAAAAAAAAAACGCAAATAGCTAATGTGAAAATATTTTCACCCCACTTAGACTTGTACAATTACTCACCAATTTCTGCCCAGAAGTTCTCAAGAACATTCTTAATGGAACAGTTTCTCTAACCAAAGACTTGAAGATTTTAAATGGCAGTTTTGAAAACAATCAGTTGCAGCTGAATATGTTCAGGGAAAAGACATGAAACTAGGCTTTGCTCACTGAGAGGATAACGAGAATCTTCTCAGTGCAGTAACTTGATTATTCTGTTCTTTGCTGCTCTGATCCACTTTGTAGCTGAATTAAATGGCACATTGATTGCATTTGAGGAGACATGAGGAGATGCTACGTGCCCCCGTGAAGGTTAACAACACTGAGGGCTAGAACAAAGGTAGCTCATCTATTTCCACTGAGATTTTTTTGCATGCTGTTTAGCTTCTTAGAAATAACCTGCTCTCAATAGCCCATTTCTGAAGCCAGTCAAGTAACACACAATAATCTTTACTGTCTGATCAATGATATTAGATGCTTCTGCTTCTTTTGTTTTTACTTATTAACTTACAGTTTTTTAAGGTTACTCTGCAGCAAGGTTCCTCATGTGATGGATATAGTCCAGATCTGGAAAAGTAGTCTATAATGCCTTTCCCTAAATTTCACCAGGATTTGTTCCAGATTCTCAGTTCTAGTGGGACACTCTGTATTTATTAAAGTTTTCCTTGTCCTTCAGGGAGCAGCTGCTGTATGCTGCTTGGTTTTCAATTCAGAGGAGATGTGTAGCATGTGGCTGGCCCAGAAGAAGAGGAGCTGGCATTATGCTTCTCACTAAATAGACCTCAGCAATATTACCTAGCAGATCTGGATAAAAATTAACAACAGAGATGCAAGCTAGGGTTTATGGAAACAGTCCCAGAGAGTGTTGATGAAGCTGATAAGAGCACAGCATTCTCTGCAAAACATCAAGGTTTATCATCTCCTAAGTAAATGTTAACCTCTACTTGCTTTCTTCAGAAGTTCACTTTAATCAGACATAACCTTATTCTTAAATTCTGAGTTAAAGTTGTTTCTTGATCTTGACCTCAGCAGAAATTACATTATTCATAAAACCTATTTGTATAAAGGTTTCTGCATCAAATCAATACAAGCAATAATTAGTTAATAATGGGAATCTTGTGAAGAAAAATACTTAAAAGACTCAACCTAAGACTTTACAAATATGACAAATCTCCACTCAGAAAGTGGAATGACCTTCTCTGCTTTCATATTTCAGCAGGCCTTTGCTTCACAGTACTAGCACAGAGCGGAAATAATTTTTAAGCGCCACCAGAAGCAACATCTGGAGATAATGTGTAGAAACCCAGAATAATAGTGCAAGAAACCCAGTTATTTCCTCTGTTCCCCTTGGTCAAGGTTCAGAAGTCATTTGATCTGTGGTGGTTTAACCTTGGCTGTATGCCAGATGTTCACCAAGCCACTCTATCATTCCCCTCCTCAGGAGGATAGTGACAGGAGAAAAATAAGATGCAGAAAAAACTCCAAACTCATGGGTCAAGATAGAGGCAGTTTAATAAAGCCAAAGCAACAGGCCACACATGGAAGCAAAGCAAAAACTAAAAGATTTATTCTCTACTTCCCATCAGCAGGTGATGTAGGGCCACTTCTCAGGAAGCAAGGCTTCAGTACACGTAGCTATTGCTCCAGAAGACAAATGTAACAACAAACGTCCCCCCTCCTCCTTCCTTCTCTCAGCTTTTATTGCTGAGCAGATGTGCTGTGGTATGGAATATCCCTTTGATCACTTTGGGTCAGCTGTCCCGGCTGTGTCCCCTCCCAAGATCTTGCCCACCTCCAGCCTGCTGGTGAGGGAGGGGAAATGTTGGAGAGTCAGCCTTGATGTGTGCCCGCACTGCTCAGCAGCAGCCAGATCACCGGTGTGTTATCAGCACCTTGCTGCTACCAATGCACAGCACAGCACTGTGAGGGCTGCTGTGGGGAAAACTAACTCCATCTCAGCCAGACTGAATACATGACCTTAGCTTACTGCTGCTTCCTTTTCATGCGTGTGTCCCTCTAGACATCAGCCAAGTGTTTTTTTGAGGATAAAGCCAGTACAAATGATCCTTCTGGAAATAAGAGACCCCAACATGCTACCTCTGTGTCTCAGCTGGGGAAAACCATAAAATGAGAGGTAATTCAAAGAAAGCACTAATATTATTCATCAGACAGAATAATCTGTCTCTGATTTAATATGAAGTTGCCACTAGTGTGACAGTCAGGTGTGCAAAGCATGTCATGCAAAGAACCACAGACCCACAACTGCAATTCGAGGAAAATATATAAATCTAGAAATAATCAGATATTTTTACCAGTTTACAGTACAAAAGTCCTGATAAACCCTTGCCTTGTGATGCTTATTGCTTCCCTCTTCCCTACAGTAATACAAATAGCAGTAATCATATGGGAATGCATAGCCTTACTATAACCGGTATTTTTGCCCCAGTTGTTTCATTGTTCAACGTAAATCTCACTAAAATTTCTTACGATAATACCTTTCTGATCCAGCTTTGTCTGTTTTCTGAATCCCGTATTATTGAAACAGTCTCTCAATAATTAAGCTTGAAAATACTTCTAGGACCTGAAATATTTTTAGTATGCAAATTAATTACATATTTACAATAGAAATGTTCTGGAGTTCTGATGCATGTAATTAGAGATAGCTGTTGAGTGGTAAGCTGCTAAGTACTTTCATACAGAATGTGGCTTCATCTCTGAGTTTCTGCAAGGCTAGTTACTAAAAAAACCACTGCACATCCTATTAATGAGTCTCATATTGGGCTAAACTGAAATATGTACTAAGAATGGCATTAATATTTTGAATTTGTCCTCCTGGATCCTTCCTCGTATTAAAACACCTGCGAGGAGCAAATATACTCCACTTAGAGAAACTAGATTTGACCTTGCAGTACCACCCAAATGTACCAGAGGTTCCTTCCTCTCTTACTCAATTGAACAGTGCTCCAAGCACTCACTGTCGCCTCTGTATTTCTGTGTTATCGGTTAAAGTGTTCTTGCTGCATGAAGATTCACATCTGTGACAGCAGTTGAGAAAATGTTTTAATTTTATCTCCTTGTGCTCCTAACTCCTTCAATTAATACTGTGAATTAAGCAGGCCCCTCAAACTACCTTCCTCCTTACAGATGTTTTTCCCTCAGAGCACAGCTGCCTCATGTCTTGCAGAGGGCATTTTGCCTTGACTCCAGGGTCACACCAAACCTTTTATAGTCTTCAAATAAACCTGTGTTTGGTTCTTTGCACGAAACCTAGCAAATGGTATTGACAACATATTTTATCCTAAAGAAATAGCGTCAAAATATGAAAGTCTGTCTATCTTGTGTTATTATCCACTTATTTGTAATTACTGAAATACATAAAAGCTTTTTGAGATTAGCCCCTATTTTTTCTGTCAGGTATTGTGCAGCAGTAAGCACTCTCCATTCTGTACAAAGTTCAAATTGCCAAGGTAAAATAGTGGTAGGAATCCTTCTCTTTGGTAGACTCTACAGACATTGATGGAAGCACTTAAGGACTACATTTAATGGCACCCTCCTTGTCACACAATTGAACATATCCAACATAATGCAACTCTATGACATGACTGAATGCATTTCAACCTTATGACATGATTAAGATATTAATTCCATTTCATTATCCTCTTGCACACAGCTGGCCTAGCCCCTTCTCAGGACCAGCCTACAAACATGTGATCAGAAGTACACTTGGCACATCAGAAATGCACACTTCATCCTGCGATCCAGCAGCTACACACATGTGCTCATCGTGTGAAGGGGTACACACCTGTCATGTAACAAAGATGCCATGTTTAAATGTGCTTGAGAAAGATGGTGGGTAATGGACTATAGATTTTATTGCTCTGTGCTTCAGGCTGAAAGTTCACGCTGGAATTGTAAGACTTTTCTAATAGTATCATGGCTCTTTTGATCCAAATGGCTAGCCAACACCTAGGGTCTCTCTGAATTCTTCCTATCATTTCTTTTTCGTTACAAACTGCAGCATCTACCTGTATGTTTGTTACCTAAATGAAGCTTCAGTATTTCAAATGCTTGATCACGTAATTGATGTTTAAGTGGTGGGCCTAGACAAAAAACAGCTACTATGTGTACACTACTAAAATTAGCAATGCCAAAACCTCACTGAAATATTGGAATATGATTGTTTGTATTCTTTTAACTGTTAGCACGTGCCCAGCATGCTTTTGCTGTATCCCAGTTAGCACGCTACCAGAAAAGGAGTATTGGAGCATGTTTCAGGGGATAGCATGAAACACAAACCCTCCCCAGTAGGCTGTATAGACCAGGCTATCCTGTTATCAGGATCATTTAGATGAACAGATATGGGATACACAATGCTGCTTGCCCTCACAATCAAAGGACAAATTTTGGCCTGCATAATCTACTAGTACAGAAGCAGCCTGTGATGCTAAACACTCAAATGTGAAACAGATGGTATCACACAAATCAGATTATGACAAATTGTCTGTCTTATGTTACTAGGTACATACTGTAGCTTTTAACGAGAGCAATTGTCCTGATAAATACTTAGAAGTCTTCATCTTACTCTAAATGACAGATGGGACAGTTGTGGCATCCCTGCAACAACCCCGTTGCAGACAACTAGCAAGACTTCCACTGAATGTGAACAGTTTCCAACATTGTAGGCCTTTAGTAATATGATATGGAGTCTCTTTCTGCTAACATCCCTTGCTACATAGATTAATATGTGTCAGCTCTAAGCTTTTTAACCCCAAATTATACCTTTATAGATATATAAAGGCCCTGGCCTTCTTATATCAGCAAAAGCTAGCTTCTGATAGATAACGTGAGATAAAAGTGCAAGGATACTTCCACTGTAAATTATTAACTTCAGTATCTAGGTGTACTTGATTAAGGAACATCAACTAAGGTGCAACCCAGGCTGTACATACAGACTGGGGGATGACGCACTGGAGAGCAGTCACACTGAAACGGATCTCGGGGTCTTGGTTGACACCAAGATGAACACGAGCCAACAGTGTGCCCGGGCTGCCAGGAAGGCCAACCGTCTCCTGGGGTGCATCAAGCACGGCATTGTCGGCAGGTCTAGGGAGGTGATTGTCCCACTCTACACTGCGCTGGTGCGGCGTCATCTTGAGTACTATGTGCAGTTTTGGGCACCACAGTACAAAAAGGACATAAAACTATTGGAGAGTGTCCAGAGGTGGGCAACTAAGATGGTGAAGGGTCTAGAGGGGAAGA
>VWZZ01002258.1:154232-165460 GCA_013399095.1 Psophia crepitans
TGCATTGGAACGGGTTGCCCAGGGAGGTGGTGGAGTCACTGTCCCTGGGGGTGTTTAAAGAAAGGTTGGATGTGGTACTTAGGGATATGGTTTAGTGGGTAATAGGTGGTAGGGGACTCGTTGGACTAGGTGATCTTGGAGGTCTCTTCCAACCTTAACGATTCTATGATTCTATGTACTGTCAGATGAGCAGAAGCTATACAGAGCTGCTTCTTCCAAGATAAAGCTTACTTCTGAGGCAAGAACTGTATGAAGCTGTATTATTCCAGCTTGCATTATGGCCAGGTGGTGGGGACAAAGCTATAGAAAGGGAATCTTGCTCTTTGTGAATGCTGTCAGAGTGGTGGCCGTCATGTGGAGGAAGAGTGGGAGTGTAAAGGCAGAAGAGAACAGTGATTACGTATACTGAAGGATCATAATGCCTACCCAGTCTAGCCTGCCTGTGATCTCTCTCCTGGTAAATACTACTAAGCTCTCAAACTCTGTGAGTTCACAGTGTGATTCCTGCAAGTTCGTTCACCGAGGGTTCTGCATAACACCCAACTCTCAGTGACACCCAATAGATTTCAAGGAACTCAGCACCTCATGAGACTGATTCTCTGCTTTTCTGTAGCTCCTAATATGTGAACTCAGAGGCACTGCTAGTAAAGTTTCTGTAGATCTCAGTTACTGGTTATGAATCATGACCTGTGGAACTCTGTCTGCCTAGAAGATTTTGCTTCTTATTTTGACTCAGTTAGACTCAAAGAATATCTCCCCTAAGAATCATTAAGTCCATTTCCCTGCTCCTCGCAGGACTACCTAAAACTAAACCTTACACTAAGAGCATCGTCCAGACACTCCTTGAACACTGACAGGCTTGGTGCCATGACCACTTCCCTGGGGAGCTTGTTCAGTGACCCACTCAATGAACCACCTTTACCTAACGTCCAATCTGAATTTCCCCCGACACAGCTTCCTCCCGTTTCCTCATGTCCTATTCCTGGTCACAAGAGAGAGGAGATGAGCACCTCCTGCTCCGCTGCCTCCAGTGAGGAAGTTGTAGACTGCCATGAGGTCAACCCTCAAACTACTCTCCTTCAAGCTAAACAAATCAAGTGACCTCAGCTGCTCTTCATAAGTTGAGGTGTTTCACCATCTTGGCTGCCCTCCTCTGGACACACTCTAATAGTTCGATGTCCTTTCATTGAGGCACCCAAAACTGCACACAGTGCTCGAGGTGGGGCCACACAAGTGCAGTGCAGAGTGCAACAATCACCTCCCTCAACTGGCTATCTATGTTGTGTTTGAATCTAATAATATAATATATAATCAAATAATCTCCAATGTAAAAACCAAAAACCCCACATAAAATCACTGGTAGGAAATTAGATATTTAAGATTTAATTTCTTGAGAAAATAGAAGTACGTGACAATTCATGCATGCCAGAATGTGTATTTGTGTTTATAATTGCATGTGGATTTATATTCTTAACTTCATACATCAACATGTTCGGTCTGACAAACATGGTGTGTTTTTAGAACGCTACTCCCTGAAGCATGACCTACAGTTTTGTGCTGGAATTCATGGAATTATCTTATAGTTTTATATATTGCACTGGGATGTGATCTAAGGCAAGAAATATCTTAGAAGGAGAGAACAGTCAAGAAACCCTGTCAACTTGTGTCTCAAAAGACACTAGTTTTCTGATCAGATTTAATGCATGATAGTTACTGAATAACTCAGGTATAATTGTTCTGTTTAATTACAGTTGACAGATGTAAGATCCAAATTTTAAAAAAAAAAATCCAAAATTTATGAGAGGAAATCCCTGCCATGCTAAATGTAGTCTGAGTTAAACTAAAGATGGTGAGCAATATTGTCATAGGCCAATTTGCCCCCCCTTTCAATCACCCATTAAACTGGTTTTGATTTACAGATGCTTTTACAGCCCCCAAGTGTAATGAAAATGGTGTAAATGCTCTGATAGTAATGTACAAGCGTGAAGATACTTCCCTGCTATGGAGCTGTCTCTGGCCTTTTGAACCAAATTAGAGACCATTAAGCAAAGTGGATGTAACCAAGCCCAGAGGACTGGATGGGATGTGTTTGTGAGTACTGTGATATTGAGTTTGTGGGTAGCTGCTGTATGCTATTGCAAGGCCAGTCTGAATCACCACTGTAAGGTCATGGAAATTAGGTGAAATCCCCAATGACTGAAAAAAGGCAAATGTTGCACCCATCTTCAAAGGCCAAGATGAAAAACCTGGGTAGCCAGTTCACTTGACACTGAACCATCTGAGGCAAGTCTTCCTGGAGGCCATTTCCAGGCACATGAAATACAAGAATTTGATTGGGAGCAGCCAGCACAGGTACACCAAGAGTACATCACACCGGATGATCCCGATGACTTTCTGTCGTGAGGGTCAGAGAACAGACGGAGACGTGTAGGTGTGGTTTAAGCAAGTCATAAAGGGTCTGTAGTATCCTCACAGCCAAAGCAAAGAGACAGGCTGGATGGTCAAGGCTGCTTTGAACAGCTCGCAGAATCTGCCTGTACTCATGACTTTTCTCTCTTTTTGCTTCAGTAGCAAGGAAGCAGAAGTGCTTTTTTCCAACGAGCAAATCAAAATGAATTACTGTTATTACTTGGTCAGTTCTGACACTCCTTGGTGCAGTGTAGTGCAGGAAAATACAGTCTCTGCTGAAAAACAGCCCCATGACAAGCTCAGGGAAAGCTAGACACTCTAAAAAATGGAAGGTGACTTAGTGATTGTGATCTTTGCTTACTTCACTCTCAGTTACTTCTTCTGTCTTCCATTAAGATTTTATAGATTATGGAAGGGGAGGCTTTATAGATGTTTGTGGTCTGATAACTGCTACCCTTCTTGTACCCTATTAACTTTGAATGTAAGAGCAGAAGAATTAAACACTGAATTTAGATAAACCCTGTATCAAGGATGGCCAGCACATTACAATTTAAAAGAAAGGCTCATGTGTTTTGGGGTGTTTTTTTAAACATGTTTTACTCTGAATGTAAAATATCTGGCAGGTATAATTCTGCAATGAATAAAATTGCAGATAATGTACAGAACTGATGTGATGCTTAAGATTAGAAATAAAAGTGCTGCTGAAACAAGCTGGCTGTTGACAAAACCAGCTCAGAAGAATCAGTAAGAGGATTTTCTGGGTCAAGTTGGGATCTCTTCAGACCAACTCACACAGCAAAACCTACACTGGGAGCTATCAGGTCCAGAGGTCTCTGTGTTACATAGCATCTGAACAAAGGGGATTAATGTGGAGAAAGGAAGAGATGCTGTTCACACACCTAAGATTCTGTGATTCTTCAGTAATGAATACAACGGAGGTTGCGTGAGGGTGAATCCAGATTTTCTCGGCACAGAGCATAGGATACTTTGTAGAATAATGAAAAGATAAAAAGTTTGAAGGGCACCTGTTTCCTGTCAGTGGAGAAGGGATGATGAAATCTTATGGAAACCCTGGAAAAGCCAGGAGGCAATTCTGTGAGTTTTGTTTCCACTGCAGTGTTAGAAATGGTTTTGATTACTGAGATGGACTACAGTCTCTGCACATAAATAACATCTTTGTTCTGAAATGTAATTGCTGTCAGGTAAGGTCTGATCAGTGTTCAGCTTCCCACACCCTCTCTTCTCTCTTTGTCTGATTTCTCTGAAGTTCAGTAAAATAATCCTAGCATGCTATCACTATCACTTCTCGTAAAAAGCACAGGAATCCAGACTAGTCATGACAAATTACAGATAAGATAAGCAACGGTTCCTCTCAAAGAGACTTCAGCTTCGGGAGAGATGTATCCTTCCACCTCGCTGGTAAAGAGGTTCATTTCTTTGGCTTTGTATTTTTCTAACTTACTCACAAAACAGGAAGGAAAATATCTTTCCTGACTATGCTTACGGAGGACTTCACTAGGTAGCATTTGGCATCAGAAGAAAACATATACCACATTTCCATTAATACTAAAGGGACTGGGAAAACATCAGGTTGCGTAAACATATTTCCTTGAAGAAAGGAGGATTTTTTTCCATCACCTTGCATCTCGACTTTACAGTAAATACCTGCATTCTTTGTATACCTATGCCTTCATTAAATTCATAGTTGTCAGATGGTTGTTTTATAGTTTGTGCTTTATGGTCATTTACAACCTTTTATCCTCTCATTTATCTTATTTAAAATGTCCAGTTACAGAAGCACCAAAGCACAGGTTGTCTGATTCATAGAAGTGCACAGCTTTTAAATTTGATAACAAGAAGGTTCACAGCTTTCTTAACAGGCAAGTGACTGAGGTCTCCAGAAAATCAGGTTCTCTTTTTGTCTTTAGTGTGTAAACAGCATAAGTGCATTCTAATGCTGGGACTGATAGCTGGAAACATCCTACCACTAATATCCAAGACACAACTCCAGTGTCTCTCAAGTTCTCCAGATGGTATCAAATGAAATGAGCTCACAGAGCAGAAGATAATCGTCTAAAGCTCTCACTCCATGGAAAGCACTTAAGCTGAGTTCTGAGTCAGACTGGAACATGAGAGCTTTGCAGGGCTAATACCATCAAGCAGGTATCATATGCAGCTCAATGGATATGAGACGTTGTAATACACACCAGCCTGACAGCTCTGGGAACTGAAATCTTCAATCTGCAACTTAAATATAAGGTAAACCATGGCCGAACAAACTTCTCACAAGCCTGGTTCTCTTATCATCACAAGCAAGCAGCTTTGGTGACAAATGGCAGTTGTTTATATCACCTCCACTGAGACTATCAGCAAGGGCATCTAGGTTTCATCCTCTTTCCCTCTGCCATAATACAAGTTATTCTGGTACAGTAGCAAGCATAGGTGATTAACTTATGTCATTTGCTTGTTCCTTTATCTTCAGCCATTGTGTTCAACCTAGAAGGCTAAATGACTTCTTAGAGTCTTTGAACTCAAATCTTTTAGTACTTTGAAAACAAGAGTCAAAAGTTTTGAACTTGATCTGATATTCTGTGGGAAGTCACCACTGAGTTGAAACTGGTTTGATGTGTTTGTAGCAGCCATTGCCACTAATGCTGTCATGGTATGTACCAGCCAGAGCTTCCCAAGCTCTGGGGTCTTCATGTCACAGCTGCAGAGACAGCAGACAAATGTGAAAAACAGACGTCAACTTGGAATGTTGAGACTTAATGTTGGTGAGGAATCCAGCCATGATCTTCATTAGGGGAATGAATTAGGTAGTCACAGCTATACTGCTTCTAACACAAAAGGCTGCACCAAGACTATCCAGAATTGCTCAGTTTCCACCTGTTCTTCATCCACTGGCAGATCATATGCTAACACTTGTAATGTTTCTAACAGTCTTGTTGATATATGTGGTAAAGATCAGGTAGCTCCGTGTCACCTGCCATTTCACATCATCTTAATCTATCCACAAGTAGATGTTAAATTGGATTATAGAGAAACAGCTAATCCTGTAGTATTCTGTCAGTAAAACTAATCCTCAGGCCTGAACATTCAATCACTACCCATTTTATTTTGTTGCCTCCTGGAAGTTCTCAAACAAATTTACCAAATTATTCTGAATTTCTGCTAACTTTCTTAAACAAGGCTGTATTATCACATGATCAAGAGGAGTTAAGGATGAAGAGAATGGATGCCTCCCCTCTGTCCTTTGAAATAAAACCATCCTCTCTTTGCACCACTGATGCAATTTGAATGCCATGTTCTGGTCTGAAATGGGAGCATCAACTTCTGATAAATGGGTTTGTGTTTACCTTTGGTTAGCTTTTCTGAGAGCCTGCTCCAGAAGGAGGGACTTTGGGCAACAGCTGAATGTATCTATCGCGAATTCCTCAGACAGGAGTAAGATTTGTGGGATGCAGCTTGAGAATATGGACTCCTTTCCAATGGAAGGGCCTTCAGATGCTGAGAGCTAGACTGAAGGTTTTCTGAAGAACAGAAACACTCTAACCTATGAATACCTGGTGCTTTTTTAAAGCTCATTAAAAGGGTTTCCAAATAAAAAGATGTTAAAGGAACTTGACAGTGTGAAATGTGTTTGTTCAAACTGAAGCACACTATAGTGGGTTGACCTTGGCTGGTTATCAGGCACTACCCAGATGCTCGATCACTCCTGCTCACTCCTCAGCAGGACAGGGCGGGGAGACCCAATGAAAAGCTCATGGACTGAAGTAAGGACAGGACATCATTCACTGACTACCATCATTGCAAAACAGCCATGACTGCAGGGAAATTAGTTTAATTTATTGACAATTAATAACAAAAATTAAAACACCTTCCCCGCCACTGTATCTTCTTCCCAGGCTCAGCTTCACTCCTGACTCTTTTACCTTCTCTGCCCAAGGTAGCTCAGGGGGATAGTGGCATGGGGGTTGGAGTCAGTTCATAACTGGTAACTTTGACTCTGCTGCTCCTTCGTCCTCTCGCTCTTCCACTGCCCCAGCGTGGGGTGCCTCCCATGGGGTACAGTCCTTCCCAAACTTATCCAAGGTGGATCCTTCCCACAAAGTGCAGTCTTTCAGGAAAAAACTGCTCCAGCATGGTTCCTCCACAGGTTCTGTCAGAAAACCTACTCCTGTGTGGGTCCTCTCCATAGGCCACAGCTGCTGCCAGGAGCCTGCTGCACTGCAGGCTCTCCGTGGGCTGCAGCTTCTCTCAGAGCATATCCTCCTTCCTTGATGTGGGGTCCTCCACAGGCTGCAGGGAGACAATGTGTGTCACCACGATCTTCTCCACAAGCTGCAGGGAAATCTCTTCTTTGGTGCTTGAAGCACCTCCTCCCCCTCCTTCACTGACCTTGGTGTCTGCAGAGCTGTTTCACATTTTCTCACTCATGTCTCACAGCTGCTGTGCAGCACTTTTTACTCTTCCTTAAATATGTTCTCACAAAGGCACCACCAACAAAGCTTAAGGGACTCACCTTTGGACAGTGGCAGGTCCATTTTGGAGTCATCTGGAACTGGCTCTGTCAGACATAAGGGCAGCTTCTGGTGTCTTCTTACAGAAGCCACCCATTCCTGCAGCCCCCTGCTACCAAAGCCTTGCTACGCAAATCAATACGCATACCAGTATTGTTAACATCTGGCTTAGGGATTTATTCTTAAATGTGTTACTCACTGAATTCTTAGGCAGAACTGCTGTACATCCACCCTGGTTAGACTCCAGCACAATGCTTTGAATAGTAGTAGTTTTTCCGCTTACAAGCTAAAGAAAAAACAACCCCATTATTATTATTTTTTACTGTTTCTTTAAAACCATCATAAGATGTGTTTGCTTCAGCGAGTACTGTGATCTGTGTACATTTTGTATTTTATAAAAATAGCCTACCCTCTTTTCCCACTGCTGTGTGGAGGCTGCTTGAAGATGAGACTGGCATAATAAGGTCAGTGCTGCTGGGTAGTGTAACAAACTTGTCAGTAAATGTTAACATAAAAAACAGCATCTCAGAAACATTTTCTTTATTCTTCTCACTTGCTTGCGACATGCAGTTTCATTTCTCACCGCTTGCTGTTTGCAGTAAAAAAAAAATATGCACAGTTTAAAAAAGAAATGTAATTAAAACATTTCATTTAAATCCAGGAAAACATTCAGAATCTAGTCATTAGAAGGAACAAGTATAGGCAACCATACATACTTAATTCCCTGTACATACCATCAATAAGGTCTTTTGGGGTGAATTTCTGACATGTTTATCACCACCATATCTGGGACCCATGGGTTAAATCCTTGACCATGTATAAATCCTCTTTTCAATGCTTCAGTGGACAATTCACCGTTATAGAAAAATGCTATGCAAATCAGATTACATTTTACTGCCTTAGCAATTCCAATCCTTCCACCCATTGACCATGCCAACATTCTCTATATGGACGTAGTAGAAAATCCCAGAAAAAGAAGCAATAAAAATAGTAAAACAAGGAAGACCTTGCAGTACAAGGAGAGAAGAGATTAATTGTAAGGGAAATGAGAAAGGTGTCAATAGACAGAAAAAATCTGAAAAACATGTGGAGAAGAACAAGTCACACTTCCATATTTTCTGAATTTATAAGCAAAGAAAAAGGTTATGGTTCCAGCTGTGGGTTTTTACATCATGTTCTGCCCTTGGCATATGCCAACTTGAATCCCAAGCATGTGTTAGGTGAAATGTGGTGCCCGCACTCAAATTTACTGCACCATCCAAGGAACAGAATACATGAAAGTCTTTCTGGTGTGTCAGCAGGGCTGTCAGTGGTAACGCTGAGCTCACATTGCCTGCATCCCAGAAGTTCTGGTGTGCATGATGGTAAGTCTGTGTTAATAAGCGTTGATAAGAGGAGCACCATAGTACACCTTTACACTAATACAGTAATCTGGGTATCAGTTAGCTTGGAGAAAATTGGAGAAATTTGGTATGTGGGTATAGAATCATAGAATCATAGAATCATTGAGGTTGGAAGAGACCTCAAAGATCATCTAGTCCAACCGTCACCCCCATCACCTATTACCCACTAAACCATGTCCCTAAGTACCACATCCAACCTTTCTTTAAACACCCCCAGGGACGGTGACTCCACCACCTCCCTGGGCAACCCGTTCCAATGCCCGACCACCCTTTCCGAGAAGAAATTTCTCCTCATCTCTAACCTGAACCTCCCCCGGCACAACTTGCAGCCATTCCCCCTAGTCCTGTCACTAGTTATCTGCAAGAAGAGGCTGACCCCCAGCTCGCCACAACTTCCTTTCAGGGAGTTGTAGAGGGCAACAAGGTCCCCCCTGAGCCTCCTCTTCTCCAGGGTAAACAGTCCCAGTTCCCTCAGCCGCTCCTCATCAGACCTGTGCTCCAGCCCCTTCACCAGTTTCGTTGCCCTTCTCTGGACATGCTCCAGAGGTATAGCAGGCTACAGTTTGCTGTCAAAGATCCACACGGTAACCAGGTTACAAACTATTGAAGATTCTTTAGATATTGTTTAGAAAATACCTTTTCCCCTTTGATATTTTCAGGTAATATAATTTGAACCCATTTTTGCTTTCTTCTTTGGTGAAGCAAAACAAGAGATTTGTCAAAGTGATTCACAGAGGTGGTTGTGGGTAACATTTAGTCTAACCCACCTCTTCTCAGTAAGCAACTGAAGATTTACAGCTGAGCTCCCCAAGTGGGGAGGGAACAGGGGGAATCTAAAAGCGTGTAATATCACTTAACTCTTTATTCAACAAGCGTAGGATTTATTCCACAATCTCTTCAGCAAATGTGTTTATCGTTTCTACATTTGTGATGGCTTAGCATTCTGAAAAAGGTTTTTTCGTTGTTTATTCAGACTCGCCCAGCAGTACAGGATTGCTCTGCAATCTCTGTATTTTCAGATGGTTTAGGGCAAAAGGAAGGTTCTATTTGGAGACTGCACTTAAAAATCCTGAGGCAAGAGGTTGCATAGCAATGGGAAGAGTGCATGTTCAATACTGAATCGTCATCCTCGCCTTTCTGTTACTATGGAGATGGCATGGCTTCTTCACAGCTTCCGGCCATCTCCACAGCTGCAACAGGAGCTTTGGTAGGGTGCATGTGATGGCTCTGCTCCTCATACGTTCTCTGTCCTTCATAAATACAACGGAAGAAACTGATTATTTTTCAGTCTTTGCTTAGATCCTGGCTTGTTAAAGCACCATGTCAGTGCTGTGTTTAAGAATATCAGTGTTGGTGCATCCTGGGACTGTGGGAAGCTCAGGGGATTAAGACTGATCCTTTAAACACATATACCTCTAAAAGTACTACTGTGAATTATCTCTTTTCTAAGAGCCAACATACAGCATACCCTGTCCACCCAATTTTAAGAACTTCATATATGCATTCAATTTAATATTGATATGTGAAAGCCATTATATTCATGCACAAGTACAATGTACATTTATCAAGGATTTTGTATGCTAGGGCTGTAGTGAGGGAGAAAGGGAGGGGAGTTAAGCAGCTGATGGCTCCAGGTATGACAGAGAGGCATATGGCAAGAAGCCATCTCTCTCTTGTTGTGCCAAAAACATTTTAGCTAACACTTTGAACAGAGAAGTAGGTCATACGATGATTTCTTTTTGCAAACAGCACTTGACAGACTGCACTAGTTCAGAAGCATGTCTGATTTTTTGAAAGTCATTTCTTCTTTCAGGGTTGGAGAAGCAGCTACAACCCTATGTATAAAAGTCCATTTAATGTGCATGTGAACACTTCCAACAACAGTCTCAAAGGCTACTTTAACCCCGTCAAGAACATTTATTCATAACCAAGACTACCATATATTCAGGTTTTTACCATAAAAAAAAGCATATCCTTTTCCACTGAGCTATCGTGCTTACGTAGTTTTTGAAGAATTGCCTACTTGTTTGAACTTTTTCCTGTATAATACTTCGTTACAGATGAAAAGGCTCAAAGTACTCTGCAAGTGCTATAGGACAGCAATGTCCATGCCAGTTCAGATCTTCCATCAGGGATCAAAATCTAGCAAGCAGGGAAATAATGAGATCTTCTCATGGACATGCTCCGCAGCCAGAGGTACGTACGCAATAGAAGCATCAGTCTTTCTACCCATCTGCTAAGCAACAGGGCAGCACTAGAATCACGCAAGAAGCTTCAGAAAGATCGTCTGCTTGTTTGTTATCTTATAAAGTTGGTTGAGTTGTGTTACCTACCATCACAACCATTGTCATTTGGTGTAAGACTAAATCCTTTGACAGACATACGATGTAGACAATGTTTTGCTTATACCTTTCCATTTTTGCAATTCGTACCATCTACCTTTGAGAATAAGGTTTATGCAGATCACACACTCTGACTCATCTCTGTGAAATGCTCAGGTTATGCTGTAGATCAAATTTACTTAAAGTGATGATGAGTGGACGAATACTTTGGCATATTACGCTAGTCTGCTGTTTCAAAGCCCTCTCGACCTTACATTTAGAGAGGTGCAAATCACTCTCAGCTCTTCTGTTTGGTATGTCTGAGGGCGAGTACATTTCCCATTATCATCAATCAAGCTCCTTCCATAAGCACAATTCCCGTAAGACCGGAGTCTGGTTTGCATCCCATTAGGACTAATGGCCACCGCATGCATACACCATGCGCGCTTCAGAGGCAAGGTACATTTCACAAACCCCGCTGGGCCAGTGTTCCCTGACGGCGGGACGAGCTGCCAGGTCTCCCCGGCCCGCCGGGCAGAAGGGGTGCGGGTAGCGGGGGACAGCGGGGGCGCCGC
>VWZZ01002258.1:165509-192777 GCA_013399095.1 Psophia crepitans
CCCCGCAGGCGCCGCGGCAGAAGGGAAGCGCGCTCCGGCACAGCAGAAGCTGTAAATCGCAGTAACTCCGTGGATGTAGGCAGACAGCAAGAGCTCGAGACAGCCTTACCTTCACTGAGCAAAAGAGGAACCCTAATTACTCTGGGAGAACATTAATCCGTATATAAATACATCTATATGATGAGGAGGGGACTAGGTGATTTTTCACGGTCCCTTCCAAAACAAACGGTTCTCTGATTCTATGACTATTTAAGCAGAATAAAACAGCTCTAATCCATTTCCAAAGCAGACATATTTTGATATCGATGTCTCTAGAATAAACCAGCTTTCTCCGACAGGAGGGCCTTCACTCTTCTGCCGTGGTTTTTCACAGTGATTGCTTCAGAATCTGCTGTACATTTAAAACAATCATGTTTATTTTATGGCTGGATTCTTGTGACCAAGCGTGAGATAGCAGTTAGCTGGTTTCAACAGTGCACTTTAAGACATTCAATGTTCTTCTGGAGAACAGGAGAATACCTAGGCTGAACTTAAGAAGAAAACGGGACTTTGGGTGATATTCTCTGTCCCTAGAATTAATAAAGTAGTTCAAAGAGATCAGAGAAAGACAAGATCAAACATCTGAGCCAAGGAAGTATGACAACAGCTACTTCCATAGGGAGATAGTGAGTCCTTCATATGGCGAGCCTAGGAGTTTTGAGGAGGAGGCTTATTAGGAAGATAAATGGGACATAGGAAGCTGTTCTTTGGTTGGCGAGTGGCCAGAGAAGAAGGACATGAATGAGGAGCACAGCAACAAAGGTAATAAAGCAGTCACACTCATAAACAGTGCAGAAAAGCACTCCTGAGACAAACAGGATGGAAATCCCAAAGAGAGATAGCAAGGAAGGGCTCCCTAACTTGTAGGCCTAAGAAATCCCTGGGGGTCCTTTAGGGTGTCTAATTAACTCCACTGCTATCCTACAATTTTTCACTCTCTTTTTTTTTTTTTTTTCTTCCTTACTAGGAGTTTTTGAATATTTACTAAAGAGTGAAAAAAGGTCAAAATTCATGGATTTAAATGTCCAGGTAACCAAATTTCTTTCAACTTACAGTATTCAAAGCATGTGGGTAGCTTCATTAAAAAGATGGATTTTTTCACAGTCCCAGCTGTGACACTTGCCATGGGACAGATGGCACTGTCCAAAACAGATTCCACTGATTTATGCCACATAGAATTAAATTACTCAAATCTTATCAAGTGTTCTTATTTTTACTCTATATTTTCCTTGGCTTCAGTTCATCTCCTTACTCCAGTTTATACACCTTTTTCATTTTAAACAATACGTGTCCTTCAAAGAAGGCTTATATTACTCCAGAACAGTACTGACATGTCTGATTCAGGCTGTCTTTGAGACAGGCTTGCTGTTACTGATATGAGCATGTTAAGAAAAGGGTGGAATTACTCAACATTCACATTTTATTTTCATTGCTTGAATATGCTTTGTAGGAGAACTTCTTGGAAGGGCAACAAACAGTATCATGGCCAAGGCTTTTATATCCTTCAGCTTCATTTATTCATGCCCTTAACAGTTGCTGGTCTTATGTTCACATTCTCTCTGAAAGGGTGCAGCACAGTGGGTCTTATTTTATTAACAGGATATTTGGCTAGAAGCTCTTTGTCAGATCAAATCATTGCTCAACAAAGTAAGAGGGGCAGTGTGAAGTAACAGGGCTTCCATCAGCATTCTGCCTAGAACAACGGTGCAGTTCTGCAGCTAAGGACTTAGCGCGTGTCTCTCCGTTTTCTGTTTTGGAAAGGGCACAACAACCGCATGCTAAGTGCACTTAAACAGCTTCATTCTTTGGATCCAGATCAAAAAGCAAGATATCTTTTATCGGTGTGTCCAAGACAGGGTTCTTTAAGAAGAACACAGCTGTTTCTGTATTATCTCATCTCTTCTTCTCAAAAGGTAAGACTTTCTTCTTTAAAGTGTGAAGGAGATTTACTGTTCCTATTGTACCGACACCGCTGGCCCAAGCTCTGCTTGCTTTCCTGAATCAAATCAACAGGATTTGTTCCAGAAATCAGTACTAAAAAGATTAAGAAAATAATGTTTGTGGGAGGGAAATAATTTTGGAAATCCTTCATGTTCATAACTTCAAAATAATACAGCAATCAAGAAATCAGCATGTTTTGTGTCAGACAGTAACAAAGAAATCTTAATCTTTGACTGTTATGATAATCTTTAAAATATTATTTTGGATACATTTCACACTAACTGATTTTAATAGTCTTTACCAATGTTGGCAGTATTTCGGTGTGAGTGGAATTGGTCAGATTTGCTGTACAATCCAGTATAACTAGGCAGGGTCTGACAGACAAACAGTAGTTATTAATCTGACTGCAGTTTCCTTATATATATATTTTAAGGATAATTTAGCCTTACATTATTTAACCTTATGGTGTTGCAGGAAGATATAACTTTTTTTGAAAGGTCTGACATATAAACATCATCTTTTTAAAGTTTGCTGAGTTTTGAAGTACATAAAAGAAACATTTCTTTACTGAGAGGGTAATCAAACACTGGAACAGGCTTCCTGCCAGTGTTCAAGAGGCATTTAGACAGTGCTCCTACTAACATGCTCTAACTTCTGGTCAGCCTTGAAGTGATCGGGCAGTTGGACTTGACAATCATCGTAGGTCCCTTCCAACTGACCTAATCTGCTCTATATAATTACTTGATCTGATGTAAAAGATTTTTACCCTATTCTTTTATAAAGTCTCAATATTTAACATGAAAGTGTTGAAGTCAGAGTACCTTAAGAGGTCAAAATGTGTAAATGGGTACATTAACTGTGCTTAATATTAACTGTGCCCAACTGACGAGGCAGCGTGCTTGCCTTTGGAGACGTGGGCTCACAAGCAGTGGAAAAATCCCTTTGCTTTTGCTTCTAAGGTCTTCATGGTGCTTAGTGTGTAGTTTAGAAGAGCAGCATGTGGTATTCACAGTTCTTTCTGACTTGATCTGTTGTGGGTACATATTAAGTTCATTGCTGTTACTTTCTTCCTTGATGTTAAGTGGTAAATATACTACAGGGAGGAAAGGAAAAACACTGAATTTTTATGGGAAGAGCCTATGAGTTTGAGTAAAGTGTAGGCAACACCATTACAGACAGGTGCCCTAGTTTCTGCTGTCATAATCTCGCACTCAGAAATAGCTGGGTTTCCTTTTCTGTGCTATCTTCACAGGAAAATGAAAGCTGAAATTCTCATTTATATTTTAAGTCTCTCATGCCAAGGATGCCCACAGCCATGTGCTTCACTGAGCCACACTCAAATTCTGCTTTACTCCACAGTTAGCCCTGCAGACGTCAGCATAAATAAAGGAAGCATATGACCTTGAATGTCAGCCTTTACTCTTATACAGATACCCACAGTCTCACTGATATTTAATGGAATTATCTGGCTCATATAAAGAGTTTATATGGAGTTTCTGTACGAACAATTTTTTGGTTCATTATGCTATAAGAATGGATCTTAATGTATCTATCATCTGTGAAATCTGTGTCTCAAATATTCTCTCAATTCTTTATGGTTTTGAATTTTGTTGCAAATGCACACATATCGTTGCTGTTCAACAGACCTAAGAAAAGGTAGTCTAAGAAAATGTAGATCGTCCTACCTACATTGAGCTTACATGAAATGAGAATTCCTAACCAATTCTCATAATTGGTTAGGAAAAAAATAGTTTTATCAATACTTAAGGATTAAGAAGAAAATCTTGGCACGATCTGCCATACTTTGATTTGATTTGAGTTCCTCTAATAATTTACAATAGTTCCCTCTTCCCCAGTCAGTACTCCTCAGGGAAGGCTGCAACACTGCTCAGCTCTTCCATCAATTTCACACTTGGAGTTTGAGTGCACAGAATAAGTTACCACACATCATTTTTTTTCCACAGTAATGGTTCATGTGCCCTCTTATCCCCTAAAAAGTGTGAAGTAATTTAAGATAGCTTACCTTTTACAGCTAGAAAGGCAATTCTCCATTCATTTGAGAGAAGCAAACAATTCCAAAGCCAGCTGCTGCAAAGCCACTGATGTATGGTAGCTTGCTGATGTGTTGGTTCACCTTAGAACCATCTTCTGCATGGGAAGACTCATGATCAGCTGTCTAATCTGGGATACACTGAAGCACTGGACATGTTTTAGCAAATTTTATAAAGCTCAGAATTTTGTACCATTTTTATACACTCCAGATCATGGTTAGATTTTAAATCTCTGCAGACATTAAGTAAGTGAAGTATCTACGTATAAGCATAAATTATCCTCACTCTTCGGAAAGGTCAAATTTAATATAGACTTTCTAAAGTATCTTAATTTATTTTAAAAAAAACACAAAAACCACAAACAAATTACTCCATATGAAAAGGCAACTGCCGTCTATTGACTGAAACAAGTGATCAAATTTATCAGCTGAATTACAGGCTGAACTTTCCTAGTGTGGCACAAGGGTGACATTATTCAAGAGATTTTAGCCTGCACTGAAAAATGGCTAAATTAACTGAAGTGACTTTGCATCTATCATAAAAATAAGCACGTAGTTCATCATTATAGCTCAATTAATACAAACTAACTTGTTTAATTATAGAAACTTTGTGGCTGAGTCCTTTCTGTACTAGAATCATTTAAGGACCAATTTTAGTATATGGACAATTTGCTTCATAGAGTCATCGAATCACAGAATCATCACCTGTGAAGAAGGAATGTGACAGTAATTTTGTACAGCTATCAGCAGTGCACCCCGTTTTGACAGTAAGAAGATGCTATTCCCTGTTTCTCAGCCTGTGCTGACCGTAGGGAAGAACAGGATGTCAGGCTGTGAAATTGTAACTTTCCATTGCACCTGATGCCGCCTTAGAAAATGTGCCTAGGGCAGAAACATGGTGACTTCACTGCAGACAGTCTTTTGTGCTTTTACAAGCAAATATAGAATTGAGTTTTTCAGAAATTGACTGGTTTCTGATCTGTTCACAAGCAAAGACATTAACCATTAGTAATTACAAATGATAAGCGATGCAAAACAAATATCAACCGTCTTATACTGTGAGATGTATTTTCAATTACTTCATTAAAGTTTTTATATGGCAAAAATAAATTAATTGTATTTGTCACATAAACTGTCTGAGGGAACAAAGGAGAAATCTACTAGGAACTTAATTAAATTGCTATGCATAATGCTAAGGAAGATCACTGGCAACATAATATATCCTCTTGGACCAAAGGTGCTTCAAGAGATAATTCACCTGATGATAATGGGCTTGGAGATTATAGCATTGGTTAGTTGCTTCAGAGCTAGCTGTTTCTCATGGAATTATCATAATAAAGGTGTCGCTTTTATGAAAGAACTAATTATAATTGGGTTTCTCTAAGATGTGCTGAATACATATAAAGCTGAGCAATTAATAAATACCATGTTGTGTCATTTGTGAATGCCATGGATTCAGAAATGGCAAAAGTAATTATTTTCCTTTCATTTTCATCTATGAAGATTTTGAATATCCTCAATGACTGGCAAAACTGCATCAATAAACATTAACATAAAAGAGGAAAATTGGCTCAAACTTCATAAACTATCCATCAGCAGACTTTAAGTGTCTCAGTGAAAAGTCGTTAGATAATGAGTTTACAAATTTCTTCAGTTTTGTGCTCGTGGAAAGGATTAGACCCTTAGTTTTTAATCTTGTCCAAGAATATAAATAGTCTGGAAAATAATTTTGGAAATCCATCTCTATTTGTTCAGACAGGCACAGTTTTTCTGGCTTTAATAAATATTTTGCAGCTGATTGAATGGTTATGGCAAATGGGCGTGGGAGAGTGCCACCTGAGAGTTACCAGAGCCCTCACTCACTATTCCCACAGCGGGATGGGGGTAAGAGAGTTGGAAGGGTAAAAGTGAGAAAACTCATGGATTGAGATAAGAACAGTTTAATATTTGAAATAAAATTAGTAACAACAACAACAANAAAGAAAAATAACAGAGGGAGAAATAAAGCCCAAGAAAGACAAGTGATGAAATGAAGATAATTGCTCACTACCAACTGATAAATACCCAGCCAGTCCCCAAGCAGCAGTGTCCCCACCAACCTTCCTCCCAGTTTTATTGCTAAGCATGATGTCAATCAGGTAGAATACCCCTGTGGTCAGCCGTGGTTAGCTGTCCTGTCTGTCCCCTCCCAACCCCTTGTGCCCCCCCAGCCCACTCGCTGGTGGGGTGGTGTGAGGAGCAGCAAAGGCCTTGGCTCTGTGTCAGCACTGCTCAGCAGTAACGAAAACACCCCTGTGTTATCAGCACTGTTTCCAGCACAGGTCCAAACCACAGCCCCATACCAGCTACTGCGAAGAAAATTATCTCTATCCCAGCCAAAACCACATTAGCACACCAATGTACTCAATCACCTGAGCCATTGGCTGTATGTGAGGGGACAAACAGAGAACATGTTTCACTAAGTCTGTCCTCAGAGCCAGCGATATCGACTCAGTTGCAAAAGAGTCCTCAATCAGCTTCACACCATGGCATCTCAGACAGTGTTGCATATGCCAGTCAAGAGAAGTGAAGGATCTACGGATGCTTTCTTACTGAAAGCCCTGAGGAGAAGGACTTGGGGGCGCTAACTGATGAAAAACTCAACATGAGCTGGCAGTCTCCCAAACAGGCAGTTACCTAAGGTGCTCTCCATAAAGGTGTAAGGAGTACAGCTATGTGAGAGAATCGAAATGTGAAGCATAGACAAAGAAGCAGGAGACATATTTTTACATCCATGTGTCATTTTCCATATTTCCAATGTCCCTTCCTCATTCATACACACAAGTCAAAAGGCCAACCAGTATCTCACACTAGATACCGAAGAAGCATTCATTCAGACCCATGGATGTGAAATACTACATCTTTTATCAGACAGCCTCTTCCTAAACTAAATAATCTCAAACATTTTGGATCAGAATCTTCCTTGGATTTTTTAATAAATACTGCAGGATTAGCAATTGCAAATGGTGTCCACATCTAACCAAAACTGCATGCTGTGCAGGAATTTTTTGCTCAGAAAGCAGAAAATTCCTCTGTATGCATGTCGAAGGTTGTATGGCTTGTGTTTCCTTCTTCTTTGCCTAAAAGCAGAGCAGCTGAACAGTAAACTAATTTTAAATCTTTTTAAATGATCTATAAAGTTAGAATTATTTAGCATGTGGATAAGACATTAAAATTGAGGTTTTACTGCAGTTCTGTAGAATACTATGTTTTGGAAGATCATTTATCATAAAATCTCTATAAGAATAGAATTGACAATATTATTCATGAGATTGACGTCAAGCCTAAATAATAATAGTTAATTTGAGTTGTGTAAGCTACTGTGGCACTATGGTGACTGGGTCACTCAAATAGTGCTACTTCAGTGAGTTTATTTCAAAATTGATAGCCCGGAAACTGCTATAATACCATTAAATTCTGCAAAATTGAGAGCAGCACTGCATTTTTTCCTGACCTACATTTCTGCAGTATTTCTGACAGGCATTGGTGCAGTTGGTTTGAATGCAGATGTGGGATTTAGAAGCAAGGTATAACAGATCTGATTATTAAAAAACACCACACAAAAAAAACCACCGCAAAAAAATCCCCCCACGCTTAAAATAGTACCTGATTTTTAATGCTTTTTATTAAGTCAATTATATCTCTAAAATTTTCATACAAGTGTTGGACAGGATGAAAGTAATCACACTGATCTCAGTACCGAAGGCTTTGGCAAAGGAATGTTAACCACTGTGGCAATGTTTGCAGCACCCTAGATTATCAAGTTAATTGCCACCGGTTATCCTTTGTTCTTCATGTAGATTTAATTACTACATTTATTTTGATGAGAAAAAAATCTAACAGAATTCCTAAGAAATTTCAGAGTCTCGTTAAAGAATGAGCAGTGCTTTTGCCCACCCAGAATCATGAGCTCGGAGAGGTCAGGATCTCTGATGAAGCCCACGAAGGCAGGTATGTTGGGCAGCTCTTTTCGGAGCATTTGTGCCCTTTATGACTGAGTAAGTGAATCCTTAAGGGACTTTTTCATCCCCTGCACAATTACAAAAAATGTGATTTCTGTAAAAACCTAAAACTAGCTGGCAAACTAAATTAAGATCGATAAATGAGTTACAAGAAATTTTTATTTCTGTTCACATAGCAACAGTTTCTCTAACAGTTGAAATAGATGTACATCAGGAAAAAGGTCTTATTTCCCGTTGTTCATAAAGCACAAGGGGTGTGATTTGATGTCAAATTAATGTGTCTGGAGACATTGGTGTGTGACTATAATTACTCTGAGTGGAGGATTGATTTAATGATTCTGGAAAAAGTTCATTTTCTTACATCAGCTTGAATTATCTTCGTATTTGCATATGCAAATAGAGATATACATATATGTATGAGCAATAATACATGGGCTTTTAGGTCTTTCTACTAAGATCTGACACGTTACACAAACCACTGAATACAGTAATAGTGATATTTTTACTTAAGTTTCAGCATTTTCTGTTCAGCAATTGTGACCAAAGTTACTACATCTGTTTCAAGACAAAATGACTACAATACTGCCAAATAAAATTATAAAAGTATAATTACAATTTCCTCCCTGCTCATTTAAAAGGAAATGTTTCTCAGAAACATAGTTTTTAGTTCATCTGATCTGCCCCCTCTTCTCCCCACAGCACCTCAAGCCTTTGTCCAAAGTAAATTCTATGTATCAGGAGCTGTGTAAAGAACTGAAAGTGTTCTATTTACAAAAGAGCCAACTAAATTAATTTTCAGTGATAGACAATGTGGAGACCTCAGTAGCTAGGAGCTATGAGAAGTGAGAAGAGAAGACACAACCATAGGAACCCCCCACCCACTGCAAATATCTCTGAGGGCCCCCTCCACTTGGATGGTGACATGGAACTCATTACCCTAGTTGCCGTTACCCTCTTCCTGAGGCTGAGCAGGGCTCATCTGTCTCTGGGCATTGTCCTTTCCCAAGCTTGCCGAGAAATACCTCCAACGGCACCGGAGTGCGGTTCTTCCGGGTGCAGCCATTCCCATCTCTGTAGCCTAACTAAAGTCACGGCGCCATGGGACAAATATAAGCATCATCATGTGGAGGCAGCTGGGAAAGGTGTCACCTGCAACACCTGCCTGAAGTCACTGAGGTGGCATTTCAGTAACAAAAATACTTTTGCTTTTTATGTTTATTCTTCAGACTAATATTGTAAGGATGTTAAATATTCTCTGATCAAAGATAGCAAATTTCTGATAAACTAATGCCTTCTATTAGGCTTATTCTTGCTGTTATATGAAAACGGCTGTCAAAAGCCTTGAGAATTCCTCACATCTTCATATTCATTTAAATGTATTTCTTTCAGATATAACTGTTTATATATGTATTTATTTACATATATATTTTATATAAGATTCATTTAATTTTATATATTATATACATCTTCAAGTATAATCATAGAATCTTTAAGGTTGGTAAAGACCTCTAGGATCATCAAGTCCAGCCATCAACCAAACACCACCACATCTAGCAGACCATGTCCTGAAGTGCCACATCTACAGACTTTTTGAACACCCGCAGGGACGGTGACTCCACCACCTCCCTGGGCAACCCGTTCCAATGTCTGACCACCCTTTTGGTGAAGAAACTTTTCCTAATATCCAACCTAAACGTCCCCTGGAGCAATTTGAGGCCATTTCCTCTTGTCCTAATAAACATCCCTAGAAAATACCTTGAAGTCATGAAAAAGATTTAACTTTCATTTCTCTGATACACTTTTACAGTATAGAATTTGTCAATGTTTTCTTAAAACAGCCTGATCTCAAGAGCCTTGCCTTTCATTTCACAACATCTTAGTGATCATATGCACGAAATAAAATGCAAAACTAATAAAATTGCTGCATGTTAGGAGTATGTGTGCAACTGACGTCAGTGGTTACCCGATCAGAAAGTGTTCTTTCACTCTCCACTGTGCATGCTTTGTAGAAATTATTCACGTTAGGCATGACACTGATTTTGGCAGTACATGGGTTTTGTTTTACTGCTCCCCTCCTTCCAGCATTACAGTTAAAAGCCTCGTGCTGTGTCCCCCAGGAAACATTGTAGTTAGTGACTGGGAGATACGGCTCCAGCACTGGGCAAGGCACAGGGAAGTGGACTTATCTGCACCCACCGGGTTGCTTTCTCCTCTGCAGTGCCAGCACCGTGGCCAACACCCGGTGTGTTTCCGAGCATGTGAGAATGCAATTGTATCATTTCATTTCCCACGCAGCCCTACCAACTGGCCATGAATAATAATTTATGACAAATAAACCCTGTAGGTAGGCTCAGGGTTGGCTGGAAAGAGGAAAATGGGTTTGCTTCTCTCATCCGTTTCATTCCCACTTTGACTTTACATTCGAAACGTAGATGTAGCCTGTGAGCCTCACCTGCCCCAAAGAGCCGACACTTCCCAAGGCTGTAATGCCACTCGTGAGCCAGCCAGGAGAGGGTGCTGGAAAGCAGCCTGCCAAGCAGCGCCCCGGGCACGTTTGTTCCTCAAACTGCAAAACAGAAGTCCACTAAAGCTGTTGTGCTTTTCTATTATCCCACCTCTTTACTTCTTTCCCTCACTAATTCGGACTTCTCGCTGCCCACTCTATCCCATTGAAATGGCATATTACAAATGCAGGCAAATAATATACCCAGTTCTCTTCAGGTCTGGGATTTTGTTGAGATGGATTCACTTGGAAAAGGTTTAACATCCTCTGATTTTAATCATGATTCTATGATTTATGTATCTGCCTCACCCATGTTTAAAGGTTCTGTAGAAAGTCATAGAACCATAGAACGATAGAACCGTGTCGGTTGGAAGGGACCTGTAAAGAACATCTAGTTCCAACCCCTCTGCCATGGGCAGCGACACCCTACACTAGCCCAGGTTGCCCAAAGCCCCATCCAACCTGGCCTTGAACACTGCCAGGGATGGGGCATCCACAGCTTCTCTGGGCAACCTGTGCCAGTGCCTCACCACCCTCACAGGAAAGAATTTCTTCCTTTCTAAATCTGTCTTCTTTTAGTTTAAAATCGTTGCCCCTTGTCCTGTCACTACAGGTCTTGGCAAAAAGTCTCTCTCCATCTTTCTTATAAACTTCCTTTACTGAAATGCCACAGTAAGGTCTTCCCGGGGTTTTCTCTTCTCCAGTATGAACTAGCCCATCTCTCTCGACTGTCTACATATGAGAGGTGTTCCAGTCCTCTGACATTTTTGTGGCCCTCCTCTGGACCTGCTCCAACAGGTCCATGTCCTTCTACTATTGAGAGCCCCTGAGCTAGACGCAGTACTTGAGGTGGGGTCTTGCGAGAGCAAAGCAGAGGGGAAGAATCACCTCCCTCAAACTGCTGGTCATGCTTGTTGTGATGCAGTCCAGAATATGGTTGGCTTTCTGGGCTGCAAATGCATATTGCCGGGTCATGTTCAATTTTTCATCCACCAGTACCTTCAAGTCCTTCTTCACAGGGCTGATGTCTATCCATTTATTCCCCAGTCTGTACTGATATTACGGGTTGCCCTGACCCATGTGCAGGACCTTGCACTTGGCCTTCTTCAACTTCATAGGCCCACTTTACAAACCTTAAGGTCCCTCTGGATGGCACCCCTTCCCTCAAGAGTATCAACTGCACCACTCAGCTTGGTGTCACCCATAAACTTGCTGAGGATGTGCTCAGTCCAACTTTCAATGTCATTAATAATGGTGTTTAACAGTACCAGTCCTACTGTGGACCCTTGAGACACAGCACGTCACTGATCTTCATTTTGACATTTGAGCCATTGACTGCAACTCTTTGGATGTGGCCATCCAGAAAATCCCTTATACATAGAATCATAGAATACCCTGAGTTGGAAAGAACCCATAAGGAACATCGAGTCCAACTCCTGGCTCCACACAGGATCAGCCTAATGAGAGCAGATGACTGAGAGCATTGTCCAGACGCTTCTTGAACTCAGGGTATGGTGACCACCTCCCTGGGGAGCCTGTTCCAGTGCCCCACCACCCTCTTGGTGAAGAACCTTTTCCTGATCTCCAATCTAAACCTCCCCTGTCACAGATTCATGCTGTTCCCTCCGGTCCTATGGCTGGTCACCAGAGGGAGGAGTTCAGTGCCTGTCCCTTGTGAGGAAGCTGTAGGCTGCCATGAGGTTTCCCCTCAGTCTCCTCTTCTCCAGGCTGAACAAGCCAAGGGACTTCAGCCTCTCCTCATATGTCTTCCACTCTAGACCCTTCAACATCTTGGCTGTCCTCCTTTGGACACTCTCCAATAGTTTTATGTCCTTTTTGTACTGTGGTGCCCCAAACCGCACCCAGTACTCAAGATGACGCCGCACCAGCGCAGTGTAGAGTGGGACAATCACCTCCCTAGACCTGCTGGCAATGCCGTGCTTGATGCACCCCAGGATATAGTTGGCCTTTGTGGCTGCCTGGGCACACTGTTGGCTCATGTTCAACTTGCTGTTGACCAAGATCCCCAAGTCCCTTTAGGAACGGCTGGTCTCCAGCATCTCATCGCCCAGTCTGTATGCACAGCCAGGGTTGCCCCTTCCCAGGTGCAGAATCCGGCACTTGGTCTTGTTCAACTTCATGTGGTTGGTGATTGCCCAGTTCTCTAATCTGTCCAGATCTCTCTGCAAGGCCTCTCCAACCTTAATGGAATCAACAGCTCCTTCCAGTTTGGTGTCATATGCAGACTTGCTCAGAACACCACCTAGCCCTACATCCAAGTCATTTATGAAAACATTGAAAAGAACTCGCCCTAAAATGGAGCCCTGGGGAACCCCACCAGTGACTGGCCACCAGTCTGATGTAACCCCATTTACCATAACTCTTTGGGCCCGACCCCTCAGCCAATTGCTCACCCATGGCATTATGTGTTTGTCAAACTGTGTGCTGGACATTTTGTCCAGGGGGATACTGTGAGAGACAGCATTGAAAGCTTTACTTAAATCTAAAAATATTACATCAACTGGCTTCCCTTGATGAACTAGATGGGTGATCTCGTCATAAAAGGAAACTAAGTTTGTAAAACAGGACCTTCCTCTCATGCACCCCTGTTGGCTGTGACCAATGACTGCGTTGTCCTTCAGGTATTTTTTGATAACTCCCAGCATAATTTTCTTCATAATTTTACCAGGCACTGAAGTGAGACTGACAGGCCTATAATTTCCAGGGTCTTCTTTCTTGCCCTTCTTGAAGATAAGAACAACATCTGGCAGCTTCCTGTCGACTGGGACCTCTCCAGATTCCCAAGACCATTGAAAAATAATTGAGAGAGGTCTCACAATGACATCAGCTAGCTCTCTGAGCACTCTGGGATGAATCCCATCAGGCCCCATGGATCTGAATGCATCCAGGTGGAGCAGCAAGTCCCGCACAAGTTTGGGGTCAGCTCAGAGTTTACCATTACCATAGTCACGGTCCTCCAACTCAGGGCATCTGGCGTCCCAGAGCCCATCATCGATGTTGAAGACAGAGGCGAAGAAGGCATTAAATGTCTCTGCTTGGTCTATGTCCCTGTTTTTAAGGAGACCATTCTCATCAAGTAACAAGCCAATATTCTCTCTGGTCCTCCTTTAGTCATTAACGTATTTTAAAAAGCCCTTTTAATTGTGCCCCACAGTACTGGCCAGCTTCAACTCTAACTGAGATTTGGCCACAATTTTCTCCCTATAAAGGTGAGCAGCATCCCTGTAGTCCTCCCACATTGCCTGACTCTGCTTCCAGTGGCCATACGCTTCCTTTTCCTGCCTAAGCTCTAGAAGATCCCTGTTCAGCCAAGTCAGCCTTCTGCCCCACCTGCTTGACTTGCAGCATTTTGGAATTGCCTGTTCCCGAGCTCTTAGGAGGTGGCCCTTAAAGAGTGACCAGCACTGATGGACACCGATGCATCAAATAGTCCATCCGTCAAATCCATATCTCTCCAGTTTAGCAACAAGGATGTTGTGCTGGGCCATCTCAGAGGTCTTACAAAAGTCAAGATAGTTCACATCAGACTGAGAACAGCTTTGAAGAACAGAACAATTACATTTATTTATTTTCCTTAGTGTTTTGCTTTTAAAACTTGCTGTGTGAAGTTGCAGACAGGCACTACGCTATGCATTTGGCTTGCAGGAGGGCCCCAATAGCCCATAGCAAGCTCAGACTAGTGTCTCTGTACTCGGGGCATCTCAGCAATGACAGATCCCTACCCTACGTCACACTGAGAGCAGGTTTAAAAGGGGGCAGAGGTGGCCCACAAGGTCTGTGCTCGGGAGCACAGCAGCAGGAAAGCTGCAGCTGCTCTTTGACTCACGGTCACGGTTGTGCCAAGCGCACAGCATGGGCCAGGCGGCCCTGCTACTGTGCCAAAGCTGGGCCTGTAAAAGCGTTTCTTGGGTAATTTTCTTCATTTTCTCTGTTGTATCTACTCAATTTGATAGTTTGGACAACTGTGATCTGCTGACAACCAGATTGTGACATGCCCACTTATTTCAAGATAGAGAATGTCAAACAGCTGTAAAATTAATTATTGGTTAGTGAAATTATTAAAATATTTAACTTAACCTGAGTTTTGATTTGAGTCTGCAACTTAGGGGTTGACACAGCCATCTCAATCACATCTTTTAGCCACGCAAGTTCCAAAGAACAAATTTATTTTTATGGGATTAGGAAACAGAAGCCTTCTGGAATGGGAAGTATCTAGATAAAGTAGGGCACCATCTCACCTTTTACATTAGAATGTTTCTGATATTTTTAGATGCAGGAAAAAAAATGCTAGTACAGTCACATGGTGCTGCTACTTTTTAATTGCTATGATCTCCTGACTTCAGAAAGTGACAAACAGCAGTAAGAATAATTAAAGAATAAAACCAGGAAAGATGGCATTGCATTCAGGCAGACAAAATATCCAGGCTTAGAAGTGTTTATGACAGCAAACACAGAGTGTGTAGCTTGGTTTTTATGAGCTCCCTTCTCCCATGCTTTCATTATTTCCAGGAGCTTCCACATGTACAGTCAGTCACCTGTGTTCTCCAGTCTGAATAGCAGGAGGACATTCATGTGACCCATCAGAGCAAAGAAAGGAGTTCTTTGCCATATTGTTAAAATGAACTGCATAATGATTTTTTTTCCGGCACAATTAATTTACTCTATCACATTTGGAAAACTTTTTTCCTAAGTACACCTGATTTAATTTTTCTATTGCTTTCAAAATTAGCCTTAACTATTTTTAAATGCATGTGAGTTTTCAAATAGAGGAACTCAGCTCACCTGGTCTGTGTCAAGGTGCCAGAGAAAACTTCTAACTGGAGGCACCATGTATTGAAACTTCGGTTCAATCACCTGAGGACAGAACCAGAGACAGCAAGGCTGCCCTTGCCTTGTTCAGCTCTGGGAATGGAATAGCAGCTGCAGCCTTCCTCAGGTGTCTTTTCCACCGATCATGCCTGAGTCTATGGGGCACAGAGATGTTCCTCCTCAGTGCTGCAGCCCACTTCCATGGAGCAGCCATGCAATGTGCCAGCAACATCCAGGGGTTGCGGCAATGCACGGGTTCAAACTAAAAGAGGGGGGATTTAGATTGGACGTTAGGAAGAAATTCTTCCCTGTGAGGGTGGTGAGGCACTGGAACAGGTTGCCCAGAGAAGCTGTGGATGCCCCCTCCCTGAAAGTGTTCAAGGCCAGGTTGGATGGGGCTTTGGGCAACCTGGGCTAGTGCAGGGTGTCCCTGCCCATGGCAGGGGGGTTGGAACTAGATGGTCTTTGAGGTACCTTCCAACCCAAACCATTCTATGAAATGTGATTCTATGATCTTTTCTGTGCTTGAGGTATGGGGGAAGCAGTAGGCAAGTGAAGGAAGGGGTTAAGGATGGGAGAGTAGCCTCCTCCATCCTACACAGACTTGTGCAACTGAGGAATGAGCAGCCAGAGGAAAAGCAGTGACCAGAGAGGGGACAAATGTTGCTGATGATACAAAGTTATTCAGGGCATGATGTGAGCTCCCTGAGTGCTATTGCATTATGATGCTGAATGATTAGGCCATAATGTCATGTAAAAAATTAAAGGAAAAGTAATGATGTGACCTCACATTTAATATCTGTGCAATGCTGTTCTGCAGAAGGTGGTGGACTTTGGGAGTGTAGAGATGGCTGCAGCTGGGAAAATTCATGGATCAAAATCCGGTAAGGCCTATAAAACACAACTTCACCTCTGCTGAGGAAAGCCCTTGGCCTACAAATTGCCACAGGCTGAGAAAATATTTTGCAAACGTACCACTGCATACGTAACCCTGCCCTACTACTCTTCCTCGTGCTCACGGTGCTGGCCAGTGCCAGGCGGGACACTGCCACACAGCCCCTTCCCCTGAGCTCCTGTGGCCTCTCTGAGGTTCTCCTTACTTTAACTGTTTGCATTATAATAAATATGAATTTGAAAACCAAAGGTGAAAAATTATTTACCCCCAAAATTTCCAAGTAAAGCTGGACAGGACAGCATCACTTTTAAGCCTGTTTAATTTGGAAGGTCTTCTTTCAGTATGCTATTTTAGCTTCTATTTTTTTCCCTTATATTCAAAAAATGTATCCAACTTTAGCATTATTTACTGCATTTCTCACTTAGGATAAGTACCTGCCAGAAGACATTACTTCTAAAGACAGTGTGTATTCTGGTTTTGATATGGAGGAAGGATTTCTATTAATTCCATAGAAAATTCCATTTAGCTGGACTCATATTAGTAGATATAATTTGTAATACTATGCAGAGACACCATAGGTATGAATTACTTTGTGCTTTCAAATATTGCTATACATTTACTAGCTAACATCAAAACCAATTTTCTTTCTTTTAACAGGTAAAATCAAGAATATAATTAAAGAGCTTCATTGCACTGACTGTGATTAATTTATTATTTTAAAAGCACACATACACACTTGATTCCTAGAGAAAATCTTATGTATACACACATATAGAGAGAGGTTTACGGGATTTGTTCTCATCCCCAACTTCCTGAAAAAAAATCTATCAGATGTTACGTTGTAAACATGGAGTGACATGAATATACATATTAAGCTGTCACATGTTTTAATGAAAATAAACACCTCAGCCAACGCTACAGTGGAAATTTGCTCTAAAAGGACTATCAAATGACAGATTTTAATTGCAAGACAAACATATTACTCTCATACAGTGAAAAAAAAAAGTGATGCAACTAGCAAGGGACATTTGGAGTAGTTCAATAATAAGAGAAAACCCCGAACAGTTAGTCTACCACTCAGTGGGTTATGAACAAATGGTGCTGCCAAGTTTCATTTCACTAAAAAGATAATTTGCCAATCAAGTGGTCACCACTTGTGACAACTGTGAAAGACCTCAACCTTGAAAGGTATGCAAGAGGTTAAGGAGACTGAAGCTGCATCCGAAGGCGTGGATCGCACGTTCCAGGAACCCATCTGTGGCACAGAGACACAGCCCCGTTACTAACCTCCCAGGCAGCAACGATCCCTGCTGCGGTCTGAAGGGCAGCTGGGGTGAAGAGCCCAGAGAGGTAGATTTTATTCTGGTAATATCCACCAACGTTCAGCTGGGAGCCAGCCACAGGGCTGACCTTATCTCAATTCCTCCCAGTCCTAAGCGAAATGATAATTTTTGTACAAACCATCTGTAGGCATCCAGAGGAACAGATAGTTAACAGCCAATGTGGATTAGTTAGGAATAAATTATGTTGAGACAATATAAATTCCTCTGTGACAGGGTCACAGGCCTGTGGGTGAGACAGAAACAGCTGAAGTCACATATTTTCATTTTAGTTCTTCTTACAATGTACTGACAGTGCATTCTCAAAGCAAAACAGGGACACATGATAGACATGAACATATCATTGACTGGGAGTGAAACCAGTTACAAAATCATATCAGAAGGACAGTTATCAATGGTACACTGTAAAAATGGCTGCATATATTTCAGTATGGTCCTCGGGGATCTGCCCTGGGTCTGGCAAGCAGTTCCATTAACAGCCTGCATGATGAAATAAGGAGTATATTATTAATGTGCAGACAACTCCATGCTGAATGGGCTGTCAGTGCTTTGAAGAATGCTTAGAATTCAAAATCATCCTAACAAATTAGATCATCTTAGCATAACAGGATGATTTTCTAAAAAGGATACATGAAAATTAATGAAGGAATAATGAGCTGTACAGGATGACACGAAACTTGTTAGGTAGCAGTTCTGCAGTAAAGGATCAGGACTGCTATGAAACGCAGAGTAACCTCACTGTCATACGAACAGAAAAAAAATACGTAATGGTTTCTATAGTCACCAAAGTGTGAAGCAGTTCTTCAGCTTGCAGGGGCTCAACTGCCACGGCGTGTCCAGGTTCGGATGCCACTTAGAGCTGCTGGGTGCAATGGGGACTACAAAGGAAGACCTTCAAACAAAAGTCTGCACAAAATACAAACATTAGGCAATATAAGTTGCTACAAAGAGAAAAAGGGCATTGTGTTCTTCATGTCTATGGTGGACAGGACAAGAACTTATGACTTTAACACCTTAGCACTGAAAGTTCACACCAAACACCTAGTGAAGATAATTAAGAGTGGAAGAATAATTTAGTTGGGGAGATTATGGAAACCATTGCTCGAGATGTCTAAGAGCAAGCTAGACATAAATCCAGCAGAAACAACATAGGTATAGTTGAAACTCTTACAACTAGAATAATTTCAATTACCACGTATAAAGAATAGTATTTATTATTTGATATATTTGACAAAGGAAAAAAACAAACCACACACTGACATTAGGAAGGAATCTGATTTCTTACGTGCAGTGACAGAAAATCTGAGTGTCTCCAGACAAGTGCGTGCTGCGCCTTGACACAGCGCCGGGGACCGAACAGGCACACCGCTGCCTGTGGAATCACAGCTTCTCTCACCCTTCTCCAACAGCCCTCTTAGAAGCAACAGAATAAGATGCCACTGTACTACTTAGAACATTTCAAAGGTATTTATAATTATTACAAAGACAAGATCCAGAACCTGCAGGAGGATGATAAAAAAAGCCATGTTATTAGAAACATTTAATCACCTCCCATGCAAACTTCCTGATTACAGAATGAGGCACCACTTAATTTCTTCATTCCTGTCCCAGTTTCAGCTGGGATAGAGTTGGTTTTCTTCCTAGCAGCTGGTATAGTGCTGTGTTTTGGTTTAGGATAAGAACAATGCTGAACAAAGTGAATTCATTATTTTAAATATCAAATGAGGTCAGACTCTATAATCTAAAAGCATTTTCCGAATGGGAAAAATTCCAAGTATGATTTCATAGTGTTCATATCTTTTTCTAATCCTAATGGGAACAGAATAGTGGCTTCTGACAAGGAACTGGAGAAAGCTTACAAAAGCTTCAATAAAAGCAGAACTAAGTGATTATTAGGAAAAGGTAGGAAAGGCATCACATCGTCTAAGGACTCTGAAAAAGCCAGGGAGTACAAACAGCATTCGTGATACATTGCAATACAAATCCAGTGAGAGGTGCAATTACTTTTTCTCTGTCTACAGAACATGAGATTTAATTGGAGAAGAAATAACACCACCTCTGCTGATGCGATTAGTTGCCTGTCACTGAAAGTGGACCTTGTCAGCGGACGTTTCCACCCTACAAAGCACCAAAAAGTTACTTGTTTCTAAGATTCCTCAATGTTCTTATCTTAGATTAAAACAAACTCCAGATTTCTGAGCTAGTGTCTCGTTGAAGTAGATAGGAGATGGAACTTCTGCCAAACTACATGATACTGTTCACATGATAGAAAAACTGCTAAAACCTCACAAAACCAAGGAAGAAACCTGTCATGGCATGACTTTGGACAAGTGCATATAACCAGAAAAAGAAATGAGAAGTTAGTAGTATCATTAGTCAAGCTACAGAACTAGTAATGGGCATTTTCATGCAACAGTTTCTGTATTTTCAATTCTTACTGTTGGCTTATATTTTAATACTCCTAAATCTAAAAAATGCTGCAGCATTAAACACACTTCTCAACGATTTCTTATAATTTGCTGTGCCCTTTAATTATAAACTTGTACAACTTATGGGAGTTGGCACCAGCGTTAACCTGGAAAGCAAGAAAGAAACCTCTGCCCTTTAAGAACTGTATGTCATTAACAACTTCAACATGCTGCCTTGTAAGTCACAGGGAGCTGGCAGGTAACAGCAAGGTTAAAAATGTATATTTCAGTGAAGTCATTAAAATGCTTAGATCATTTTATGGTTCGTGCCAATGCACCCGTAAATGCTAGTGTGATTTTAAAAGTTAGCTGAGGTCATGGAAGAAACTGTAGTTTAGACTAACTTTAGAAAGCAAATGAAGCAAAAAAATAACAGAGCAAGGACAGCTCTTTCCTCACTTATGGCTTGAAAATAGGATCCATGAGAGAATAATAAAATACTATTGATAAGGCAGGACTTCAAGCTTGAGGTTTGCATTGCAGTTTTTGCTAACAATGTCAGTACTTGATTCAAAGTTGGAACTGCACCTTATGTTCTTCAGATATATGCTCAAGATGTACTCTGTGCCACAACAATGAAAAATTGCACAGCACTTGGGAGAAGATGAATAAGGGAACCTAAAAATGTGCTGAATGATTTGCTAGGTGATGCAAAAAATTACTTAAATTCAGGAACTTTTGGTGGGATCAGACTGTGTGGGGTTAGTGGCATGCGGGCATTTTTGATGACAGACTGTGAAAAACAAGTTTGGTGAGGCACAATGCATTCCAATATCTGATATGTGGGGATACAGATAAACCTATATACAGACTTTTGAAAAACACAAAACCCCTGAGAGATTTGTACTCCTGCTGAAGTGCTGCTAAAACTGAGTATATGTGAAGATTCCCAGTTGTCAAAAACAAAGGGTTCCTTAAAGAAGGTGAAACTGGCTCTGAAATCAAAACCGTTGGCAGTGTGTTCTGACAAACTAAAGGCCTCCCTCATTACCCAGCTCTGTATTCTCCATCATGATCAGCTTCCTCTGCTGCGGTGCCGAAGGGAGTTTCTCTGGGGGTTGAGGTCAGGTTACAGACACACAGTCTTTGAAAAAGCACTGGAGTATCTGATGAGAAGTTGCATCAAGGGCCCTGAGCCAGGAGTATGTGATCCCAGAGCAGCTGACAGCCCATTTTGTTCTTAGACAAGTGTACAAAACTTAGTGCCTTTTGGCAAGAGTACATCAGGAGTTGTTGGCTTTGACACACGCGCACCTCACCTGACGTTTTAAGTATGTATAACCTCGCCACTTCGGCAGTGTCCACAGAAATCCATTTATGGAGTTATAAATGTCATAAAGTACTAGGCGTGACCAAAACATTAATCCCATTTTTGCTGCTTTGCTGCAAACAGCAGATGCATTACACCATGGCTTTGCTAAATAAAAAGTAGGAAAAGAGCCTGTACGCATATAGGATCAGAGGAGCCAACCAGTGTTTAAACTGTAATGAAAATTAAATTCTGAAATAACAACAGGGTTTCTAATATTCCTAAATAAGATTAAGAGCAGATCTGATATTCAGATCCATCTTCCCTTTATAAAAAAGAAACAAATCCCTACAACTTCTGTCTGTATTGGATATTTCTATAAACAGATTACAGTTAATGACTTTTTAGCCAGATGATTGCTAGCCTTCTCCATGGACGTACCGTTTAAAAACAATGGTGACAGGAATACGCAAGTTGTTTCTTTCTATTTGGTGTTACTTTCACAGTGAAACTAACATTATTGTTTGGCACAGCTTGTGGCATTTGCTCACAGTAGGTTTCAGCAGGCTATATTTCATTTTGTCACAAGTTGTCTCCGGAGTCTCGGCTAGAAATATATTTCTTTTAACTCTACCCATACCATAAAAAATAACACTGGGTGTTATTTGAGTATTGTTTATGCAGATTTTATTTTTAAGTTATCTTCCAGCAGTGATACAATTTTAATACTGGATTGAGGCCAGATCTTGCAGAGTTGGCAGAGCATAACTGCTGATGACCTGAATGTCAATCCTTCCTGCATCAGGCTCGTGCATTCGTGGGATCACATGGTGATGTGGGTTAAATTTGCATTCCATGAAGATTCAAGACCAATGCTTTGAATGGGTTGAGTGGGTGCTCTTGACTGCCGTAAACCCAGTTCAAGCCCACAGCAAATAGTAATGATAGTCTCTCTTACTGACTTATAAAAATCTATGCTAAATATATCCAGGAAAATGACAAAAATTAAGAGGTATATGGGATAATAAAGGGAATCTACTAGTTACCGTCCTTAAATAAATTCAATACACTTTTACAAAGGAAAAATGAACAATTTTGAAACTAAGATGTTGAATCTGCATTGATTACCCCCCAAACAAGTTAGAAGACCCGCTGCTCATTTGAGGTCTAGATGAATACAGCAAAGTACAAGGAAATCAGGAAAACAAATGCATAAAATAAATGCATAAAAATTTTAATAGTATGTTTTTACTAATGAGGATTTTGAATCTTCTGAAATTCATCTCACCAGTGGGTGCACAATCATCATAATTCACTTAAGTTACACATCAGTATCTAGAAGAATTTCCCAGTAGATGATTTTCAAAGCTTAGCCTTTACTTCAGGTAGGAACTGCACGGCAGGACATAATCTTTCAGCTATGCTGGTAATTATGGATACAGGAGACCACGGGATTGAATCATATTTCAGAAATATTTGGGCCTGATCTTTTAATCTTTCCTGAAGCTTTCCCCATATCTGCTTTGCACAGCAGCAGGGGATGCTGAAACCCAGCTGTGCCAGGTGGCACTGTCCCCATGGCAGTGCACGCAGGGAATGGGACATGAGATCAGTTCTGGTGGGCTTCATAGAGTTATAGAATAGTTAGGGTTGGAAGGGACCTCAAAGATCATCTAGTTCCAACGCCCCTGCCATGGGCAGGGACCCCCTCCACTAGACCAGGTTGCCCAAAGCCCCATCCAACCTGGCCTTGAACACTGCCAGGGATGGAGCCTCCACAGCTTCTCTGGGCAACCTGTTCCAATGCCTCACCATCCTCACAGGAAAGAATTTCTTCCTAAAGTCCAGTCTAAATTCCCCCTCTTTTAGTTTAAACCCATTCCCCCTTGTCCTATCACTCCCTGCCCTTGTAAACAGCCCCTTCCTCTCTGTCCCTCCACTTACACAGATCCCCGCCATGCGGAGGGCTGTGTTACAGCCTTACAACGCAGCTCACATTTTTGCTAGTGAAAGCAAAAGGGGTGGTTAGGAGGACATGCAGGGGGACTCTGCCCTACTGTACCCTTGCTCCCCCCCCACATTCAAATTCTAGGAGGCATCTGGTGCAATTAGTGGTTAAACTGAGTCAAGGGACTGGGTGTCAGACATGTGCAGCTGGGGATTGCTGGCTGGGTGCCTCCAGCAAGTTTGGAACAACACGGCATGAGCCAACACATATCTCAGCAGGAGTTTTGCCATGGTACCGAGCTACAGCCAAAGGGCCTCGTACAAGGAGAAGGGCAAAATCTGCACAATGCAGCTCATCCTGAACAAAAAGGTAAGGAAGGCTGACGTAGTCTTTCCCTGTTACCGATAAGGTAAATTCATGGCTCAAGCTGGACCCTTTTCTTTCAGCTAAATAACCAGACTAGAAGTCAGCAGTATATTTGACATATTCGACAATTCAGGATCAGTAGAAAACATTTTTTGTTTACCTTGTCTGTTTTTAGAGAAAAATTAAATAAAATTACAAACTAATACAGTAAATAAAATTATCCAACCAGATGCAAAATGAAGATTAAAAATCTCATTTTGTCGTCTTGACGTTTCTAGCCACCAGCAAGCCCTGCAAACACACATCTTTTCCTGGAAGTGGAGCACTGTGTTTCTGCCCTTTGCATATTCAGTGTTCTCAGAAACTTCATAAGCCTTTGTATCAAAGCACTGCCACTGCTGTTTGCTGACATTAACTACTAAAAGTAGATGCCTAGATAAAAAAGTGGCATTTCCCTTTAATTGCCCCAGATAGAGCAATTATCTTATTGAAAGGAAATGAGAGGACAGCAACAACAAAACTCATTTACATGGGGGATGTTCCCAGGCAGAAATGTACCTGTGTCAATGGCATGCAGGAACCACAAACAGGCTTCTCCAAAATCCCTATGCCACTGATTCAAAAGCCGTCAAGGACTACACAATCTGTTTGAGTACTTGAAGAATTTATAGACCAGCTGGCACCCTGACAATCTTTCTGATGCTGACGGCATTAAGCTTTATTACTTACTCCTATTAATATTATCATTTCAAGGACCTGTTCAAGACCACATTGCGATAGATACTAAAAAAACAGACCAAAAGGCCTCGTCACTGACCTGTTCACAGTTCAGGCTCCAAACCTGCCCAGAGACTGCCTGTGTGGTGGGCACTGCCAGATGAGTGTCCAGCCAAGAACATAATAAAAGCAGAAAGGGAAAAGGGCAAAAGGATGAGAGTAACTGTGGTATGATCCTGGGATTATGTATTTTTGTTCTGTGAAACTAATAGAAGCAAGAGCAGGCTTGGAAGGATAAGATCAAAATATAAATACTGTATCTTCAGCTGAATAAAGAAAAACCATGTTTCTGTTTCCTCTTTGGTGCTATTCATGTTTTCATGCACCAATTTATACATGAATACCCATATATAAATTTCTACTTGTTCAACACAGGCGGTCAGTACTGAACAAACCCACAAATATCAAAAATTTTGTGATTAAAGCAACCCCAAAAGGACTAATACAGTACTTAATAAGTAGGATAAAAGACTCTGTACTATTCTTACTTTTTGAAGTCTACTTTTGGGGGGCAAGTATTGTTCATATTTTTTTAAAAGGACACCACTGAGGTAAAAAACCTCTGTTTTGGCAATTCTTCATTACTGTTACATGTAAAATATGGGTAAAATTCAGTTCAGTTACCCTAAGCTCAAATTATAATGCTCAGCTAATGCAGTTTCAGCTCTTCCCTTAAGTTGAATAGCTACTGATGCTGGCAATTGTATACTGTCTACACTGTTTTTCCTTACTTCTGTGGCAGTTTAGATGGATTCATGCTGCACAGAGTGAGCATTGGAAATCATATTATTTTGGCCAGCAGTGCTTTGGATCACATCTGCACCCTAGATAGCCTTTTCCCCAGGCAGTTAGCCCCGGTCATCACCTCCTGTATCGGGTCTCACTCGGCTGCAGCACCTGCAGCGCTTTCAGGCTGATGTGACAGAGGCACTGGGGACGTTCTAGACCTCATCTCCTTCTCCATCATGACGGTCTCTCATTTTGCCTCTCCATCGTGTTCGACCATTCCCATAAATTGATGAAATTTGTCCTAGCTCAAATCATTACGTTTTGCCAGAAGCATGTGGTAATTGGCAAGGCATGACTTTGATTCAAAGAGGAGAGCTCATAAGAACCGTGTTAGATTCCAGCTCAGTGAGAGCTTATCCTCTTAACCATATTAAATGTCATCAACCAATTTCAAGCTCACCTAAAGACCTCTGCAAGAGTGTGCTTCAATTCCTGGGAAACTTTCTGATATACAGATATCACTGCATCCTTTGTCTTTCCCACACTGAAGAGCATTTGAAATCAGACTCCTCTCTACCCGCAGGGTAAGAATAGAATAAAAAGTAGCTCAGAAATAAATCTTTTACTCATCAGAATGGAGAGACCCGACTAGGTGCACAAGATAAATGAGCAGACACTTCTCAGACACCCATTTTAGGGTCATAAAACTCCTTTTACAAGTGCTGTATTCATCAAGAGACACTTGTCTCCAGATAGAACTAAAAACGTCAACTGTGCCTCTCCAAGTGGCACTTCAGTCCAGATTCCGAATCAACGGATTTTTCTACCCACCCTGTGCTGCAAATGTTATATACTATGTAAACATACATAAGGTACCGAGGAAAATAATGCAAGATACTTATTTTTCTTGATAACCCCAGGAGGTGCAGCATTCAGAAATAATTAACCACTGAATACCACTGCTACTGAGTTTCTCACTCATTCTGACTTAGAATGAAAAAATGTCTTTATCAGATCCACCATACCTGTATTGTCCAGTTTAAATGATGGTTGTCTGACAGCCACAAAGCCAAGACAGAAGCGGGGAACACTTGCTCCAAAGCAAAAAAGCTTTCAAAACTAGGTAGGAGGCGTTATGTACGTGTCCATCTCAGAACAGTCTGTCTTCCTTGAGTATTCACGTTTTGGTAAGATCATATTGAACTGTAAAACAATTGGGATTATTGATTACATCAGGACTCATCTAGCAGAAATAGTTGCACGCTATCCTCTTCTTCAGAACCTTGCCGCTGTCTCGTTCCAAGCCCTACTGCAAATCTGTATAGAGTTTATGTTATAAAAAAGGCATACAGTACAGTAAATGACAGTTATTCAGCTCAGATGGTTGAATTTCAGGAGGCATAACAAGGCCGCTCCTAAGCTCTGACACTGGATCAAGCAATATCTTCACATAGAACACCAAAATACATGTTCTGCTACATGCAGCCACTTTATGAATTAGATAAATTGGACCTATCTAGCAACATCAGATTTCATTCTGTGAGAGCTCAGGCACAGCTGCAGTCTGAAACACGTGGGGTATTTCTGTACTGCTCAGACTGCACATTTACAAAATGATACCCTTGGATGGGAGTGCCTGTCAGGGTAAGACAGTCCAGTAATTCTTTCTAGGTAGATTTTTTTATGTGCTTACACTGTATTTTAAAAGCAGATCAAAACTGCACTTCAACCCAAATTTTCCATATTTTCCAAGCCATTTGGGTGCAGAGCTGAGTCACAGACCTGAGTGGCAGAGCTCTCAGACACCGTGGGGAGGGAAGCTTAAATCCAGGCAGTGATGGGGACAGGTCCTTCCTCGCACCTCCATCTCCACTGTGGGCACAGACATGGATGAGCCTGCTTGCCATGACTCTGCCCCTATATATATCTCAATTTCACACAGTAACTTCAGATCCCTGAAGTCAGACAAGTCAGGAGAAAGCCCTTCTACATATCTAGGCTGCTTGACAAACATGTGAGGGTGCGCAGTGCTTTAGAATAGAATAGAATAGAATAGAATAGAATCATTAAGGTTGGAAGTGACCTCAAGGATCATCTAGTCCAACCATCCCCCCACCACCTATTACCCACTA